>CM040238.1:83466548-83802708 GCA_022545495.1 Chrysanthemum lavandulifolium | reverse complement strand
TACGTTAAAGTTAACCCTAAATTAGCGAAACCATAAATTATCGAAACCCTAAACTAGCGAAAACATAAATTAAGAAAACCATAAGTCAATAAATGAAAATACGTAAAATTACTTACCCTAGCCCTAAAAGTTTTTCGATAGACATTAGATCGGATGTTAGAAGTGCCGATGTATCGCCGATGTGATCGGACAATGTGTTCGCTTCTTGAGAATTGTGTTGAGGAAGATTGTGTGGAGGAACCGTGTGGTGGCGATGTGGTGGTTTCAAATAAGAAGTGTGTTGAGGAAGTTTATACAGATAAATGTATAAATGTATAAATGTATAAGGCCTTTTTAAAATTTTTTATACCTTCAATACATTCAACACTTAATACAACATAAGTTGCCCAGTACAACCTGTGGGACCCAGTTGCCCAATATTTGTGTAATTTTTAATAATAAAAAAATGCATTACTTTTTGGCTAAAAGACAAAAATTGTCGAACAAGAACATTAAAGTCAAAGTTGCCCAACTCAACTTTAGTACACTTGTACTAGATAAGTACAAGGTTGCCCCACAAAATGGGACACATGTCACGATTTGATAGAGTTGCCCAAATATTCATTGGGAGAGTTGCCCATGGGGCATTTTGAGAAGTGAAAAAAGTGGGGTATTTGGGGTAATAAAGTTGGGCAATGGGGCATTTTGAGAATTTTCCTTCTTTTTGGTAATTTTGGATTTGTGTTAATTAAACTTAAATTAGTCATAATTGTATGCTTTGATATTCGCCTTGTTTAAATTATGTAGTTAGTTCTTGTTAAAAATAAAAGGATTAAAAGGGTATGGTTTTTAAAGCTCGGAAAGGATATACGTTTTGAATGTATGAAAGAGGCTTTTGGCTCTTCATTCATCTTAACTCGTTATTCATTTTGACTTTAAATGTATTTATAAAAGGCAATAGAAATTGCCTCATTCTACATCTCATTTCATACAAAACACATACAAAGTTCTCCATAAGTGCTTATGAGTTATTTAAAGAGTTGGTGTAATATCTCCTAATTATAAGATATATAGATGTGTTTATTCTTATAACTAGTGAGAATGTGTAACTCTAATTTTCATCATAGTGAAACGTATCTTTCTTGCCCGTGGTTTTACCCTATTGGGGTTGTTCACGTTAAATTAGTGCCATTTCTTATAGTATTTCATATTTTAGTTCGGGCTTTGCTTCAATCCGTGTCACTTTTCACAACAAGTGGTAGCAAGAGCAAAGGTTAGGTGTGTGTGTACTTATTTATCATATGCTTTGTGATTGCCACTAATAAATGGACTCTGCACATCAAAAGATAAGTAAGATTATACTGACTTAAAAGATGTGTGTTACTAACTTAAAAGATGTGTGTTACTATTATCAGTAATTAAGAGTTTTTTCAAAAAGAAGATTCTAATTGTAACTATGGCAACGAAATTTGAAATTCATGAATGACAGTAAATGGGACAAGATGGACGGAAATATTATTAAAATTCCTCATCTGGCATTAGTAGATGGAGGTTAGTCAAGCATATAGAAGAAGAAAAGTTCAAAGAAGATTTTGGATCATCTTGCACGATTATATGAGGCAAAATCACTCCACAAGAAAATTTTCCTTAAGAGAAAGTTATATGATTTGCGATGACGGAATCAACTTCAATGACCGAAGCACGCCAATATTTTGAATACTATATTTTCTCAACTCACTTCTTTGAGTTGTATAATAGAGCCACGTAAACGTGTTGAGATTCTACTTTAAAGTTTACCGACTCGTATAACTAGCTCATCATCAACTTAACCAATAATGTGCTTTCGGACTATCTAGTCTTCAATGATGATGCATCCGCTATTCTATAAGAAAAAGTAGGTGCAACATATCACACCCCAAAATGTCGCTTGAGAAAAAAGGTAACCGAGGCGTGACGTTCATAGCACAAAGACAAGATATAAAAAATGATCTCTATATGAGCCGTTTGAAAAGTATACATTCGATTAAGTAAATATGTTTAACAAGAACAAGTTTTAAAACACATATCACAAATGAAAAGAGTTTTAAGTTCACATTGAATGTCATAATAATGCAAGAACTCTTCATGATGGTGAAACCGCAGGATGTGACTCAATAAGTGATGCTCCAATGTAAATCAAGCTAGTAAGATCAATGACCGAGAAATACATGCTAAAATGTCAACATAACATTGGTAAGTTCATAAGTTTAAGTAAATGTATAAAGTGGACCACAAGATTTAATGTTTGTTTGACCAAGACATTCGGTTAGGTATGTATAATTGCGCTAAGCTCATGACACCAAAACCTTAGTGTATGTATGTTTGACCAAGATAGTCGGTCCCGTTACAACGAGGTGCTTTGCTAAACACCGGAGTTCCTCGAATAGAATGCGTCTGCTTGATCAATCTGGGTTGGTCGGTGAGAGCTACTAACACCCTGGACGGGGATTCAACCCAATAGATCTATTCACAATACTCGTGCTTACTACGTAATTAATTGTTCATGATAATGGGGACTTCATGGCAAATGTGGTAACTTAGGCAATTCATAAGAGTTTTCAAGTACTTGTGTCCAGTATATAAAAAGCAAGCAATGTATTCGCACCCAAGTATTTCAAAACAAGTATTAACAAGTAAAATGGAGCTATAAAACTCACCTCAAGTAACTAGTGTAATGGAAAAGTATAACGAAGTTTAATGAACAAGTAATCCAAACCACGACCTAGAATAATAAGTTTTCTTAGGAAAGATACGATATGTACTATATGCATATGAGTTTTATAAAGTCTTATCACCCTTATATACTTGTAGTGAAGTTTTATAAAGTTTTGTAAGTCAAAACTGTAGAACCGTAGAGAAGGGTGAATACGGTCTTTTCGATTTCTTCAAAGTTTATTAACTTCAAGTCTCAAAGATCAACAAGTGATTATGCAACAATACTTATAACCATGATTACAACCATAATATATAAAGCGAGTAAAGAGACACGACGATATATACTAGTTCGGGATGAGGGTGATAAGTCCCAATTAGTACTATACTTATCACATGATTATTGCTCATATATTGTATGTTTATATATGAATTGATACTTAATTGCTTAAGTTTTTCATTTCGATGATTGTGGAGCAATATTACAAGAGAAACAGAAAAGACATGATTTGGAGCTATTCGGATGATATTGTATGCAAGTTGTAAGAGCATACGACGATGTAACTCTAGCCATACGTCGATTGATATGGAAGAATTCACTAAGTATTGGTGAATATGGAAGCATACGCAGATTTAACTTTGGAAATACGTCAGATTTGGAAGCTCGCTATCAAAGCCCAAGGGCAACACGCCGTATTTGGAAGCTCTGCTATCAAAGCCCAAGTCAACCATTGAAGGTATACGACGTATGAAACTTTGGCCATACCGTATTGAAGATCTTATCCCCAATCTAAGTATATCGAAGATTTGAAGGTATCTGACGTGTTACAACTCAATAATACCGTATTTAAAGATCTTGCAGAATATGCTTGGAATATGCACTCTTCGTCAAGAATTAAGAAATCTTGGATATGCCGTATCCACACTTGGATACGCCCGACAGTGGCCTAATGTAAGACTATAAATACAAACCTCATACGGAGTTGTACATATCATTCACTCACCACTCTCAACCACATCCAAATTTCACCACCCAAGGCCCCAAGATTAGTCCCAAGAGCTAAGAAACCAAGAATAAGGTCGCGTATCATCACATTAGGTTTAATCATTCGATTTGCATATCGATTTCATCATGATTTCTATTTGTTCTTGGTTTGAATTGTGTAGAAAACTAGAAGGGGGTTGAATAGTTTACTAATTAAAAACTTTGTTTTGAAACTTATTGAAAGATCAATTGATATTGATCTTAGATATGTTAATGAAATATGCAAGCAATATGTAAAGAGTAAATAAGGAAAGAAATGATCAAACCACAACAAGTTGTTTATAGTGGTTCGGTCTACAAGGACTCTTTTTCCTTGCCCTACTCCACTCCCCGAGTCTCACACTCGAGAGTTTAACTTCACTAGTCAACAAGCTCCTTTCACCGTGGAGAAACCTTTACACTTCGCCACACTATTTCCGACACTAAGCTAGATGTCGAGTTCTTTCCAAGGGTACAACCACTCCCACACACAATGTATTTTGAGGACTAAAATACTAACCACTCATAAGATTATGATGGTTTAATACAACAATGAAGTATGAATCAACACAAGATCATACAACACTAAACAAACAAGACTTCCAAATTCTCGTTTGAAGCTTGAATGTGACTTGATCTTCTTTGCTACAAAGAGATCACTAATATGATATGCAACCGAGTTAGAAAGGTTAGAGAAGATATATAAGAGAGTATGATAGAAAGGGATGAAAACTACTTGGTTTGGCTTTGCTATTTATAGCAAAACCATCGCGAGCACCACGGACGACGGACCCCTTTAAAGGGTTCCGTCCGTTATACATTTTGGTGCCGCCAGGTCTGACAGCAAGATATCAAGATCTTTGCCAAAGTCAACCATATCTATGTAAGATTGTGTAAGATATGAAGAGTACAAATCTACACAAAATATCTAATGAAATCTTCCAATGATTTCCATGATGCATCACATGATGTCATGTGTTGTTTTTCTATTTTTAGAAATATGCAAATACATAAGTAATGTTTTAGTTTTTAAGAAACTAAAACATTCTAAAACTACTATCATACATTATGCTTATACTCATATTAAGATATGATTAGTCACAATGTAAATGCTTAAATGATGAAGATATTGTTTGAAAAGCTTGTTTTAATATCTATTAAACTTGACAAGCTTTAAGCTTTATACAAATTAAATTTACTTTTGTCGTTAACTAAACTTAGGTAAAGATCAAAATATAAATAACGTTTAATGACGATATTTGTATTAACAATCTCCCCTTTTGTTGAGGACAAAATATAAATTTTATTTTTATAAAAGATACAAAGTTTGTGCAAGAGTTATAAAATATTAGTTTTAGAACTTGAAAAGGAAATGATAATGCAAGTGTATGATGTTTGACTTTTCGTAAAGTCAAAGTATTCACTAGTTGATGCATGATGTTGACTTTTCGTAAAGTCAGTATGCATTGACTTTTAAGAAAAGTCAAGTATTACCAATGAAGTATCATGTTTGACTTTTTAGAAAGTCAATGTATGCCGCTTGACTTTTTAGAAAAGTCAAATATAAACAAGTTCTATATTTTCTCCCCTTTTGTCTCAACAAAAGAAGAGGCGATCGGAATGTAATGAGCCGAGCCATTATCTCCCCTTAATCAAAGCTCCCCTAAATTAGGTGCTTAATGGGAAGATACATGGATTGTGAAAATAAAGCTACAAAAAAATGTTAGTAATAATGATCATTCACAAGCATTTCCAAACACTATGTAAAGGCACCAACAATATAGAAAACACCATTCATTTGCTAAAAATTTTCATGAATAAAAATCATGAAAAGAGAACACAATGATGTGTTTTTAGTACAAGAAAATAAATAATCCTAAGAAAAGAAAAACTTAGAAATGCTAATATATGACCATCCTAATGAGATGGTGGATGAGAAAGAGCGTTGAGGCGCTCAGGATGTGATTGAGGATGAACCTCATTTCCTCTTGGAAGTCATGGACCATAACCCGGTCCTATCATCATTTAGGCGGTTTGCTCACAAGTTGAGCAACCATGCCTAGGGGGTAGTATGTTTGGTGAGATTGAGGTGGTGGAATTGTAGATGTGTTGGTGTTGGTGGGAATGTTTGGGGTGGTCATGATGGAGGCTAGCAAAGCATTTTGCATTTGCATAGTCTCACTAAGGTGAGAATCCACCATGCCTTTGAATTGGTGGATGTGTTGGAGTTCCGCTGAATCTCCTCTCTTGTGGGATTAGCATCCCACATGCACTCCTCAATGTCCTCTAGGTGAGGGACATTGATGTGGGAGTGGTTGGTCCCCACAAAGGACCATGGATGTCTTTGTGAATGGGGTGGAAGAGAAGAGGTTTTGGCCCTAATGGGCGTTTGGGTCAAAAGATGGCCTAGGTGACTCATGAACAATCCGCTCAATTGTGCCAAAGGATGGCAATGGTGGTGGATGATTTGGCCTAGGAGGCAAGTTATCCAAGTCCTCCAAGAAAGGATTTGGAGAAGTGGGTGGTGTGGAAAATAACTCCAAAGGAATGAGAGTTGGAGATTTTGGTGGTGATGGTGGTGAGGGTGTTTTGGATGTTTGGATGGGTGCCGGTGGAGGTAAAGTTGGTGTTTTTGTAGGTGGTGGAGTGGTGATCACAATTGGTGATTGAGTAGGAGTATCCAAAGTTAGGCTTATATCATCTCGGATGGGGGATGAGATTGTGAGTGGAGAAGACTCGGATGAGGAGATCAAGTTTACGAAGCAACAAGGCCTCACGCTAATTCTAGCGGTTTTCTTGCAAGGTTTAGGAGAGGATTTTGTCATTTTGACTTTGTGTTTTTCTTTGCTAGATGATGGTAAGAATGAAGAAGGTGTGAGGATGATCATGGTAAAACCTCTCAATTTATAGAAGTGAAAAATTATGGAGAAATGTGTTTGATTTGATATTAAACCATAGAAGGGATGAGGTTCCTAATGATTTGGAAGTGGGTTAAATGCTAGTCATATCACCTAAGTTAAGCCATACAAGAGAGATGGAGTGAAGAAGCAAAGATTTGCAATAAATGTGTTCTAATGAGTGGAATTTCCTAACAATCATATTACCCACGGATTTCAAGGTACCAAAAATTTGGTTCCTTCCTTTATGCCAAAGGGCTCCTTGGGTGAATTTTTCAAATTTTTGAATTTTGGTGGAAATGGATTTTATATGCCTAAGTGAATTATACTAGTTCTAATAAGGGTATAAACTAGTTAAGATTGACCTACAAGCAATGGATGGTAATTTGGAATGACGAAAGAATCGAATTCGAAAGTTACCCGGAGGATCCACGGCACCAAAGTTTACACTGGACGGACCCCTAAAAGGGTGCCGTCTGGTCCCTGTATGTGTGCGGTACCATTTCTTATAACAGACGGAACCAAAACGTTGGTGCCATCTCGATCCGTGAAGTCTGAGAAAACTTCACGAGTACAATTTAGGCGTCGGGACATTTCGAAACCGAAATTTTCTCAAAACAAGTGATACTAAACATTTCTAGTTAGGAAAAGTAACTAAAATAAGTACAAACATAATCGAGCATAGATTTTGAGTAAGGCTAAGTGATTTTCACATTATAGTGAAAATGGGTAAAATTTGATAGCATACTTGTGCTATCTCCCTGCATAAGATTGTTAGCATACATCATTGTTTCAAGTTATATTATCATCTTACAAGATAAAAACAACCAAATTGTATCAAACATTAGAGATAATGTATTGTTCCAAACACTCCTTAAAATAATTCTCACTTATCCAACTTCTTGTAGATCTTGGTCATCATTCTACCAAGGCACTTGAACATCCCCTTAGTTTGCTTGGACTCCGCTGATTCATTCTCAATCTCGGGAAGAGATGCATAATACTCATGCGGTGGAAGGCGAGAGTTTGGAAGTCCATCATCGGAGCTATTTGATGATGATGATGATGATGGAGTTGGAGGTTTTGCTCTCTTGCCTTTTGTCTTAGCAACTCGTGCATCACTCAAAGGTACAAAGATGTGAGGGATGAGCTCATAGTGAAGGTGCATCCCTTTTAGGCTTGGTGGAATTGGTGCAAAGGATCTATAGAGACGGGTGAGAAGCATCCCGTATGGGAGAGCAACCGATCCTTGTGTTGGAATATCAATCATTCTCCTAGCAATGTAGTAGGCTAAATTGAAAGGTTGTGGTGGACAAGTTGTAGAGCATATGGCAAAGACAAGCATTGATGTGATCCCTATTTCCTATGGTGCTAATGATGTTGGCTCTAAGTAGTTCTTCCCATTTCCTAAATTCGGCTTAAGTTCATTTAGCTCCATTCCATATGGGTCTCGGTTCACTTCTTTTCCTTTTCGGGTGACTCGGGTTGTATCTCCTTTGGGATAAATAGGTGCTCACGGATGACATCCTTATTTGCTAGAGGTGTTTGGTAGGGAGAAGTGAGGTCATTGATTGCATCAAGAATGGTGAGTGACCACTTATCCGAGTAGACACAAGTTCCTCGGTTGGGAATTCCTAGCAATTGAGCAAAGTTGGCTAAGGTGATGGTGTAGTCGTTTTGATTGATTTTAAACCTAAGACAAAACTCATTATCATCTTCATCACTAAAGCCGGTCACACTAGCATAGAATTCTAACACAAACCTAGGACAAATTGGTTCATCGATGTCAAGAAGACAATCGAATTGAATGGCGGCTAGTTCTTCACGGAGATTGGTATTTTCAATGAAAGATGGGTGAATGGTTCTACCCTCATGGAAATACCTTGATTCTAGACTCTTAAATATTTCTACTTGTTCCTTGGAAAGTCCTTTGGTTTTGTGATGTTTGGGAATATAGCCAAGGGTGTCCTTGTGATCATAGAATCTTGCGGCTACCATGGTTATTCATAAGAGCAAGAATTAATATGTTAAAAATGAGAATAAACTTTAACGTTTTGGTTCTAGTGTGCCTATATGAAAACGATTTGAGTTGCGATTATCTCGACTCATTTTATGCACAAAATGGTTTTAGTGGGGTGTTTGGCAAATACCATGAGATAACCCAAATGCTCCTAATTCAATGTGGCTTCATTTGAATATACAGGGAATGCATATTAGTTATGCAATACCTTTAGTATTCAAGAGCATGCAAGTGATGAAAGTCTAACGTTTCTATTTGTATTAACAATAAAAAATTGTTTTCCTACAAGTGAGAAGCTTTTCAAATTTTTGACATGGGGTGTTTGGTTATTTGAATAAGGCCTTATAGTCATTATCTATTGATTAGTGGGAAGCATGATTTGTTTATGCAATATGATAATGTAGTACCTAATTTCAATGACTAGTTATGCAATTTGCCAATTGAATTCATATTTAGTATAAAAGCATACATAAAACCCCATGTAATGATTAGTAATGGTTTTGTGCATAAATGAGAATCCTAGACTCAGAATTAAGAGATAAAATGTAGTTAGGATACTTACAATGATGTTATCTTGATGATTAGTGAGTGGGAAGGTGTCAATAATGAGCTTGGTTTAATGTTTACACGTTTTGGTAAAGTGGGTTTTGAGGAAGAAGATGTTTTGTAGGTAGCAGTTTTATACAGAGACACCACGGACGAGACGGTACCAAATTTTGGTTCCGTCCTGTTGTCTTTGGTGCCGTATTTAAGATGTGAATACAAAACAAAATTGTTTTGTTTTGACTATTCTAATGTTTTGGGCTATGTTTATCCTACATGTTTGGTTCCATTAACCCTAAACCAAGTCTAAGAAGATTAAAAGGTTCTCGTTTAAGAGGCTTAGTTAAGATGTCGGCAATTTTGTCTTTGAGGATACTTTCTCGATTGAGATGTTTCCTTTTGAACATTGTCGCGAAGAAAGTGATGACGGATTTCAATATGCTTTATACGAGCATGTTGGATGTGATTCTTCTTGAGATCGATGGCTCCTTTGTTGTCGCAGTATTACAATGTCGTTGAGATGAATTCCGTAATCTCAGAGCTTGCTTCATCCAAAGAGCTTGTTGACATGCTTTTCGGTGAGACGTACTCGGCTTCAAGAGTTGAGATGGCTAAAGCCGTTTGCTTCTTTGCAAACCATGAGGTGAGAAAATGTCCAACAAAAGTGCAAATACCACTTGTACTTTTTCTATCGACATAATCACCGGCATGATCCGAGTCGGCATACACTATGGTTTCTACACCGTTCCTTTGGGATACCATAATCCTAAACACGTTGTTCCTTAATGTATCTAAAATCTTTTTAAGGCTTCTAAGTGTGATGCCTTTGGGTTTTCTTGAAAGCGAGCACATAGACAAACACTAAACATAATGTCGGGTCTACTAGCCGTAAGATAGAGTAGGCTACCAATCATTCCTCTATATTTAGTGTTATCTACGGATTCACCTTCTTCGTCTTTGGTGAGTTTAGTGTCCGAGGACATGGGTGTTTTAGTTGGTTTGGAATCTTCAACACCAAATTTCTTAAGCATGTCTTTTATATATTTAGATTGGTTAAAAATATGCCATCTTCTAGTTGTTTAATTTGAAGTCCTAGAAAGAAATTTAATTCACCCATCATACTCATTTCAAACTCGTCGTGCATGATTTTAGAGAAATCATCACATAGCTCTTGACAAGTTGATCCGAATATAATGTCATCAACGTATATTTGGACAATGATAATATGTGATTCCTTTTTCTTGATAAAAAGAGTATTATCTACTAATCCCATAGTGTATTTGTTATCAATAAGAAAAGTCTTAAGTCGGTCATACCAAGCTTTTGGTGCTTGCTTAAGACCGTATAATGCTTTCTTGAGTTTGAAGACATTATGTGGTTTCTCAAAGTCGGTAAAACCGGGAGGTTGAGCAACATACACTTCTTCGTTAATAAACCCATTAAGAAAAGCACTTTTAACATCCATTTGAAATAATTTAAAGTCATAAGCACATGCATAAGCAAGTAATATTCTAATAGATTCGAGTCTAGCTACCGGTGCATAAGTTTCATCATAGTCAATCCCCTCTTGTTGATTATAACCTTGTGCAACAAGCCTAGCTTTGTTTCTAGATACTACACCATTTTCATCCATTTTATTTCGAAAGACCCATTTCATTCCAATTATAGTTTGATCTTTAGGTTTTGGAACTAATTTCCAAACATCATTTCTAACGAATTGGTTTAACTCTTCTTGCATGGCAATTACCCATGATTAATCTTTTATTGCTTCATTTATGTTTTTCGGTTCAATGGTGGATACAAAACAAAAATAATTATTTTGATTTTGGGCTTGTGACCTTAAGGTTCTTTGATTAAGTTGTCCTATGACCTTGTCTAAAGGATGACTTTTAGATTCTTTGATGTTTACAATCTCTTTATGTGACAACTCGCAATTTCAGGTCATTTCTCAAAACAATTCATGCCTTACAATTTCAACATTTATCGTAAACTAGGTTTACGTGTTTCAAATTCGCGTAACCTTAAAGGTTTAGCGGCGAATTCATGATCATATCATCACGTACATTTCATATGGACTAAGATTAGTCTACATTTCATTAACATCGTTTGCATCACGATAGTTCATTCATGACATTGCATTTCACCTTAACCGCGTATATTTTATATTAAATAAACGTTATCGCGTGAGTTATTATTTTGAATATTTAATCCGTTACTTTCAAAAATGATCCCGATATATTTTTATACTTATGTTTAGTTTATAAAAACTATATTTTTAGTTTACCTAGTGTTTTAAACTTATTTTGTATATAAATCGTTAAATTTATATTATTACGACGTTTTCTTAAAAACTACTCGATAATTATTTTATCACTCAAATTTCACAAGGAATGTATTTTTATAATTTTATGATCTCATTATACTTTATTTTGATCTATTAAAATTACTTTTACCTAAACTATATTTTTAGTTTACATTAATGTATATTAAACCTTACAAGTTACATTTAAACTACATTTCACTTACACCTTTTATACATAATACAATTTATAAAAAAAAAAAAAAAATAATAATTGGGAAGCAAGATCCCAAAAATCCGGCCCTTAAGGGTTGGCATTTATGGTTGTGGTAAAAATTTTCAAATGTCTAGATATATACACAATCTCATTCACTTACTCCATTTCAACACAAATAATACAAGTAGTAAAAATTTTCTCCTTTCTTGTTCTTCTCCATCCAAAACTCGCAACACATCAAGGGTTCCAAGGGATCATCATTTTATTTCTCAAGCAAGTTATATACAATCTAGATAATACTCTTATTAAGATTTTGAAATAAAAATCTAGAGTATTTAGGCTAAACCTTGTTCCTTGCACCTCATCATATTAACTTGTAAGCATATCATTTATATTTTCATATCTCCTTTTCATTTCATAAGTATCTCTTCATTTTGGAGCAAGCATGCATGATTTGTGTTGTTTATACCATTTTACATGATTTTTAGAAATATATATATATAAGGTCATCCTATAATTATCCCCTTGGTATACTTTGGTCTTGATGATGTTTAGGAACCTATGACACCCTAAGAAGGTGTATGGTAGGATTAGATTAGCTTTGGAGTTGATTTGAAGGGATTAGAATAGGTTTGGTACGAGAAAAACTATTTTCGACAAGTATAAAATGTGTTCTGTCCTTATTTTATTTTTATGGAAAATCCGACAGTAGGCACGACTTTTTGACCTTGATATTTAGAAAATATACTTTAAAACGAATCCGTGGCGCTTGAACGGATAAAAGCGGAGTTATAACGAAGAAGTTATGAATTTTAAAGTTTGACGACTAAATATATAATTTTCGGAAATTTCAAGAACATGTTTTTACTTTGTTCGAGTCAAAACGAGCCTTAAGCTTTACAAATTATTTCGACTTGTCAAAAATATATTAGTATACTTTGATACGAAGCTAAGGACGTATTATCGTAGAAAGCGGATTTGAAGCGACAAAGATATGCACGTTTTCATAAAATTGCCGTAACTATTATTTTCGAAAAACTATATTATTTTACGAGACAAGTGTTACGGTGGTGAAACGTCCATGTTGAGGGCTGTTTTAACCATGATGTGGAACTTTTGGAACAATTGTCTTCTAATAAAATCAAGATCACCGAACATATTTTTCAAAACAACCAACCGTTTGTATAGCGGAGTTGTAATAAATTATTTATGGATGTCTAAACTTGGCCGAAACTCACTTTTTACACAACAATTAGACAAAATCACCATCTTTAACCCTTATTATCTTTATGTTCGAGACCTTTATGTCGAAAACTCAAGAACTGAAACTTTTAGATTTTGATACAAACTTTCCAAAACCGTCGAGTTCGTTTCCTAACGATCGACGTACACCATTTTACGACTAGTCTTTCAAAGCCATTTTTGTCACTTTCAAGAAATTTCCGACGACTTTATTTTACGACGAAAAGTGATAATTTCACCATAAATCATTACGAAACCATTGTAGGATGACATTTTAACGTAAATACTTGTAAAGTAATTTAAGAATGGTCAAGACGTCAAAAGAGTATTTTCGACGATAAGTATTATTTTTCAAAACTCGCAAATGGTATAAATAACATACTGAAATGCATGCATAACATTACATTGCAACTCATTACATATCATATCATTCGTAATAGGTCCAGTTAAAGTATCACGCTATACCTCGGTGTACTCACTCTTGTCATCATACCGGTTTATCAAGTGAGTTTTCATAGCCCGTTTTACAAGTTTTACATTATTTCAAACCTACGGGGAGAATACATTGCACAACATTTTATTACGATACCAAGTATGTTAAATTCATTTACATTGCTTGAGTTACAACGTTGCGATTAAAAGTCCCCACTTTAATGCATGAGCCGTTAATTTTCTAGAAGCGTGTGTGAGTGGATAGATCTATCGGTGGCGCCTCCATCCGGGTTGGTGAATCCCAATTGTCATACGGATGCATTTCATTCATAAACATTATTAGAGTTGTTTGGCAAGACACTCTGTTGGGCGTACATCGGTCCGAGCTTGGTATCATGCGCTTAAGCAATTGTAACATTTTACGTGACATAATTGTCATGCTGTAACATTTTTTACGTGACATGATTGTCATACGATCTATACTTGCGTAGTCGTATAAAACATTTACATAAACCTATGATTTCTCACCAACATTATTGTTGACCGTTTTAGCAATGTATTTTCGTGTGGCGAGGCATTATCATCATGACATGGTTTAGGAACCACCTTTTGAGTCATGGCCGACTTACATCATTGTACATTATGGCACTTTCTTTTAAAACCATCGTTTGGACTTGTATTATATTTATATTTCCGCAAACTTTGTAAACTTTTGGGACCTATGTTGTAACTCGATTGTTTTATTAAATCAAGCGATGTGTTTTCCAAACGACACTTTAGGTCGTTCAATATAACTGTGATTGTGATGCTATGACGGTCAATCCCGTGAATTCCATTCATTGCAAAAGCAGTAATTTGGGGTGTGATTGGCATCGAGCTTGATTATAGAGAACTAGGTTGCATCATTGACCTAGACTATAACTACATTATCATAGCATCTCATCATTTCATCATAAGTGAATGTTCACTTTACATGCGGTTTTACGTACATTTTTGAGTTATTTACTTTCATTTCAAATCGATTGTCACATGGATGCTCTTAAATACCCATCCCATTATCATTTCCTCATACTCTAATGAGGAGAATTCCTTGTCAGTCCCTATCACAATTTTTATATCAATTGACTCATCACCGATAACGTCGAATACCGAGATAACCTTTAAGTACGGCAAAGTCACTTTCATTCCTTTATATCACCACTAACATGTCGAGTTACACGTTATTCACACACTAAGTCACTAAACCACCATACATTTGAAGCACTTACAACACATCATAACCCATTTCGTAGGAAACCGTCGATCATTTTGAAAAATAACCTCAAACTTATCATTCTTATCACATTTCTTTGGAGCGTTTATTATTAACATCGGATTTTGCTACGTCTCACATTTCCTCTTGTTTTGAAGAAGATATGGCATCAAGAAAGCTACACCGAAATGACTCAGCGGCTATTCAAAAGTTGGTAAGGGATAGTGTAGCGAGGCATTAAGGATTGAAAAGAACGGCGACGATGGCTGCTATTACCGAGGCCAGAATCTTCTGAAAGCTGCGAGACTTGCTTACATCAAAAGGTTTCAAGAGTTGTTGTTCTTTGTCCACTATGGTTTCGGACAATGAGAAACTATTGAAAAATTTCATTGGAGGACTTTCACAAAATATCCAAGGAGATGTAACTTCTTCGATCCACAAACAATTGAAGAATCTACCGTATTACTCAAATACTCATGGCTCAAGTTGTGAAAAGGGAAAACATTATCAACAATAACCACCACAACAATAACAACAATCATACCATCAACAACAATAATAACCGCACCAACGACAACAATCAAACCAACAACAACAAAAGGAAATGGGAAAATGACCGGGAGGTTATAACAACAACAACCAAAGCCGTAGCACTAACCATCACCAACAATGAATAGAAGACAAAAGCGCGGGGTTTATGTTCTTTGCACCAACAAAGGAAAGAACTTATATCGAAACTTACCACGATGTCATCAATGCACGCTACATCATGATGGTCCATGTGGTATATGCTTTATCTGTCAAAGTGGGACACCTTGCTAAGGACCGCAAGGAAAAGGATATCTTTGGAACACACCCACTATGTACTAGATGTAAGTTTCATCACTCGGGTCTTTGCCACGCCAAGTGCCGCTGATGCCAAAAATTAGGACACCTCGCCGAGGATTGTAGAGGCAAAACTATAATGACATGTTTCGGATGTGGGGAGCAAGGACACTATCGAGACCAATGTCCCCAAAACCAAGGTCAACAAGTTGAAGGTGCTCATGGAATGCATACATGTTAGGAGGAGGAGAAGCTCGTCAAGGTATCAATGACGCGGAAGGCAGAAGAAGTTCGAAACTAACGGTCTTGTTTTCTTTATGTACCATGTTGTACTAAATTTATGTTTTCCATCGATCACGAATCGTTATAACCTAAGATGTACTACTTTTGATAAACCACTCGTTGTAAAATATTCTTATCTATCGTACTTTATTTTCTTTCCGATTTGTTATTACTTACGAGAATTTTATTCCTTTTACTCTAACTATCATTGTAACGACACGGTATAAATCCTTGTAAACATTGAGAGTTATAACAACTAAACGAACGTCACGTCATCGTTCCTTAATTATACATAGCCTAGCTAACTATGTCTAATTCGGAGGATCACGTTATGTTGGGAGCATTGTTATAAATCTTAGTGCAAGCAAATTTTTCACATGTTCCAAGTCAAAGTGTTACTTATGAGAGATTCATCCGATATTTTCCTTACTATGATGTTTTATACACTCTCAATCATCGATAACCGTAACGACACTTCTCCATGTCTTTTCTCCTCGTTATTCATCATAAACTCAAAAATTCGATAGACTAACACGAACTGAATTCAGGGACTGAATTCCTTTTTGGTTGGGCGAATGTGACAACTCGCAATTTCAGGTCATTTCTCAAAACAATTCATGCCTTACAATTTCAACATTTATCGTAAACTAGGTTTACGTGTTTCAAATTCGCGTAACCTTAAAGGTTTAGCGGCGAATTCATGATCATATCATCACGTACATTTCATATGGACTAAGATTAGTCTACATTTCATTAACATCGTTTGCATCACGATAGTTCATTCATGACATTGCATTTCACCTTAACCGCGTATATTTTATATTAAATAAACGTTATCGCGTGAGTTATTATTTTGAATATTTAATCCGTTACTTTCAAAATGATCCCGATATATTTTTATACTTATGTTTAGTTTATAAAACTATATTTTAGTTTACCTAGTGTTTTAAACTTATTTTGTATATAAATCGTTAAATTTATATTATTACGACGTTTTTCTTAAAACTACTCGATAATTATTTTATCACTCAAATTTCACAAGGAATGTATTTTTACAATTTTATGATCTCATTATACTTTATTTTGATCTATTAAAATTACTTTTACCTAAACTATATTTTTTAGTTTACATTAATGTATATTAAACCTTACAAGTTACATTTAAACTACATTTCACTTACACCTTTTATACATAATACAATTTATAAAAAAAAATAATAATAATAATTGGGAAGCAAGATCCCAAAAATCCGGCCCTTAAGGGTTGGCATTTATGGTTGTGGTAAAAATTTTCAAATGTCTAGATATATACACAATCTCATTCACTTACTCCATTTCAACACAAATAATACAAGTAGTAAAATTTTCTCCTTTCTTGTTCTTCTCCATCCAAAACCGCAACACATCAAGGGTTCCAAGGATCATCATTTTATTTCTCAAGCAAGTTATATACAATCTAGATAATACTCTTATTAAGATTTTGAAATAAAATCTAGAGTATTTAGGCTAAACCTTGTTCCTTGCACCTCATCATATTAACTTGTAAGCATATCATTTATATTTTCATATCTCCTTTTCATTTCATAAGTATCTCTTCATTTTTGGAGCAAGCATGCATGATTTGTGTTGTTTATACCATTTTACATGATTTTTAGAAATATATATATAAGGTCATCCTATAATTATCCCCTTGGTATACTTTGGTCTTGATGATGTTTAGGAACCCATGACACCCTAAGAAGGTGTATGGTAGGATTAGATTAGCTTTGGAGTTGATTTGAAGGATTAGAATAGGTTTGGTACGAGAAAACTATTTTCGACAAGTATAAAATGTGTTCTGTCCTTATTTTATTTTTCTGGAAAATCCGACAGTAGGCACGACTTTTTGACCTTGATATTTAGCAAATATACTTTAAAAGCGAATCCGTGGTCCGCTTGAACGGATAAAAGCGGAGTTATAACGAAGAAGTTATGAATTTTTAAAGTTTGACGACGAAATATATAATTTTCGAAATTTCACAACATGTTTTTACTTTGTTCGAGTAAAAACGAGCCTTAAGCTTTACAAATTATTTCGACTTGTCAAAATATATTAGTATACTTTGATACGAAGCTAAGGACGTATTATACGTAGAAAACGGATTTGAAACGACAAAGATATGCACGTTTTCATAAAAATTGCCGTAACTATTATTTTCGAAAAACTATATTATTTTACGAGACAAGTGTTACCAGAAGTAAACGTCCATGTTGAGGGCTGTTTTTAACCATGATGTGGAACTTTTTGGAACGAATTGTCTTCTAATAAAATCAAGATCACCGAACATATTTTTCAAAACAACCAACCGTTTGTATAGCGGAGTTGTAATAAATTATTTATGGATGTCTAAACTTGGCCGAAACTCACTTTTTACACAACAATTAGACAAAATCACCATCTTTAACCCTTATTATCTTTATGTTCGAGACCTTTATGTCGAAAACTCAAGAACTGAAACTTTTAGATTTTGATACAAACTTTCCAAAACCGTCGAGTTCGTTTCCTAACGATCGACGTACACCATTTTACGACTAGTCTTTCAAAGCCATTTTTGTCACTTTCAAGAAATTTCCGACGACTTTATTTTACGACGAAAAGTGATAATTTCACCATAAATCATTACGAAACCATTGTAAGATGACATTTTAACGTAAATACTTGTAAAGTAATTTAAGAATGGTCAAGACGTCAAAAGAGTATTTTCGACGATAAGTATTATTTTTCAAAACTCGCAAATGGTATAAATAACATACGAAATGCATGCATAACATTACATTGCAACTCATTACATATCATATCATTCGTAATAGGTCCAGATTAAAGTATCACGCTATACCTCGATGTACTCACTCTTGTCATCATACCGGTTTATCAAGTGAGTTTTCATAGCCCGTTTACAAGTTTTACATTATTTCAAACCTACGGGAGAATACATTGCACAACATTTTATTACGATACCAAGTATGTTAAATTCATTTACATTGCTTGAGTTACAACGTTGCCGATTAAAAGTCCCACTTTAATGCATGAGTAGTTAATTTTCTAGAAGCGTGTGTGGTGGATAGATCTATCGAGGGTGACGCCCATCCGGGTTGGTGAATCCCAATTGTCATACGGATGCATTTCATTCATAAACATTATTAGAGTTGTTTGGCAAGACACTCTGTTGGGCGCACATCATCCGAGCTTCGGTATCATGCGCTTAAGCAATTGTAACATTTTACGTGACATAATTGTCATGCTCAGTAACATTTTTTTACGTGACATGATTGTCATGCACGATCTATACTTGCGTAGTCGTATAAAACATTTACATAAACCTATGATTTCTCACCAACATTATTGTTGACCGCTTTAGCAATGTATTTTCGTGTGGCGAGGCATTATCATCATGACATGGTTTAGGAACCACCTTTTGAGTCGCGGCGTCGACTTACATCATTGTACATTATGGCACTTTCTTTTAAAACCATCGTTTGGACTTGTATTATATTTATATTTCCGCAAACTTTGTAAACTTTTGGGACCTATGTTGTAACTCTGATTGTTTTATTAAATCAAACGATGTGTTTTCCAAACGACACTTTAGGTCGTTCAATATAACTGTGATTGTGATGCTATGACAGTCAATCCCCAGGAATTCCATTCCGCTGCAAAACAGGTAATTTGGGGGTGTGACACTTTATTTAATGGTTCATCTTCCTTGTTATTATTAATTATTTCTTGACTTTCTATCATTTGACTTTCAACTAAGTCATCATCTACCAAAGGTGATGTCTTAGAGGAGGTGGACTTTAAATCGAATGTTATATTCAACGATTCCTCGAATATCATTGTTTCTTTGTTTAGGACAATGTAAGCTTTACTAGTTTGAGAATAACCAAGAAATACACCTTCATAAGACTTTGGGTCAAACTTGGTGAGATAATCTTTAGTATTAAGAATAAAGCATTTACAACCAAAGACTCTAAAATATCCTAAAGTTGGCTTTTTACCTTTATAAAGCTCATATGGTGTTTTGTTTAGGAAAGGACGAATTAAGACTCTATTTAAAATATATGTTGAAGTGTCAACCGCGTTACACCAAAACTTTTGAGGAATGTTTTGTTCATTAAGTATTGTTCTACTCATTTCTTGAATTGTTCTATTTTTACGTTCTACCACTCCATTTGATTGAGGTGTTCGTGGAGCCGAAAAGTTATGTGTTATACCATTTGTATCACAAAAGTTTCCAAATTGAGTTTCGTTGTCAAATTCACGACCATGATCCCTTCTGATTGACACAATTTTAACACCTAGTTGATTTTGAATTTTCTAGCTAAGAATTTCAAATTTATCAAAAGCTTCATTTTTAGTTTTCAAAAACAACGTCCAAGTAAATCTTGAGTAATCATCTACTATGACCAAAGTGTATAAGTTGCCTCCGTAGCTTCTTATAGAGGATAGACCAAACAAGTCCATATGCAATAATTCTAGACACTTAGATGTGGACACCATATTTTTAGATTTATGACTACTATGGGTTTGTTTACCGATTTTGCAAGCGTCGCAAAAGTATTGGTCATATTTTAGTTTTGGTAAATTCCTAACTAGCTCTTTCGAAGATAGGTTTTGTATAAGTCTCATATTAGCGTGACCTAAGCGTCTATGCCAAAGAGATGAGTTATCATCTAACATTGTTAGGCAAAGTTTGTCATTAGATGTTTTATCTATTTTCATGACGTATATGTTATTTTTCCTAACTCCTTTAGCTATGGTGATACCACCTTTTAGTATTTTACTACCATTTTCATCAAATAGTACTTTATACTTTTTATCACATAATTGGCTAATACTAAGTAGATTAAATCCTAACCTATCTACATGAGCAACATTTTCAATAGTTAGGGAGTTATGAGCGATCGTACCTTTGCCAATGATTTTGCTTTTGAGATTGCTACCAAAAGTGACATTACCTCCGTCATACTCTTGGTATGATGAGAAGAGACTTTTGTTGCCCGTCATGTGTCGTGAGCATCTACTATCTTTTATCCATTCATCAGGTTCCAATCCAACTTTCAAGCATACCTAAGAAGCAAATAACTCAAGCATTTGGTCCCCAATATCTCATGGGTCCGTTTGGGTTAAACATACCATTTATTTGATTCATGTATGAAAACGATGGGTAAGAGTTCTGATGTGTTTCGTCGTGGTTTTAAATTTATAATCAAGAATTACCGGTTAACTAGGAACACATTCGGGCAAGTATACCCTAGTCAAGTTGTTGTATAGTATATGGTAAATCAAGGTAGTCCCAAGAGACTTGGTTGCACTACAAGTGTCGTTTGTTTGTTTAAGCAAGTAACAAGTTGATGGTTATGATTGTCACATATCAAACCAACAAGAAAAGCAATATAAGAACAAGCAAGTATCAAGATCGTGGTTATGATTGTCACGGATCAAACCACTAAGAACAAGCACACAAAGAACATACATGTTTAGACAAATGATCACAAGGATAATAGGATGTTTAGTTTGGAAAACATATTATTAAAGATAATCTATATGAACTATAGAACCCATAATAATAGTTTAGTGTTTTATAAATCAAATATACATAAGCCTCAATCAAATGGTCATGTCATGAGCCTTATACCAACAACAACAAAGAATCCCTTTCGGCCTTAGACTTTGATGTTATTAATTTGTGAAGTTCCATTTACTTGAAAGATAATGAGAACACATATTCAAAAGATTCCTTTCGGCCTTAATCCAAATTAAACCTTTACTTGTTATGTTTATTAATTCTCTTGCACAATCATCACAAAGTACAAGACCAAAATCATTTGTCACTAATGAATTGAAACTAACCATTGTTAAGAATACTTTCGTCCATTGAACTCAACAATGATCAACCAAAACAATAAACAAGAACAAGTTCCAATTCAACCAAATATGATGTTATCAACATATTCCAAACAAACACCACAATTATCCAAACATCCTTTTATCACAAGTTCTCATATGAAATAAACAAGTATAAAGACAACATTCACAAGAATCACATAATCAACACAAACAAAGAACCAAACATGAATCATAACATTCAACATCATAAAAGTAACAAGGATTTACCCAAAGTAAGATTACATTAGGCAAGGGTGAAGGATTATAGCACTCCTTCAAGCCTCCAATCAACTACAACTTCTAACCAAGCATACTTCTGGAAATGGCAGAGGTTTGTTGTCTTTTGGGAAAGATAAGTTTGGTGGATAGTTGGTGGAAATTTGTACTTAAGGGTGGAGGATCGAATTTCACACCTTTGGTGAAGGTAAGTTGAGAGAGGGATGTTGTTTTAGGTGGAAATTCGTCCTTAAGGGTGGAGGATCGAATTTCACACCTAGAGATGGAGTGGTGGGTGAAAGGGATGAGAAGGATGGAGAAGGGATGATGAAATGAGGTTGCAAAGGCCTCTATTTATACTAGAACCAAGGCTAGGGGTAATTAATGCTCAACTTGGCCTCCAAGGAGATTAGAAGGGACTAGAATACATGTAGGAAGGGACTAGAATCGTTTGGAACATGATTGGAACTTGCTAGGACTCTTATTGATGAAGAAATGGCAGAAACAGGCCCTCCAACCGTTTCGGTTGGTCTTCTTGACAGCTCTCTAACCGGATCGGTTGCGGGGCACTACCGATCGGTTGGAGCAAGTTCACAAAAAATCATAAGCACCAAAGTTGTAGATCTTTCTCTTAGATTTCCGTGGCCGCGAACGGGGGGTCAAACGGAGTCCGTATGCAAAAGTTATGGCCAAAATGGTGAAGGTGTGTCAGGAACAACGAGTCTTCCAATATGTCTTCGTTTTAGCTTCTTTTCTTCATTTCTTTCTTATTTTCCTTCTTGAACTTTATTCTTGAATCTTTGGACCACTAACTTGATGAATTTATCTTCTCGAATATACTCCGCAAGTCTTGCTTTTGTCGGGAATTCTTTGTATGTGGAGAAATCTTCGTATTTTACTTCTTTTTTCGTCTTTTTCTCCACTTTCCTGTACTTGGCTACAAATGAACTAGCAAACGGACTTTTGTACAATTAAGCATCAAAAGCATATGATTATAACCAAATAACACACATAAAATCACGGATAACGCTACTAAAAACATGCACAATTTGAGCGTTATCAAGTTCCATGACATGTAATCTGGAGTTTGATATGGTCTAGGAAAGTTTTGATTCCAACCGTTGTGTTGGTAGTTAGGTTGTACGTTGTGGTTGCTCTTGTAGGATATTAGTTTTCACATACACATCATACCATAACAACAAGGTGGCGTATAAGTGGAATTCTAGAGAGAGAAAGTTAGAGGTTAGGGAACTTAGTGAGAGAAAGTGAAAGATATTATTATGAGCTCCAACTCTACCTTGGGAGGTAGAGAGTATTTATAGTCTTACATAAATCGCCACACATCGGGTCGTGGATCGCATACAGTGGGTAAAGACCCGTCTGTCCTCCACGGTGTTACTTAACTAAATACTACTTAACTTAAAAGAACTACGACTACGAGCTTTTAATGATTACATATACTGAGGTGACCGACTCTTTAATACCGGAATTTCTAATTCCTAACAATCTCCCTAAGGAGGTCACCTCAATCATGTACCAAACTTACATTGAATACAAATAGATATTACATTAACAATTGATCTTGCATTCTTGATGTAGTCCTTTGCTCCTAAGCTCGTAGACATTGATTCTTCACATTGCATGTTTGGTTACTTCAAGTGGAGGTCTTTCACCGATCCACGTGATAACAAGTTTGAGCCAAGATTTGAGATCATCGCTATCAACAATCTCGACACATCCTTTGTGGTGTTGGTGTTATGTGATGTTGTGACTTTAGGACCGACATGCTCACATTCGGATCATGATATCTTCTCATCGAGTAGCGGAAGCTTATGTTGAATCATGATATTGGCGCAGAAAGCGAAGCATGGAGTGAAAATATCGAGTCATTGATGCACTAATCATGATTTCTTTGAGTTGAATGTGTTAAGTGAGCATGCGGCTATGGATTGACCGCTTCATTCGATCACCGCAAACGCCGGGTGTACCGCATACAACAGCTAGCAATAAATCGCACGAAAGTGTCTTTGATCACTTCGTTGAATTGAGGTACACGCCCACGGTTCCCCGTTGATCAAGACATGTACCGCCTGTGATCGTATAATTCAAGAATTTCCTTGATGTGGTTTCGCAATGCTCTAGTTGTTCTCAAACCGAACATCTCAAAGAAGACAACACGGAGTGAGTGAACCAATAATTTTAAGTCCACCGATTGATGAAAAGAGATTTGAAAAACAATCGTGTATTGCTCAATAGAAATTGTTTTTGCAATACAACGAAGGTTTTATTGAAAATCAATTATCAATCATAAAAATACCTTTTGATTTGAAAATGAGTACACGGTCGATGTGCTAAAGAAAAGAGTTTTTAAGCACAAAGACCGGTTTTTCAAAGGTATCCGTCAATCCATAACTCGAACCGTGATTGATTCAAGAGATTGAATCGCCCCATTGTTTCGCTCGGTTGTCACATGGTTGATCTATATAATAGATCTCACATGCCACCTACCAGAGCTTGTTTGATGTTGGCTCGAAGGCTTTCCATCTTCATTGTGAATATGTAAACACATCACTCGGATGTTCCGCAATACCACAAGGATAATGCGAGGACTCAAGATATAAACTCTCTTTCCACATTGTGTGAAAAGAGAGTCTTCATTGAAAGTGTCCTAATGAGATTTATTGATGATCTCGTGGCTCTAGACTCAATTTGTGCATATTTGGATCCCGTAACGGAGACTAGGGAGAGGTCTCCTTCTTCAATATCAACCATCTCTAAGAGAAAGTCGATAGATAATGTCGGTTCCCCGTGAGAATGAAACTAGCCCTTTAAGAGGAACTTGAGTGGTTTGGAAAGTTGAAGTGCAAGCGCCACCGGGTCCATGACGCCTTGTCTTCTATACCGATGTTACCATCAAGAGTATATGAATTGAACCCGGTTTACGCCCTAAGGTTGAATAAATGGAGGCTATTTGTTTTCACCCTTTCCTCATTCAATTCTTTTAATTCTTCAACCCTTCAAGCTTACCGAGACTTCATAGCTAGAACCTTGTTGGGTTTATTCCAAGACTAGCTCGGCCTTAGTCCGCACTCTTCCCATATCTCATTTTTCTCCTTTTATCATCATACCTAAGGACTTCTACACTAACTAGTGGATTGTCCTCGGTAGATCCCTCCGCTCGGCGGATCATGGGAATACATACCTAACCTTATCATCCTTATATCACCGTATATAAAGTAAAGTTGGTCGGTCTATTTGGTATTGTTCATCCGCCATTGGATCCAATTGAAAACCATTTGAAAATCAATTCGGATACTTGTGATATATTATCAAAACATTTTGTACCGAATTGTTTTTGATATTTTAGAACGAGAACTCCCCTCAACATGTGCATCAAGTATTTGAAAATGTTTTGAACACGGAGGCAAGAGAAAGAATTAACTTCTTTGATTACCATTTTCTAAAGATATCAACATCACTTCCCACATCAAATCAAGTAGATATAGCATTTCGGGAAGGATGAGGTTTCCATAAATTTGCTCCCCTCAATATGTGCCTCGAGGTTTGAAAAGAGTTTTGCACATACTAGAGGAACTTGCACAATGAGATAAGTTGATCACATTTCAAATCATAGGTTTAAGATAGATGCTCCCCTCAACATGTGCATGGAAAATTTGAAATCGTTTGTCACATGTGGGAAGGATAGCATGTACATCCTTATAAAACCATTTACCGAATTATCGCTTAAATCCAATTTAAATCACACATTCTCCCCGATCACAATTATCAAATCATTTGAGATTTGTGATCTCGTATAGATTTAAATTGATTTTGAAAGCTTTTAAGGAGAATTGTGACTTGATTGTGAAAGCGTTTTAATCGATAAGGATCGGATTTTAAGACTTTAAACTCCATTGATAAAAACATGCATGTATATCTTTTGAAAACAATTTAATGCCAAATAACTTTTTAATTTAATTGAAATCATTCTCCCTCAATCAATGACATAGGTTGTTGATTGAGAGATAGAGATTTTGACAAATAAGTCCCGATGATTATCAAAAATAGAGACCGAGTTATTTTTCAAATCATTTAGTTTTCAGAGATAAATGTTTATAGAATCGAGCATGGAATTTGAAAACATGGTGAGACATGGCTCGTTCTTTCTTTTAAAACCGGTTATTGCTCGAAAATGACAATAAACCATTTCTCTTTCTCCCAAAAAATATATATATATATATATATATTTTTTTTAAGAATCGAACAACATCTAAAGTCCCGTGTCATTCTTTGAATGACAACACAAAGACCGTAGATATTATCGAACCAGAAAGAGAAAAAAACAAGACAAAATGACAATATTTTTGAAGATTTTTCAATTTTTCAAATTTTTATGGATTTTGAAAGTTTTATATTTTTCTATTTGATTTTTTGAAGGTTTTATACTTTTGTATTTTGTTTTTCAAATAAATATATACAAGAGATAGATGAAGATAGACCTTTACTCCTCGTCTTCCTCCCGAAGACGTTTGAGAGTTTCGGTTGAAGGCTTTTCAAACCAAGTCGTGGAAGAATAAATTCAAAACGTTCTCTTGGAAGAGCTTTGGTGAAGATGTCGCTAACCGATATTTCGACCTCACAAAATATAGTTCCACCACACCTTTTTCCACTTGTTCCCGATGAAATGATGTCGAATGTCGATATGCTTTGCTCTTGAGTGTTGAACATTGTTGCATGAGAGAGCAATAGCACTTTATTATCACAAGACAGAGGATTTTGTTGAATACAAAGCCATAGTCGATAATTGAGATCTCATCCATAAGATTTGAGCACAACAAGATGACATGGCTATGTATTCACCTCTAGAGGAAATAGAAGTACTCATTTGCTTCTTTGAAGACCACTCACAAGCTTATCACCCAAAACCGAGCACCTCCCGACGTATTTGACGAGTATCTTGACACCGCATGATCTCGTGATCCGTGATATGTCGTTAGTGACATACCGGTGTCTTTTGGGTACCAAAGTCCCATATTGATGGTTCCTTGGAGATACCGAAGACCCGCTTAACCGCTTCAAGGTGCTTTTTAGTAGGCTTAGCTCGGTATCTAGCACACATGCAAACAATGAACAAGATGTCCGGTCTACTAGTCGTGAGGTACATCAGGATCCAATCATACTACGATATTTTGTTTGGTCAATCATGATCCCCGAGAGGTCCTCATCTAGTTTGGTTCGGTCAATCATGGGGTGTCAACAGGTCACTTGAATCAAATCCAAATTTCTTTAAAATCTCATTGCATATTTAGATTGATTTATGAAAATGCCTCCGGACTTTGTGAAATTTGTAATCCCAAGAAAATGACATTTGTCCCATCATTGACATTTGAAACTTTGAACTCATTTCATTTGAAAACGATCACATTCCATTGGGTCCGCCGAGGCAAAAATAATATCATCAACATAAATTTGAACATGAATTAAATGTTTGCTCGTGAACAATGTAGGATCAATCGCTCCTTTGATGAATCCGGTTGATAGAAGAAACTTTGATGATGTATCATACCATGCCCTTGGAGCTTGCTTTAAACCGTAAAGAGCCTTCTTCAAACGATAAACGTGAGTAGGATGCTCTTGATTCACAAATCCTTCAGTTGGTCGACGAGACGACTTCTTTAAGATCTCCGCTCGTAAATGCCGTCTTTACATCCATCCGATATACTACCATGTTCTTACTAGCAAGATTAGCCGTAAAGATTTCGATTGCCTCGATTCGAGCAACTGGAGCAAAAGATTCTTCAAAGTCTATACCTCCTCTTGACGATATCCTTTAGCAACTAATCGAGCCTTGTTCTTCAACACATCACCATGCTCATCAAGTTTTACTTTGAAGATCCATTTGAGAGCTATAATCATAGCACATCTGGAGCGGTACTAACTCCCATACATCAAGACGATCAAACTCATGAATTTCATCTTGCATGGCATTGAACCGCTATCTTCATTCATGGCGCTTTTAACATCTTTTGGTTCGATCTTAGATAGTACGGAGTTGAAGAAGCACCATAAGGCATCGGTTGCGAGTTGTTTCCGGGTTGATACAGACGAGAGGATTTCCAATGATGTTGTCTAAGGGGTGATCGTGAGTCCATTTTCCGAGGTGTTCATGTGGCGCTTGTTGAGGAACCGAGGTAGTCGAGTCGATGTCTCTCAAGAAGATGGTTCGATGATGATTCAGAGTAGCAAATATGTTTTCAAATGGAGCATCTTCAAGAGTCGCAAAGGGATTAACTTCATCATTGATGCGTAAACATTTCCATGATGTACATTTGAAGAATGATGATTTGTTGATGAGATCAAGGATCGCAGCAGTGCTTCTTGACTTAAAGATATTGAGACCGAGGATTGACTTCATTCATCGGAATATGAGCATCCTCTGTTGTAGGAATCAAGACCTCATTAGTAATTGAATCATACAGTTCATCAAACATAGGATCAAACAATTTCTTTACATCATCTTCGGATGGAGGTACATATGGAGTTTCTTGAGAGGAGTTTGGAACAAGGGATGAACCAATGGGACTGTTTTGAAGTGCGGGTCCGAGTGGAGTGTCCAGAGCCATTTGACCGGTCACTCATCAAACGTAACGTGAATTGTTTCCATGATATTTCGGGTTCTTTTGTTGTAGATTCGGTATCCCTTTTGTTTGATGCATATCCTACAAATACTCCAATGTCGACTTTAGCCCTAAGTTTGCCTAAGTCTTGACCTCATTAGTTGGATAGCACAATGCACCAAACACACGAAGGAAAGATAGATTAGGTTTTCTGTTGTGGACAAGTTCATATGGAGTTTTTCCATGAATAGTGTGAATCGTGGAACGATTTTGTGTGTAGCATGCAGTGGCAATTGCTTCACCCGGAGAAACATTGGAACCTTTGAGTAGATCAAGATTGTTCTAGCGGCTTCAACAAGAGTACGATTTCGCCTTTCAACTACACCGCTCGTTGAGGGGTTCGTGGAACACTTCTTTGATGGTCGATTCCAACGCTTTCATAGAATTCACTAAGTTGTTTGTTGACAAACCCGCCCATTGTCTGCTCGATAATTCGACGCTTTGTTTAGTCGAACTCGCACTGTTTGATGAGTTTGATGATGATATCGGAGTTTCATCCTTTGTCCTTAAGAACTTGACCCTGTGAATCTAGAGTAATCATCAACCACAACTAACACATATTTCTTCCCAAAGATATTCTCGCACCCTCATTGGTCCACATAAATCCATATGAATCATATGAAGAACTTCGTGATGAGTTAGTAGGTTTGGGTTTATGGGCATACTTTGCTTTTTCCCAATTGACATGTCGAACAAAGATGATCCTTTTCATACTTTAGTCTAGGTAAACCTACAACTAAGTCCTTTTCGAAAGATCGTTGATGGTGCCAAGTTCAAGTGATTGAGACGACGATGCCATAACCATGACTTTGTTTTTGAAGCCTTAGATAACAAGCGATTGGAGAGGCCCTCATCATGTCATCGATAGAGATGGTGTAAAGATTTGAGCCACGAGTTCCTTTTAACAGTTCCTTACCATTAAGATCTCTAACAAAGCGGTATGTTTTTTCAAGGCTACTTCTAGATCGTAATCACGAATTGACCAACAGAGAATGATTATGACCTAAACCTTCCACATAGTACACTCTAGAGATGACACTATCACCAACAACATAATCTCCATAACCCATAATAGCACCGAAATGATCATTACCAAATCTAATAGTCCCGATGAATTTGCTCACGAAGTTCATGAGCGTGACCGGTCTCCAAATATATGCTTGGAACAACTGAGTCCGGTACCACGTAACGATTTGAACGATCCGCAGTTGAACACGCACAAGAATGGATAATCGGATAATTGGGATCCCCATGCAAGAATGGGTTCCATTTGGTTAGTTACAATGGTTGGAACACCCACATCGTAAATAGAAGCATTCATATCGTAAAGTGAGGCAATGGAATCATTGTGAATAGATGCAAGATTAGTGTCTCAGATAGCCCCTGCTCACGGTGTGATCACTTCTTAAAGGAATAGTTCTACCAAGAGGCATCCATTTTCTAGTGGGCATTATCTCGATTAGTCTTATGACCAACATGTATCCAATAGAAGCCTATTTTATTGAATGTTCTTCCCGTGGGTTTCCATTGTTTTCTAACTTTCTTTCGTTTTGCCTTTTAGCCTTCTTAGCATGAATTTTAGCATTAACAATATTAATCGGACAATTAACATCATTAGCGTAACATTAACACCACATTCATGATTAGAAATGTAATTCAAGCAAACATCGGACAAGGTTTGCAAATAGTATCGAATTGAATTAATTACAAGACGCCTATGGCTAATACTAGAATCAACACGATTCGTTTTATTCGATTCAAACTTAAAGTTCCTAGATTGTTCTTCACTTTTCCAAAGGCACATTCTTAGCTTGCGAGGTCCTATCATTCCTTGTATTGTCTTGAGACTTTGACCGCTCCCTTTAATGTCACCGATTACTCCTGTAGAGGAATGGGAACATTAGTTTGTTTTACTACTCTTTGCACCACCTGCTTAGATGTCTCGATCCGAACTACATGCAGTGCACTAAGGTTCACTTTCTTAAAACTAGAGGTACTGAGATTAGTACTCCTAGAAGGCATATTTGAGTTCTCTTTCTTTGCATTGATAGATCTAGAATCTGAACTATTCAAGGGTACACTACGGTTCACATTCAAAACATTGGGAATCGAGTGCATATCATATTTGGCATTAGGCATCGAGCATGGAATCAAAGGGTTAACTCTCTCACCTAATGTCTTTGGGCATATTGTGATCAAGCATTCTAAGATTTCTTGAGATCGTTTGGCATATAAGCATGCATGTCCAATTTCATTATCATGAGGTTTCTCTAGTTTATCCTCTTCAACAATCTCAAGCAGGCATTCTAAGCAATCCTTAAGAGATGAAAAGTATGTTTGAATAGCTAGTTTGTTGTTTCTTAGATGAGGAGGGACATATGTCATAGACAAAGCATATTTATTACAAGAGTGAACCTTTGATACACCATTCTCCCATTGGTCATTGGCATTTTCCTTTTACCGACTCTTGATTCTCAATTTCCTTTTGCAATGACGCTATTTGTTCGTTGTTTTGTTACGAGTGACTTTAATTGATTCAAATAACTCATTGAAATGACGTTTAACCTTTTCATTTTCTTCTAGAAAACTTTCGTTTTCCTTTGTAAAGCATTTACTAGGTTTTGAAGATGAAACGTTTGAGAATTCGAGAATCTAAAGGAGGAGGCATTTGGGAGCTGTCATATTGTTTGTTTGACCCTTTAATTGAGAGATTTGGGCTTTCAATTTTTCGATCGTGTTGCACCGAGCTTGAATCTGTTCATCACGTTTGTTAATTTGAAAACCGCATCAAACTCGAGCATCCGAAGATGTCTTGACATTTGAAGTTTTGACATTTTCTTTAAGATGTTGATATTTTAGTTGTAAATTAAAATGCTCAACTTCTAGTTTAGAAAAATGTTTAACGAAATTGTCGTGATCATCCGATTCAATTTTCTCGCTTAGTTTAGAATTAGTTTTTCAAGCTCAATGACACGATCATGGGAGACTTTCAGGCCACAGATAGTTCATGAAATTTGGAAGCATTAATAGAGCAATTTGAAGCGTTGAAAACACATCTTGAGCAACACATTCAAGAATAAGATTCTCATTTAATGTATGCAAGTTCTTTCTCTCAATCTCATTATATTTCAAAGCACGCTCATAGTCACTAACTTCAACAACCATTCCATCAAATTCCTTTTCCATTCCCTTAATATCGGTTTCTATCCCTTTTAAGACTCTCAAAGTGATCTTTTAGAAGTTTAAAGAAGGGCATGACCTCGATTAAATAACATTCTTTCATTTGTTCAAAACCCTTTCTCCTTGATTATACCAATGGGTGTGATCCTTTTCTTGCAAGTTTTCTCAAAATCAACAAATAGTTGAAATATAACGATTGGCTAATTAATGTCTTGCTTTTAGTGGCAATTGTTCTAGGTACAAGATGCATTGGTGTATTAGGAGGATACACATCGCTCTAGGCATTTTCCAAAGGGAGGGTTTGTTTCAACAATATTTTCCGCTTTCGCTTATCTAAATCCTTTTCCGTAAGACTTGTTCGGGAGTCAACAATGTCTCGAGGCTTAAACTTGTTCAAGGAAACCAGTTTTCCTTCTTGTAATCATGAGGAGTGATAATTATGTTTTTCTTTGCATTTGGGATCATTTTGTTTCTTATTCATCTTTTCCTAGTGATTTCATTTGATTTCTTATCTTCCTCGGTGCACTCAACGCAACTAGGTTTTCGCCTAGGCTTAAGGATTTCATTACCATCATAAAGCACCTTATGAGCATTTCTAGCCTTTTAATTACCTCTGGATTTGGTTCCTCAACAAGGGAATGCTATGCTTATCGCTTAAGACTCGATGTTTGGTGACCATGTGAGCAGTTTGAATGGTGTTTCCTTGTATGTACAACTTGTTTTCAAGTTTGTTTTCAAAGTTTTCGATTAGAAAAATCTCTCAAGAGTTTTGATTCCTTTGCATTAAATTCTTGCTTAAGCATTTTCACATTTTCTTGAAGTTCTTGTTTTGCTTAGTTGCTTTAGAAAGTTTTTCTTGCAAGGAATGTAATTCTTGTTTCAATACTTCTCTAAACTTACTTTTTCTAATTATCGTACTCACTTGGTCATCCATTTCTTGCTCACGAGTGGTCAACTCAAATTTTGCACGTTGTTCATAAATAGCAACACGTTCCTTATAGGCATTTAGTTCGTAAATTACGGAATCATCGGGAGCACATGCGGTGTATTCATCAAAGACATAGTCATTGTTGATCGCAGAAGATGCATCACTTGGTACAACTTCACTTTCACTTTGTTTCACGTATTGATCGTATGGGACAATATTGTTATTACCCATATTTTCAACATTTGATTCAATAGTTTCATTGATTGTACTTTGTCATGCATCCGTTGCACATCAAGATCATCGTATAGTTTTAATACCTCCGAGATGAGTTTGTCCTTGGATGGGCCACTTGTGGTGAAGAAGAGATCTTGGGAGAAACCATTGGAGAAATGCTAGCCATAAAAATGTGTGTGCGATGGGTCCATCATCTACATCGAGTCGTATGCATCACGTCACGACTTGAAAGGCATTCGATGATTGTGACCTATCTCCGAATAGGCCGCTCATCCACATCTCGCATCATAGGTCTTGGCATTGCCTCAAGAAGAAACAAAGCAATTCCTCTTCATCCAAAGCAAGCACCATTGTCCCGAGCTTGTGCGCAAAGATCTTATCTCTCAAGTAATCAAGATTCATGGACGCTTTGGAGATGTGCGCCTTGCAATGTGTCCTTCACCACCACGCTTATAACATTTGATTGGCTTAGCTTGACCTTGGTTACCATTTCTTCCTCGATTCGGTTGCCAACATAACCTCTCCCACTCCACCTCTTCTCTCGATCATACTGTCTTTCCGAATCGGTTGCCCCATAATTTTCCCATCTCGATCAAAGCATGGTTGTGAAGATTGGAGGCGGTTCGGATCTCATTGCAGTGTGGAGTTTGTTGGTGTGAGGTGAAAGTGTCCTGTTCTCTTTACCATGAGTGTTAGTTGAGTGATGAAATGTTCCATGACAAAGATTTGCATCAGTTGCTTGAACCTTGGATCGAAATGGGTTTGTGATTATCATCTTTCGTGGATGCAACTTGAGAAGCATTGGTGGAAGTCCCATTATTTGTGAAGAAGGCGGTTGAATCATTTGTAGACCTTGTTTCTCCCTTACCTTTGAACCGATCAAGAATCCTCTTTTCAAACATGACATGTCTCTCATTTCAAGGAGGAAGGCATAGAGTTGCTCATAGTTTGTATCCTTCAATCCTTTAGTGAGCTTCACAGAGGTGACAAACTTGTGCCATTCGGATTCATGTTATTCACAAATTTTGAGTTCAATCGAATGTTAGGCATAGTCATCTTGATGTTTCTCATATCATTCACCAACTTATGAAATCTCACATAGTACTCATAGACACTCTCATCCGGTTTCATCTTGAAGTGCTCAAATTCGTCATAGAGTTGGGATTCTCTGCCTTCCATAGTTAATTCGAACCTAAGAGAAGCATCTTAACATTATCCCAAACCGCCTTTGCTTCAAGTGTTATGATTGATCGCCTTGTAGATGTCTTTAGGAAGACCTTGAAGAACAATGTTTGAAGCCCCGATATCCGCATCGAATATCTTTTATCCTTATCATCAAGCTCATCATACATCTTAGGTCCGTCCATTCCGTAAACAGAGTACCATCTTCATTAGTATCAAGTATGTCTCTAGTCTTCTCAACTCGATATGGTCCTTCATCAATGGATTTGAGAATGTTGACACCATTTTCCTTTCCAAGGCAATACAATCGATTCGTTGAGCCCAAGAATCGTAGTCGCCTGTCAAGCATGGGTGGACGAGTATCCGAGCCACCGCTTGTACATCCTCGGCAACAAATGGAGATGATAGTCGGGACGTTGGTAGACATGTTAACAGATTATATGGGATTTTATAACTCTATGATTAAACCGGAAATAGATTCTTTCACGGATTTTACTAAATCAAGAGAAAACCGTAAACAATCACTCAAGTCGCTAGAAGATAATGCACTAAGTCGCTAGAAGATAATGCACTAAGTCGCTAACACTTAATTCGCTACACCACTAACTCGCTAGAGTCCCAAGTCGCTAGACAAAAACAAGTCGCTAAGTAGTAACTCGCTAAGCCTCAAGTCGCTAGCAAAATTTTGGCAAAGAATTGCTACTCAAGTCGCTAGAGATACAAGTCGCTAAAGAGCAACTCGCTCATGCACCAAGTCGCTACCACTGTCGCTACCCGTAGTGGAGAGTCCACTACTTGTATCGTTAATCGCTAGGTCTAAGTCGCTATCTCCAAAACTCGTAACTCGCTACAAAATTGTGAAGCAAGTCGCTACGAAGAAATAAACCAGTATATCAAGTCGCTAGCAAGAAAAACCACATAAACATCACTTTTAATCCAAAACAACCCAACCAAGATGATTCAAGCTTACCAAATGAAAACCTAAACACTTGTGATGATTCTAAACATAAAAGTACTAACAAAATCCAAGCTTTAACACAAGAAATCAACCAAATGATGCAAAACCATTAAACTTTTCAAACTCAAAACCACCTAAAACCACTAGAAATCCAAAGATGTGCAAGATATGATCTAACCATGGCTCTTGATACCAATTGTAGGATATTAGTTTTCACATACACATCATACCATAACAACAAGGTGGCGTATAAGTGGAATTCTAGAGAGAAAGTTAGAGGTTTAGGGAACTTAGTGAGAGAAAGTGAAAGATATTATTATGAGCTCCAACTCTACCTTGGGAGGTAGAGAGTATTTATAGTCTTACATAAATCGCCACACATCGGGTCGTGGATCGTGCATACTGGTGGTAAAGACCCGTCCGTCCTCCACGGTGTTACTTAACTAAATACTACTTAACTTAAAAGAACTACGACTACGAGCTTTCTAATGATTACATATAAGGTGACCGACTCTTTAATCCGTCCTAGGAAAGGGGCCAAGGTGTTTTATGTCGTTGTTGAGTAGTTTTTTTATCTAAATTCATTTTAGCAAGTCCTACGATGTAACAACGGTTTTAGTTTAACACTATCTTTGGTTTTCTTTGTTACTTTGACAAATTCATTACATATCACGAACTCAAGTACCCACGCACCATTTGGTTCCATGACGGAACCCTTATTTTGGGTCCGTTCGTCCGTCTGCATCGCAGCTGACAATTTTGACATTTGTTCGTCCTTTTCGGCCGCTTTGTTTTGACTCTTTGGAATTAATACCTCATTAAATCCTAGCCCATTCATATCTCCGGTGTTTTATGTATTTTAACTATTTCATCGGCAAGTGCGATGTTTTTGTTAAACCTTTAAATTTAGAATTTTGTTCGATTAGAACATCTTGTGTGAGCTTTAGTTTTGTATTTCAAGATTAAGCTCTTGACATGATTTACAACCATCGCCATTTGCTTTTCCCTTTTCAAGTCGTTTTGCTTTTTCTTTTAACTCATAAACTTCATTTTCCAAAATTCCTTTTGGTTTTTAAAAATTTATTTTTAGTTATGATTTTTAGACTTAGCTCACAATTGATTATATTATTTTGCAAAGTGTCATCATCAATAGAAGAATAAGAAGAGTCGGAAAGTACCTCGTTTGACTCATGTGCCATTAGAGCGATCTCTTCCTTGCTTGATTCTTCATCGTCTTCACTATCACTCCAAGCACCACTTACAAAAGCTCATTGAGTTTTGCTTTTAGATGGCTTGGGATATTCTCCTATGAGATGACTTGCATCACCACATCTAAAACACTTTCTTTCACCTTTACCCTTTTTGTCATCCCGATCTTTTCGAATGGCTTCTTTTCTTCTCGAGGTTGTCTTACAAACTTTCCTCTCTTCTAAAGAACTTCTTAAAGTCTCTAACGGCCATGGCATACTCCTCATCTTCACTACTGGAGCAAGATTCGTCATCATCACTTGATTCCGCCTTTGTTTTTAGAGCAACGGATTTGATCTTCTCCCTTCTTCCTTTGATGATCTCCGAATCTTTCTCCATCACCATTTCATGTACTTTGAGGTTACCGATTAGCTCGTCTAGTGACATTTTTGAGAGATCTTTTGATTCTTCAATAGCGGTCACTTTAGCTCTCCATTTGGGATGAAGTGCTCTAAGAAATTTCCTGACAAAGTTCTTACTATGAAAAGATTCATCAAGTGCTTTAAGTGATGTAATAATAGTATTAAAGCGAGCAAAGCCACAATCAATGGTTTCATCTTCAGGGATAACAAATTGTTCATATTGTTGAACAAGAAGATCAATTATGTTATCCTTGACTTGTGAATTACCTTGATGTGTAACAATCAAATATTCCCAAATATCTTTGGCGGTTTCACACATAAAAATTCTTTCATATTCTTTTCTAGGTAAAGAATTATAAAGCATCATTTTAGCTTCATTATTTTTAGCAACTAATTTCGTTTGTTCATCAATGTAAATATCCTTTGTTGTAGAACTAAAATCCCTTTAACAATAACAAACCAAAGATCTATATCTTTGATTTTACATATGTTTCAAAACGTTTTTCCAATAGATAAATCCATTGGTTTCAAAGAGTGGTGGTCTTTGCATAGATTTCCTTCTTTAAAGTTTTTGAATCCATGGATCGTTTCAAGTTTATAAAATACAAATTATTTTAGAAATTTTTGAGCAACGAGGCTCGTACCAATTGTAGAAAACTAGAAGGGGGTTGAATAGATTACTAGTTAAAAACTTTGTTTTGAAACTTATTGAAAGATCAATTGATATTGATCTTAGATATGTTAATGAAATATGCAAGCAATATGTAAAGAGTAAATAAGGAAAGAAATGATCAAACCACAACAAGTTGTTTATAGTGGTTCGGTCCACAAGGACTATTTTTCCTTGCCCTACTCCACCCCGAGTCTCACACTCGAGAGTTATACTTCACTAGTCAACAAGCTCCTTTCACCGCGGAGAAACCTTTACACTTCGCACACTATTTCCGACACTAAGCTAGATGTCGAGTTCTTTCCAAGGGTACAACCACTCCCCACACAATGTATTTTGAGGACTAAAATACTAACCACTCACAAGATTATGATGGTTTAATACAACAATGAAGTATGAATCAACACAAGATCATACAACACTAAACAAACAAGACTTCCAAATTCTCGCTTAAAGCTTGAATGTGACTTGATCTTCTTTGCTACAAAAGAGATCACTAATATGATATGCAACCGAGTTAGAAAGGTTAGAGAAGATATGTAGAGAGTATGATAGAAAGGGATGAAAACTACTTAGTTTGGCTTTGCTATTTATAGCCAAAACCATCAGCAGGCACCACGGACGGCGGACCCCTTTAAAGGGTTCCGTCCGTTATACATTTTGGTGCCGCCAGGTCTGACCGCAAGATATCAAGATCTTTGCCAAAGTCAACCATATCTACGTAAGATTGGGTAAGATATGAAGAGTACGAATCTACACAAAATATCTAATGAAATCTTCCAATGATTTCCATGATGCATCACATGATGTCATGTGTTGTTTTTCTATTTTTAGAAATATGCAAATACATAAGTAATGTTTTAGTTTTTAAGAAACTAAAACATTCTAAAAACTACTATCATACATTATGCTTAGACTCATATTAAGATATGATTAGTCACAATGTAAATGCTTAAATGATGAAGATATTGTTTGAAAAAGCTTGTTTTAATATCTATTAAACTTGACAAGCTTTAAGCTTTATACAAATTAAATTTACTTTTGTCGTTAACAAAACTTAGGTAAAGATCAAAAATATAAATAACGTTTAATGACGATATTTGTATTAACAAATTGTATTCTTGTGCTTTTATATACATTATTGGCTAACACCCTTGGTGTTAGCCATGTTATGAATATTATATGATTGTTATTTCTATTTATTAAGATTTAATGTGTAGCATTGTTTAGTTTATGTGTTTATCGTTCAATACTGCTCGTGTATAAGCTTGAGCTTTTTAAGTCTAGATATTACATGGACCAAACGGATAACTAGATGTATAATACAAGGACACTTAAGTTAGCATAGTGCTCTTCAATAAAGTAACCGCGTGAGAAGAGTAGGTATCACATGTACCAAGTGGGTACCACAGATAAATGGCCTAGATTAGTTGACACATCTTAATGCATGCTTGTAATTGAGTAGGCACATGGACCAAATAGTCTACAAGATTACATGTATAAAGGCTAGATACATGAACCAAGTGATCTAGTCTAAGTTAGATAGGAGTATGGAGGTATTACCTGGACCAAAGGGATATTCTCTATACATTATGAAGTAACCAGTACTTTACAATTAAATTATTGCACTAATCAACGGATAACTAAAATGTAATAGGAGTAAGATGGCTAGCACTACTTTCTCTTATTGATCACAACATACGTAAAATAGTTTACTTTAATTTTTTTAATAGTTATAATCAAATCAAATCAAAACCCTATTTTAAATCTGTAAAATTAAATAGGTTATTTCTAAGCATACTATTCATGAGATCGACTTCATACTTACCTCACTGGCTACATTTGATCGAGTACACCGCCCGTGAAAGTGTCCTTAGGTATAAGTCCAGCAAAATATAAACGTAAAACTTGAATAAAAATACCTATACGACAAACACACATCAGGGGGTTTATACCATCTGTACGTCCAGTTGCGAATCCATGCCACCGATACTATTCACTAAGTATAATCCTTATGGTGGACTATAAACCGTATACAACTTTACTTCACCAATATGCACAAAGATCGTAGCTCACAAAGAAGAGCTACTCCTATGGTGTTCCGCCCTCATAAACCACCCACAAGAATCTCGTGATTCGACATAACAACTGATGGGGATTTTTTAAGACCTCAAGAAGTTTTACAATCCTCCTAAGAATTGTACCTAATCATTGTAGTGTAGTATAGGTAGGATACGGGGGATTGATAGTTCTCTAGGGGAATAGTGTTGTGAAGGCCAAAGTGTATGTCGAGATAGGTCTAAAGGTGAGGGATGAGTCTTTTTGTATTTTTATATTTTTTAGAAAGCAAATTAAAATCTCGAGGTTTGGATAGTGGGTGTTTTAACTACTAATTAGCTAAAACAAAACTAAATAACATAAATTAAATGCAAGAAAAGTAAATTGGTGGTAACTCTTTTGATAGGAAAATGTGTTTACTTAGATTTCTTTACTCCCTTGTTTTTTCTTATTGATTAATCGAATTGTCACACCCTTGTTTTAGTTGAAGCGTTGTATTCCTTTTTAGTAGTCGTAGGGAGGTGCCAAATGCCTTAATCTATGAACGTATAAGTCTCCCCTAAGAAGCTTAAATTCTATTAAGTCTCCTAGGATCTACAAGCCGCAATTCACGCAATAAATACAACGAGAAAAACCACCAATGCACTCTAGGGTTGTGTTTAATAAGAATTAAGGTAGTTACATATAAGAATTAAGCTAGTTTTCTTACCTTAACGTGAAGTAACTAATTCAACAAGAGACGACAGTCAATAATTAATAACAATGTTTCATTAGATCTAAGCAAACACTAATAAATCTAGCCTAGCATGTTAAAGTGAAGAAAACAAAAACATATAATCAAATAACACATAGACATATTGAATGATTAAAGAGGAATTACTTATCTTCCATTAAACATGAGCCACAATGGCTGGAAAAACCTTCACAAAAGCTATGAAATTCGTCTAGGGTTTTGCCTCTTCAAAGTGTTACACAAATGATAGAAAACATGTGAAAATACATAGTATCACTCTTGTGACGGCGTCACCTTATAGGTTGTGACGCGATCAGCTCGCCCTCATTAGGATTTCGTCTTGTGCAAGTCGCCGTTATGACGACGTCGTTTTGGATCTCCGACTGCCATCATGTGATGCCTGACGCCGTCCCCTTGTAAATGATATGGGCCGTCTCTTGTTAGCTTTGTACATGACTCTCAACTTTAAATTACACCTGACATTGTCAGGTTGTAGTGTCTTCAGATTCCACTGAGGCGTCGCTTGTTAATTTTTCACCAAAAGTCCATCTTCAGTAACAAGTGACGGCGTCACTTTGTGATGTGTGACGCTGTCAGACTCCCTTATCTGACAGAATTTTGCGAATTCGTCGTTTTCTTCACTGTTTCGTCCAAATAAGCCATAAATGTGCCGATTTCCAGATTTTTTTTTGTCCCAAGTGCCTAAAATGCAAAAAGAAACAATTTAAGGCAATATTGGATCATATTCATATGATTTTGGGCTTAAATGACCCCTTAAAAAGGTATCAAATAAATCATTATCAACAACTAAGACCATAAAGAACTTCCCCCGGAAGTATTAAACCCCAACTAGATCTCTACCTATTTAGGCCTGGTCACCAAGATACATGACTTACCTTACAACTAAATCAAATGGTAGAAAGTTGGTTGTTCAAATCAAGCCCTAACCAAACCCAGAGACTCGATTCTAATAAAAAGGGTATTGAGAAGAAGACACTTGACACAATTTACAAAAGTGGATTAGGTTCTTGTGAATCTTCCCTTGCGTAGATATGTTATTTCAAGAATGATAGACTTAGATGGTATAGAGAAAAAAGGTGAAGAGGAAAGAATGAATGGCAAGGGGTGAGAAATGCCCAAGACAAGTGGGGTTTTATAGACCAAGCCAAGGACAACGATCTCTGGCCTACTGGAGCACCAAAGGCCAGCACTATTGTAAGTGGCTTGGTTTATTTTACCCAATTTTAAACCCCAAGTGCACTTCACATTTGACCTTTCCAATATCATTCTAACACTTGTAGTGTAATAAGGTCAACCAACTCAAATAGTCATTTTAGAAAAGTAATTGGTGAAGTGTTTAAAAAAAGTTTTGGGGATGTTTGTCCAACTTCAAATAGATATGAAAGAACTATTGGACAAAAGGTATATTAGGAATTTGTCACATGTAAATGGTTTAGTTAGAAACTAACCATGGTTAGTTTGCATAGTTAGAAAGGAAATGATATGCCAAATGAATATTCCTTTGCTTATAGAGAAAATGTGGATGTTGAGAGAGGGAATTTGAATTTCAAATTCAAATTCAATTAGCACATGTGGGATAACATATGTGCTTGAAATAGAGAATGAGTTGTAAGGATGTGATGGGGAGCCTAAGTGTGAAATTCAAATTTCTAAAATTTGAATGTTAGAGAATGAGGGGGAAGGTGATATGTGGAGAAGGTTTATTTGGTTTTAGATTTAATGATGAAGATGAGAAAGATGGTGATGTGGTGAGATCTCAGTGGTTGGATGGGAATGTAGAAAAGAGAATGGTTAGAAAGATTGTGTGAGAATGTGGGAGACATAAGTACAATGAATGTACAATGTATAAGGGAATAAAAAGAGAATGTTGTGTGGACAAGAAGTGAGTTGGCACTTGTGAGGATAAGATTAGATAAGGTTGTATGTGGTGAAATGGTTTAAGATTTATGTGATAATGATGAAGATGGAAATAATCAAAGGATTTATTATGGAATGAACCATATTGTCATTTAAGGAAGAAAAGAATTAAACAGTAATGATTACGGAATGTTTAGAGAAATGTTGGAATTATGTAAAAGAGTGTGTTAAAGCATTTGTTTTGAGGAAGTGAGGATTAAAAATGATTGAAGAAATGTAAATGTGAGAAGTGTGGGAGTTTGTAAAACATTTATTAAGTGGGAAGTGACAAAATTCAAAAGATAATTAACTTTCAAATAATCTTAAAGTCAAGCATTCAAATAACATAATCCATGATTGAACACATGACATATTCTGTTAGGATTTAGAAAATCCGATAGTTAAAGACTCGGTCACCTCAAGTATATGTATTCGTTAGAAAGCTCGTAGTCGTAGTCGTTTAGTGATAGTTAGTAGTTAGTTAAGTAACACCGTGGAGGATGGACGGGTCTTTACCTACTGTATGCCTGATCCACAACCCGTAGGAGGCTTTTCATGTAACACACTATAAATACCCTTTGCCTAGCAAGGCAAAGGCTTGGAGGTTCAATATACATTTTTCTTTGTCTCACTAGAAGTTCCCAACTCTCTTCACTTTCTCTCTCTAAAACCTCAGCTCATTCGAATTCCTTGTGTTATGATTGTGTGTTTATGAAAACCAATATGTTACAATTAGTATCAAGAGCCATGGTTTGATCATCTACCTTACATGTTTTTGAATTCTTAGTGGTTTTCATAAGGTTTTGAGTTTGAATGAGTATTGAGTATTTTTCATCATTTTGATCATTTTTAATGTTAAAGTTTGAATTTTGATAGTACTCTTGTGTTTAGAATCATCTTAAGTGTTTAGGTTTTGGTTTGATTGATTCATCTTGGTTGTAGTGTTTTGGATTAGAAAAGTTTAGTTTTTGAAGTGTTTCAAGTAAGCGGTTTATCTCTCGGACTTAGTTCTTGTAAGCGGTTTGACACTACATTTGTGCGATTTGATCACTTGTTCGAAGCGGTTTGATAGCGCACGGACCGCAATTTGATTGTTTTTGAATGCGGTTTGATATAACTTTCATGCGGTTTGATCTTTGTGCGGTTTGATCTTTGGAGGCAAATAGACAAAAGTACAAGTAGTGGGAGTACTTGTGTTCCCTTGAGGTTTGTCAAGTGCTAAGCGATTTGTCACTAAGCGGTTTGATAAAGCGGTTTGGTTGAAGCGACTTGATTACACAACAGTTTGATTCAAGCGATTTGGCATCAAGCGATTTGTGTTAAGCGACTTGTGTTAAGCGACTTGTCACTAAGCGGTTTGATACAACGGTTTGGTTGAAGCGACTTGATTTCACAGCGGTTTGATTCAAGCGATTTGACATCAAGCGATTTGTGTTAAGCGATTTGTCATTAAGCGGTTTGACTCACTGTAATTTGTCAGTTGTGCGATTTGTCTCTTGAGACTTGTCATTTCTTCGTGATAAGTTTTACGGTTTTCTCTTGATTTAGTAAATTCCCGTGAAAGAATCTATTTCCCGGATTAATCAAAGAGTAGTAAAATCCCATGTACTTAGGAATCATGTCTACAATCACTTCTTCAGTTACTGATGATGTTCAAGCTGCATGATCCGATACTCGTCCTCCCATACTTGATAGAACCGATTATGACTCTTGGGCTCAAAGAATCAGACTATATTGCTTTGGAAAAGAGAATGGTGTTAACATCCTCAAGTCAATTGATGAAGGACCATTTCAAATTGGAACTACTAGAGATATTCTCGAAACTGCAGCTGATGGAAATGTTGTGTTAGGGTTGGATAGACCAAGAATGTATGATGAGCTTGATGATAAGGACAAGAAGAGATATGATGCTGACATTAGAGCCTCAAACATCATACTTTAAGGTTTGCCAAAAGACATTTACAAGTCGATCAATCACAAAAGCGAAGCCAAGGCGATGCAGGATAATGTCAAAATGCTTCTCTCCGGTTCGAACCGACTAAAGAAGATAGAGAGTCTCGGTTGTATAATGACTTTGAGAACTTTAAAATGAACCCGTGGGAAAGTGTTCTTGAATATCATGTGAGATTCCACAAGCTTGTGAATGATATGAGGAATATCAAATGACAATGCCAAATATCCATTTCAATTCCAAGTTCGTGAACAACATGAATCTCGAATGGCACAAATTTGTCATCTTGTCAAATTGAACAAAGGACCGAGGAACACCAATTATGAGCAACTGTATGCTTATTTACTCCAACATGAGAAGCATGCTACATTTGAACGTATGATCATGGAAAAGTTCAATACTAATGCAGCTGCTGCGAGCTCTTCAAATGATTCAACTGCATTCTTCACAAATGTGGGAATAAGTACCAAAGCATCACAAGTTATACCCACTGGGGATCATAATCACAAACTTATTCCGGATTCAGGTTATAAGCTATCGGACATGTTCATGGAACACTTTGCAAATCAACTGGCCCTAATGGTTAAGCAAAACTTAAACCTCACTCCCCACACCAACAATCATCTCAGAACTGCATCTAATCTACATAATCATGCTATGGTTAAATATGGAAGGGTTGTAGTTCAAAACGTGCAAGGAAGGCAGAATGCTTATCTACCACATAATGAACAAGGGAATGTAGGTGTTGGTACTGGTTATGGGAATGTGGGAGCTGGAGCTGGTTATGTGGGTAATCAGAATCGAAGAAGGATTGCGGTTCAGGGTCAAGGGAAGCCAATCAAGTGTTACAACTGTGGAGGGGAAGGACACATTGCTAGGAACCGCACTCAACCAAAACGTCAATGTAATGAAGAGTACTTGAGGATAAGATGCTCTTGGTGCAAGCTCAAGATAATGGAGTCGTGTTGGATGAGGAAGAGTTATTGTTTCTTCTCGAGGAAATGCCAAAACTTATGATACTGAGATGTGGATGAACAACCATTACATGGTGTGGCTCGTAACAATCCCAATGTCTTTCAAGTTGCAGATTGTGATGCATTTGACTCTGATGTTGATGATGAACCAACGGCACAGACCATCTTTATGTCTAACATCACTCCACTGGTCTCTCCACCTTAACAAGCCGGTCCCTCCAAGGAATCCATCATATCATAGGTATTAAAACTATACGATGTGGTCGATGTGCAAAAGATTCACAACGAAGTACAATCAACGGAAGTCATTGAATCAGATATTGAAAATATGGGAAATAGCAATGTTGTCCCATATGATCAATATGTGAAGCAAGATGAAAGTTTAATTGTACCAAGTGATACATCTTCTGCTATCTATGATGAATGTATATTTGATGAATACACTGAATATGCACCTGATGATTCCATGACCATTGAACTAAATGCTTATAAGGGACAAGTTGCTATATATGAACAGCGTGCAAAGTTTAAATTGACTACCCGTGAGCAGGAGATGGATAACCAAATGCGTACACTTATCAGAAAAGTAATTTTAGGGAAGAAACATTAAAATAAGAGTTAAATTCCTTACAAGAAAAACTTAATAAAACTGTTAAGTAAAAGCAAGAAGTTCAAGAAAATGTAAAAGTGCTTAAGCAGGAATTCAATGCTAAGGAATCAAAACTTTTAAATGATTTTTCCAACCTAAACACTTTGAAAAACAAACTTGAAAACAAGTTGTACGTACAAGGGAACACCATTCAGACTGCTCACATGATCACTAAGCATAGAGTTTTAAGTGATAAACATAGAGTTGGCCTTGTAGAAGATCCCAATCCTGCGTATCTTGAGAAAGCAAAAAGTGCTCACAATGTGATCTATGATGGTAATGAAATCCTTAAGCCTAGACAAAAGCCTACTTGTTTATAGAGCACTGAAGAGGATAGAGAGCTAGAAGATGCCTCTAGAAAGAAAATGGAAAAGAAATTAAAAGAAGATCCTGAGTGTGAAAATCGGAATATATCATTTAAAACTCCCAATTATGCTAAGGAAAACTGGATAGCCTTCAATAAGTTTAGACCTCAGACTCAATTGACCCATGGACAAGTGTTTTGCAAGAAAGATATGGAAAGAAAAAAACTGATGAACTTATTGAAAAGAATCCTCCCCTTAGGAAATTTCCTCCAGCTACGGTGTATCCACCAAATACACCGATGAATTTAGTGCCTAGAACTCTTCCCACTCAAAGCAAAACCTTAGTCAGCTTATATGTATTTTATCAACTATTCATTGACTTTGAGAAAACATGTAAGAAGAGAATCACTCGAACGGGAATTACTGAAGGGGAAAGGGGTTTTGAGCAAACAAAATAATGTTACTGAGATTATTTGAGAGTATTCAAAAGGCCATAGATACTGAGATTAAAGATATGAAAAGAATGTTTAATGAAATGGAATACGAGGTTAAAGAATATGAATGTGAGCTCAAAAGTAATGAGATTGAGAGGAAGAATGTTCACATCCTAAATGATAATCTGATTTCTAGATGTATTGCTCAAGATGTGTTTTAAACTGTTATGAATTACTCCATTACTGCTTCTCAATTTCATGAATTATCTGTTGCTTTGAAAGTCTCCCAAGATCGTGTCATTGAGCTTGAGACAAAAAATTCAAAATTGCATGATAAAATCGAAAGGGATGAGCATGATAACATGGTCAGACATTTTTCTTAATTGGATGTTGAATATCTTGATTTACAATTAAACTATCAACATCTTAAAGAAAATGTTAAAACCTCAAATGCCAAGACATCTTCAGATGCTCCTGAGTTTTGATGCAGTTTTTGAAATCAACAAACGTGATGAACAGATTCGAGCTCATTGTAACACGATCAAAAGGTTGAAAGCCCAAATTTCCCAATTGAAGGGTGAAAAGAGTGAAGTGTCTGGCTCTCATATGCCTCCTCCTTTAGATTCTCAGAATTTCCATCTTCAAAACCTCATTAATGTCTTACAACATGAAAATGAATGTTTTCTAGAGGAAAATGAAAAGGTTAAACTGCATTTCAAAGAGTTATATGAATCAATTAAGGTCACTCGTGACAAGAACAATGAAAAGATAACGTCTTTGCAAAAAAAAAATTGAGAATCTGAAGAGTCAGGTAAAAGGGAAAATGCCAATCACCAGTGGTGAGAATGTTGCACCAAAGGTGCCTGTTTGTACTAAATATGCTATGACTGTGAGTACATTCCCTCTCATCTTAGGAATAATGAACTTGCATTTCAAACATATCTTTCATATCTTAAGGATAGTCTAGAGTGTCTTTGTGAGATTGTAGAAGAGGATAAAATAGAGAAACCACTCGATAATGCGATTGGGCATGCATGCTTATATGCCAAACGATCTCAAGAACTCTTAGAATGTATAATTGCAACATGTCCTAAATTGGTACTAGGAAAGATTGTGTAGTTATGCCCTGTTCTATGTCTAAAGTCAAGTATGTGACCTTTGATGTGCCTCCTAGAATCTAAGATCCCAGCACTTCTAGACCAAGAATGCAGAAAGTAGTGAAACCAACTAATATTCCCATCGTTCCTTCTACAGGAGTAATCAGTGACACTAAGGTAAGCGGGTCAAAGCCTCCAGGCAATACAAAGCAAGATAGGACCATGCGAGCCAAGAGTGATCAAGGAAAGAAAGTAGAAGACCACCCTAGGAATAATAAGTTTGAGTTGAATAAGATAAATCGTGTTAATTCTAGTATTAGCTATAAGTGTACTGTAATTAATTCGAATTCTGCTACTATTTTCAAAACATGTAATGAATGTTTAGTTTCTGGTATTTATCATGAATGTGTTGTGAATGATTTGAAAAATGTTGTTAAATCTCCAGTCAAAAATGTCAGAAGTGCTAACAGGTTAAGGAAGTCAGGAAGCCAATTTGGAAACAGTTTAGTAATTATTGGAAACATATAGGAAGAAAATTCAATAATGTGGGTTATCAATGGAAACCTATTGGCCGTATATTCAAAGTTAATGAATTTTGCCCTAAAAAGCATAAATCTATACCCACTAAGGAATGGAAACCTACTGGTAGGATCATCCCCTTAAAAAGTAGTCATACTTCACATAGGCCCAGTGCTACTACTAGTCTTGCTTCCACTACTAATGATATCATAGCTTCTAATACTGATGTGGGTGTTCCAATCACATTTACTAACCAATTGGAACCCATTCTCTCATGGGGATCCAAATTATCCAGTCATCCATACTTGTCTGTGTTCAACTGCAGGTCGTACAAATCGTTCTGTGGTATTTGGACTCAGGCTGTTCAAAGCATATGACTGGAGATCGCTCACGGCTCAAGAACTTCGTGAATAAATTCATCGGGACTGTTAGATTTGGGAATGACCACTTTGGGGCAATTATGGGTTACGGAGATTATGTATTTGGTGATAGTGTAATCTCCCGGGTATATTATGTAGAAGGTCTTGGTCATAATCTGTTCTTTGTTGGTCAATTCTGCGATTCTGATCTTGAAGTGGCTTTCAGAAAACACACTTGCTTCTTTAGAGAACTGGACGGTGTTGAGCTTTTAAAGGGAACCCGTGGCACTAAATTGTACACCATCTCTATCGAAGACATGATGAAGTCTTCTCCTATTTGCATGTTCTCAAAGGCATCCAAAACAAAGTCATGGTTATGGCATCGTCGTCTCAATTACTTGAACTTCGGCACCATCAATGATCTTTCCAGAAAGGACCTCGTAAGAGGCTTGCCCAGGTTAAAGTATGAAAAAGATCATCTTTGTTCAGCATGCCAATTGGGCAAAAGCACAAAGTATGTCCACAAACCCAAACCTACAAACTCTAATATGGAAGTTCTTCATACCCTTCACATGGATTTGTGTAGACCCATGAGAGTGCAGACTACAAATGGGAAGAAATATGTGTAGGTCCACAAGTTTTTGGATCCAAGTAGCCTTGAATGACTAATAGTGAACTTGAATAAATCCAATTTACTATATGAAGAACTCTTTGTAAAAGCTTAATGTGTTAATGCGGAATCTTAACACACAAAGTATGAAGAACACAAGAATTACTAACTTCATATTTTCTATTAATTTGCTCAAAGGCTAATGCTTACAACCCGTACATTAACCTAACACCTTAGGGATCCTTTTATACACCAAGGAAACCCTAATTGACTAACAAACTTGTAGAAGGGTAAAGATATCTTCTCCTAAGATATCTCTACTCATACATATCTATTCCTAATATAACTCTAACAAACTATTCGCTTTTGACATAAATGACTTAACTCATGACTATTTGTTACGCTGCACTTAATATCTTTAGTCTTCGCGACTTAACTACTAATGATTTAAGTCCGGTCTACCATAATTAACTACTAAAGCTACCAGAATGAACTCTAAACAGACTTAAACATACTTAATTCTGTTTTACAAAATATAATTCCCTACAGTCCTCCCCTAACTTGATATTCACTTGTGAACTTCAAGTTCTTTTTAAACTCATGAGGATCTTGGAATTATGTTTAAGCTGCATCTTTGAGATTTCCTCCTTATAAGTTCTGTGCAGCATGGGATCAACAAACATTTAGCACTCCATGGTCTTTTCAGCAACTGTGACTATCTGTACATCAAAACATGAAAGTTTCATACTATTCTCATCACTTCCAAGTGTGTCAACTCTTGTGAGAGGTGAATCATAGAAAATTTAATGGATTTGATGTCTCTTTACCAATTTGCCATCACTATTGGAGTAGCCAATGTTTTGGTGTATATGACCATGGTACATTGATAACCATCTGATTTTTAGCAAATCAGCAACTATCAACAGATTTGATTAGTTTTTACCAAAAGCTGTACCTTTTTGGACGAGTCATGGTTTTTCACAGCCTTTACCACGAGCCATAATCTTGTGGGCTATCCAACTCTTCATCCACACAGATATGTTGAGTTGAACACCATACAATTTTTGGCAGATTTTCAGCCATAAACGGATTTGAGATATCTTTACCAGAGCCGTTTTCTCATGGATTTGTCAGTTCTTGTGTGGTTTAGACATGGTGAACCGATAACCATTTTTTGTGACAGTACAAAGTACTTTCACCAAGTGAAACCCATCAAAATCCATTTTAAACATCAACTTTTAAAAACCTACCCAACAATACTTAGAAAATTCTTTCAAACACTTAAACTTATTGTTGTTGAGCTTTTGATTCAACTAACCTTAAAAGCTGATAACAAGCATCATCCTTTCTTTAGATGTAACTCTGTTTTCCTCCTCTGTTTGGAAGAATTTTCAAGAACAGGAAGCTACCAACATTAACTACCAGAACTAAAATTTCTATTAAATATGCCAATCAAACTATACATACTATACATTTAACCTCTCCTTAAATGTAGCTATGGGTTTACCATACCAATGTTAACCACCAAGAAATTGAAACTAGGTCCATCAAATGCTTTGGTCAACAGGTCAACCACATTATTATCACTATGAATCTTTTCCACCCTTATAAGACCCTTCTCATAACAATCCCTTATAAAGTGATGCCTAATCTCTATGTGTTTGGTCTTAGAATGATAGACTGGGTTCTTAACAATACATATAGTGCTTTCATTATCAATGTTGATTGTGGTCTTCATAAAGTTTAACCGATAATCCAACATCTGATTTTGGATCCAAAGCACTTGTCTACAACAATTTGCGTGACTACATATTCAAACAACTTTTGAGGTAGCCATGTAACACCCCAAATCTCGTGACAATGGAAGACTTAATCAAGTTTTTGGGCGTTACTTTTGGATTGGTATCGCACACAAGTATAGCAAAAAGATAGTCATTTAATATTCAAAACCAATCTCAAATTTAGTCATTTAAAACATTTAATCCAAAAGAGTAAATATTAGGCCCAAATCATGGTTTAATCAAATAGGTCCCCATAGTTTATCAGAGTCAGATGTGATCCTTGAACCCCGCCTTCTTGCCAAGCTTCCACCGATCACGTATTCCAAACATCTCTCAAATACCTGAGAAATCATGCTAAAAGGTCACTTCATTTGGTGAGTTCATAGGTTTAAGTTCAACAAAATCATAGTGGACCTGTAAGAGTTGATTTGCTATGCAAGACCTAAGATAGGTAAATACCGTTCACACATGATCCTACCCGGATTTCCAATCAAATCCCACATCCAGGGATTACTTGGGCCCCCGCGACTCTAGTCCAGCACTGTTGTGGCAAAATCTAGAACAATTGCCAACCCCAGACTAGGTCGATGTAGAAGTCTATTCTTAGCTAGGCACGGTTAAACCTAGACTAAGGCAACAACTACTGCACATCTATCTACACAATCAAGCACATAAGCAAATCCAAATAGTTTTCACGGTCCAAAAATAGTAGGATGATTCTCACCCCAAAATAGTTCAAAACGTAGTTAAAACGTATATAAAAGTGGGGCTATGAAACTCACCTCAAGCAATCAACGCACAATCAACGCACAAATAAACACTAGCAGAAGATAACGGTATCACGGCACAACAACTATCGACTCGGCACAACCTATTAATGTAGACCAAACTTAATATATACATTCCTCAAAATAAACGTTATCTACCCCAATGTATTCTATTTCGTTATTTCCAAAAATGTCTCGTTTCACCATTTAATCCTAGTGTTTGGTATTCCTCATGTGGGTGTATCGACTCAATATGATACCATGAATGCACTCAAACAACCCATATGTTATGCTCCGCAACACAATATGCAACTCCATTCAACACAATATGTGACTCAATTCAACACAATATGTGACTCAGTGCGACACAATGAGACGTCTAAGCGATAAGCTCCATAGTCCAATAAGTTTCGAATAAGCAAGAGACCTTATCGAATTCGTCAACTCGATAAACTCAATTATTCATTCAGATCGCTTATTATTCCATAAACCGTCGCATCCTAAAGAGTCATAAGGATAAATCACCCATTAATAAGGTTATCCAACGTACCTAGCGGGTTCTTATTAGATTCGTCAACCTAATAAGTCCGCTACCCACGTGGATCAACACTATTAATGTTAGGTTATCCGTAACCCATGCACACAACGTACGCAATTAAATACTTAAACTAGTATTAAATGTCCAAAATTAACATTTATTGATAATTGTGTACTCGAAACATTATTTTTTTATTTATTAGAAAACCATTCCTTTTTTAGTTGTTAGTTTCCGTTTAAAATAGTAAATAACAAGATAAATATTGTTATCGATATTTTTGGTACAAAAGCCCATTATTATGTACATTTCATAGTTCTATTAGCATTTTCATATATATATATATATATATATATATATATATATATATATATTTCGTCAAATTCCATTATTAATCTCATATCGTTACTCGTTTCGAGTCCACAAGCACGAGTCATAACTTCTCGCTTTTAATCAATCAATAGTCCAAATTATACTAAAGTCCATATTACGGCTTTGTGAGTCAACTATTGACTAAAAGTCAAAGTAACACCGACGTAGCTCAAAGTTGACAATTATATATATCAAGTCCAAATTAAATGTCACAATATCGCAATTCAACCCCAAACCAACTCAAAACAATCTCGCCAACCAATCAATCTACCAAATATACTGAAACCAATGTTATGACCCTAATGGTCATGACACGGTCATGATCAAGACCACGTGAACCAAACAAGCTCTAGAAGATTTTCGGTCCCACGCGTCTCACCTAAACATCAACAATACCAACCAACAAGCTGCCAAATCGACCCGACTCGGACCCATGACCCAAGTGGGTCACGTACACCAACCCATGGGTCACGTACGTGACCATGGTGGTTCGTACGCCATCCCAAACCAATCCAAACACATCCAAATCGCTTCCACAACCTCCCAATCCAATCATTCAAGCTCCAAACACTAACCAAACACAAAACCCATAATCTATCTTAACCGAAAATATGCAACTAAACCCTAAATGCACAAACCCATCAAATTAATACACCACACATGTACCAAATACTAATTACTTGTTTATTTATACACTAATTAGCTTTAATTTCATGTTCCACCCAAAAGCCCCAAAAATTATAATTAGGTCAAAACCCTAATTTTCAATTCGTGGGTTTTTATTGCCCAATCAAGCTCAAAACATGTTCCATTTACCTTATCTAATCACCAATTGCAAAAGCCCTTTGAAACCCTAAAAGTACGAATCTTGATTCAAAGATTTGAAGGTGTTATGGTGGTCCAAATGGGGCGTGTTATATATGGTTAGAAAGAGGAGAAAGAGATCTTTCTTTTGGTGGTGGAGGTGTTGGGTGAAGCGCCGGTGGTCGGCGGTAGTGGCCGGAACAGTGGCGGCGGCCACAAGGTGGTGGTGGTTTTAGGGTTTTTAGAGAGAGGTTAGAGAGAGAAATGATTAGTGTGTGTTTTCTAGAGAGAGAAACAAATGAGGTGAAATGAGGATTTGGGTGGGTATTTATACTAGGCCACTAGGGACCTCAAAAAATTAATTTGGGAGGAGGGGGCGCCGGCTTCAAGAGAAAAGGGGAGGGGTCGGGTTGTAATTTTTCGTAACTATCCCGTTTACCTATTCCCGAGCTCACATATTGTCCCCCGAGTGTCCCACAACATTTATTCAACTTTCCAACATCGTTATTTACGTTTTTCACGAGTTTTGACTATTTATATGTCAATTTTGATTACGATCTACAAGTTACAATAATTTCGTTTTAGGCTTTTCTAGTGCCGAATCGAATAGTGCCTACCAAATAGAGTTAAAACTCATACGATAACTCATTTAATAATGAAATAAACCATAAAACTAATAGGCGATATAAAATCAAGTCATGGTTTATAAAATTAGTGATAAAGGCAAGGCTCGGTTCGGTTTAACGAATGCGGTTACGTAAAATAGACTCCTAAACTTGCCGGTTGTCACTGACCTCGACCTCGAGATGAAACTTGTCCGGGTTTCACTCCGAGTTGCTTGTGTCATAAGCAGTTTAGGATACTTCCTATGGAAAACGTCCTCACGTTCCCAAGTGAACTCCGGTCCATGCCGGAGTTCCAACAAACTTTAACAATCGAAATACTGACTATTCTTCACCTCTTAACCTCACGATCCATAATCTCAATCGGTTCCTCAATAAAATTCAATTTCTCATCAATATGAATATCTCTTAAAGGCACCACTATGTTTTCCTCCGAAAGACATTTCTTAAGATTACTAACATGAAAGACATTGTGTACACTACTCAGTCCCGATGGTAGCTCCAGGCGGTATGCTACCGGTCCGACTCTTTCCAGGATTGGAAAGGGACCAATATACCAGGGATTGAGTTTTCCACGTTTACCAAAACGAACTACTCCTTTCCAAGGAGAAACTTTCAACATAACACGATCTCCAACCTGAAATTCTAAAGGTTTACGTCTCTTATCGGCATAACTCTTTTGTCTATCTCGAGCGGTTTGCAACCGATTACGAATCTGCACTATCTTCTCAGTGGTTTCTAAGACAAGTTCGGGACCTGTAAGTTGACTCTCGCCAACTTCAGCCCAACAAACAAGAGAACGACATTTTCGCCATCTGATTGCCTCAAATGGGTGGCCTTAATGCTAGAGTGATAACTATTGTTGTAAGAGAATTCGCCAAAGGGAGGTGTCTCCCACTTTGCGAAATCAATAATCTGAGCTCTAAGCATGTCCTCTAAAGTCCGAATGGTTCTCTTGCTTTGACCATCGGTGGATGGTAAGCAGTACTCATATCCAAATTTGTTCCTAATGTTGTTTGTAACGACTTCCAAATGTGGGATGCAAAACGACTATCCCTATCGAAAATGATAGATATCGGTACTCCATGACGCGATACTATCTCCTTAAGATACAATCGAGCAAGCTTATCCAGACTATCAGTTTCACTAATAGCTAAGAAGTGAGCATACTTAGTTAAACGATCAATGATTACCCAGATAGCGTCACTACCGCTAAGCATTCTCATAATTTAGTGATAAAGTCCATGGTTATTCGCCCCATTTCCATTCCGGAGTTCGGGTTGAACTAAAAGTCCGATGGTTTCGATGTCCGGCCTTAACTTTGGAACAGTCGCACCCTCGACATCTTGAGCTATATCGGCTTTCATATTAGGCCACCAATAAAGCTTCTTAAGATCCCGATACATCTTATCGCCCGGAGGAATAGAGTATTTTGATTTATGCGACTCGTGCATAATTAACTCACGGTTTCCACCATGAAATGGTATCCGACACATCTCGAAGCATAATGTTCCTTCGAACGCTTCAAGAAGCCGTTTTCACTTTCTACCATTCCATGAAGATTCTCATAAGGACGGTTCTCTTTCGTCAATGCCTCTGCTTGGGTGGCTAAAATTTGAGACGGTAAGGCGAAATAATGGTCATTCCTAAGGATTAAACGAGTAGGGGTGGAATGTCCTCCTTACGACTAAGTGCATCAGCCACAACATTAGCCTTACCAGGATGATAACGAATCTCACAGTCATAATCACTAAACAATTCCAACCAACAACGTTGTCTCATGTTCAGTTCCTTCTGATCTAAGATATGCTTCAAACTCTTATGATCGGTAAATACTACGCACTTGGTTCCATACAGATAATGTATAATACCCTAAGAATTGTAATTCACTAAATATGAAAAAATTCGGAAGTTGCCTAAGTCTTGAATTGTGAAGACACAAGTTAAATATATAGACATGTGCTTAAGGTTTAAGAAGCTTGTGAATTAACCTAAATACATAATATAAATTATGTCCCAAACCAAATTAAGCTTATCCTAAAGTCCTAATCCTAAAACCACTTAAGTCATAAGCAAAGTGTGCTAGGCGTGTTACATTTATTTGGTTGTTCCCATTAACACATGTTAAACGATTTCTACACTTGGGAAACAAATCCACACTATTTGTGATAAGAAGAGATGAGCTCAAATCATTTTGAAAAATTAAAAGATTACTTTCCTTGATTTGCTCACCACATTTTCGGCACCCTTCTACTTATCCCATTCACATGCAAAACCGAATATCACTTATCATTTGCTCTCCTTACCATTTCCAAAATAAACACAACATTTCCTATTACCTCACTTCACACGTTTTGTCCATGAAACAAGATGACATTCCTATCAATTCTTTTACATCATTCAAAACCAACATAAAACCGCTCTCGAAATTTCTGACCTAGTTATTTGAGTGTCGAGTGCGAGTACGGTTCACGTCGGATGGTTCATGATTGGAGGTCTTGGTTCGTCTTTTGTACGCTTGGTTGTGGGTTCGATCATGGATGGTTGAATCTTGTGTTCGAGTTGAGAGGTCTTACTCGTGTTATGCTCCTGTTCTTGGCTTTGGTTTCGATCGTACTCGTTTAGCCTGAAGGTAATTCTTGAACTATATATCGCTAGTACTCATGACATCCTATACTATAAAAAAAAAAAAAAAAAAAAAAAAACTTGTTATTCATACGTACATATATGGCTGATTTAATAGGCTTAAAAAGGATTTGTTATACGACTAATAAAATGATACAAACCCAAATCGAAAGTCATTTTAATGAGGTTCGAATTAAAACAGGTTGCGGGTTACAATCCTAGTAACAAATGATGTCGAGTTGAACCATAATGTAAATATGTTTTGTGTTTTGGTCTAGATTTCATGCGCAATTCCTGATATAAACATGTTCTGTTGTGTTTGTCTTGACGTCAAATCATTATTTATCTTTGTCATGTGTAAGAGTCACTAGCAGATTTAAGTTAATATGATACATTAACTAGATTTGAAACTTGGAAAAAATTATAAAGGACCATGCATGTTGAGTAGGGTATTTGGGATTTCATGCAAATGTTACAACCGTGATACTACAAATGAAAGTACATGCATGGTCTTGCAGGGGTATGTTCAAGGGTGATCGCGGGAAAATGGTTAGGTTGTTTGGAGTTTTGAAAGCATGTTGGGGTAGATGAGTCGGGTGTTAGTCGAAGGTATGATCACTTGGTCGTAAATGTTAGTCATATGAGCGCGATCAAGCATGAAGTTGGCATGTCGGGATATATATAAAAAAAAGTATTGTACGAATGGTTACATTGCATGTTAATATTTATAAAATTTTCCAATTTTAACACTCATCTTTAAATTTTGGCGCATGCGTAACTTGAACTTTGTCAAGTTATCACTTTTGACCCTAATCTTTGGAAGCTATCATATTTGACCTCTAACTTTCCTATATTGCCATATTAAACCTTTAAATTTACCATTTATCATTTGTAAACTCTAAGTTTGGCTAATTAATAATTATTACCCTAAAGTATTTGTTTGGTTCATTACTAAAAATGAGAATACGCTACTAACTCTAAAATATTAATACGACTCATATAAGCAATAAATCCGTTATGACTTAATTAAGCTAATAAGTATTATACGAACCGTAATCCGTGTAGATTCGTTGAAGAAGGCGTGGCGTCGTATATTTGTGTTCATTCATTCGTTTGCTTTCCTTTCATCTAAGTTAAGTGCGGATATTCTATCCCTTTCGGAGGGATTTCTCATGACTTTTCGATCCTTTGACTTTGTTCGCTACAATATTTCATTGCTATGATTTTCCTTTGCTATTGACCCTCGATATTGAACCATTGCTATTGACCCTCTGTTATTGGACATTTGTTCTTGAACCTCTGTTATTGAACCTCATATCTTGAACCTTTGATATTGGACTTTGATATTGTTGCTTGATATGAACCTTCGATTATGAACCTTTGATATGCATCTTTGATTATGAATTTTGCTATGGACTATGATATGAACCTTTGACTTCGAACCTTTGATATGAATCCTTTTGATATGACCTTGCTTTGACACATCGGATTTGAGACCGAGCTATCACTAGGCATGGGGTTCCATGTCCGTGTCATTGATGCACCAATGGCATGACTCTAGTGTGTACGGTGATGTTACACACCGTCCCTTTACATTCTCGATTATGAGCTCGATATATATTGTATGGCCACTATCATGCTAGGGCGTATGGATGCATCCTAGATTTGTTCTGTTATCGATATATTATGATCGTCGGTGAATGATGTCGTGTGCAATACGCGTCTTCACGATCGGGAGCTAGCTACTCCATTGGTTACCGAGGTCTCCTCCTATTGGTTTGGTATTCCGAGGTCACCCTACGAATACAATGGCTACTATTGGATACAAATGGCACTATTGCCACTATTGATATTGATTTGTTTTGTTGGCTCGGGATGGATTTTGACGGACCTTACACTATTGATATACCCATATTGTACCTTACATATTACCCAACACACTATATTACGTATTGATTGTCTGTTACTCGGTACCCTTATGTGACTCATTCTACTACCATTCCATTCACGTCGGGTTATTATATGATTATTGAATTTGATTGTGCTATTTGCATGTCTTATGTGACTCACTGTTTACCACGCTTCGATATGATTAATATGTGATTCTCGATTCATCTATTGACATGCTAATAAGCGACAAACGGTTTACCATATTGTTATGTGACTCTTTGATACGTCTGGTCCATGTTAGTGTATAAATGATTGTTTTTGACTTATCATGTAAACTCATTTTGTTTAACCTCGTGGTCTATGAATATCTGTTAGTATCTTTTCCCGCTTATTGTTGATCGCCATGTTTATATTCATGTTATGATATTGTATGTAATTAAGCTTGTGGTTACTTGACTTGTGTGATTGCCAAGCTCTTTCTAATTACTTGCTTCCGCTAGCTTTTAGATTCTGTTTGGCTTATGTGTTGTCGATTTCACGATTTCTTGTATGCTGTTGTATGTGCTTATTTATATGTCATTCTTTGCATTGCTTTGCTTCGCTCATTTGTTATCTGTTCTTTACGGATATCGTATAATTGTGTTCGGGATCCTCATTGACTCATTGTTTCCTTTCCGTTGCAACCTTGCTATTGTTCCTTTGTTTCTTTTCATATTTATGCTTTTGTTTAGCTTTCGTTTTATTATATCATCACTTGGGCTTTTTAAGCTCGGTAGCATTTCTTTTCTTCAAGGGTTTTAGGTTTGAAGATGGTGAGAGTTAGAGTATCTTAGTGGACCAACCCTAGTACCATAGTACTTTGGGACTTATTTTGAAGAACTTTTGTTTTAGGATTTTATTTCATTTTGGATATTGTATTTTTTTATTAGTCAATTGTGTATATGTTTTGATACCTCATTTTTTGGTTTCCGTTTGTAAATATTATATTTGTATGTTCTGATATGACACCAGAATGTGACACTTCAATCCTTGTCGGGTTGGGGTGTTACAATTATGGTATCAGAGCTAAGGTTTCGTCTTGTTGACCTTAGGATTGACTGTGAGGATTGGGTAGACACTAGGCTTTAAATGCATTATGATCTCTTTGATTTATTTTGTTTTTATTAAGATTTGACTTGATAATCTTTTGTCTTCACCGATTGGCCTTCTCCTCTTCGCATTTGATTTTGTTTATTTTATTGTCGCATTCGTTTGTCGATCGTTAGATGGAGATTTCTCGTAAAGTCGAAGATGATGGTGCCGACCTGCGCGTTCGCAATGTGATCCCCAGTGGAGAGGTTCGTGAAGCGAAGCACCGACCGCCGTCTTCTTTGGGAAATCAGGATGCTACTAGAGGAAGTCGGACGGATTAACCGAGGCGCAAAAGACGAAGACAAGATTCAACCGGTGGTCGAGAAGGATCATCTACTTCATATGATTTGGGCGCGACTTGTGTTACTCAGATTCGTTTTCATGCGTTTTGAGGCGGTTTGATATCTTGCTATGTGATTTTGATCGGCATTACTTTTCCTTGATTCGTTCAGAACTCGGTTTGAATCGTGAAGTTTTATCGTTTAGCATTCTGGTATATCTCAGCTTCTCTTTTGGATCGTCAGTAATGAGTCATGAGGAACCGTTCCGAGCAAGTTGGTGGCCTTCCTTCCTTTTGTGGTATGGTAAGTTGGCTTGTTGTATTATATGTTGCATATGTGTGAATCTGGTCTGCTTTGGTATGTTACTTGATATCTGTATGTGATATGTTTTGTGTGCTATTGGTTATGTGGTTTGTCATGACCCGAGGTTGAGTATGATGACAATAAGAACTTGTCATGTGATGCAAGTATTATGACGCCTGATCAACGTGATAATACCGAGATCATATGATTTGAACTTATTGAAATCATACGACATCTTGGGAAATGCCAGGGGTTGGTACGTGAATGGAATATGACCTATATCCGTTATTTGGCACTCCACATGTCCGTTTAAAAATTCTGTACCTCTTTGCGAGATTCGCATCGACATCTATTACGTATAAGATTTGTACGCTTTGCAACCGATATTGTTATGATCTGTATGAAGCTATGGTTTGCTACGTCTGCTTTAAACTCATACGTCTTTGTATACCTCTGCGACTTCAATTTTCGAGGACGAAAATTTTATTTTTAGCGGGGAAGAATTATAATACCCTAAGAATTGTAATTCACTAAATATGAAAAAATTCGGAAGTTGCCTAAGTCTTGAATTGTGAAGACACAAGTTAAATATATAGACATGTGCTTAAGGTTTAAGAAGCTTGTGAATTAACCTAAATACATAATATAAATTATGTCCCAAACCAAATTAAGCTTATCCTAAAGTCCTAATCCTAAAACCACTTAAGTCATAAGCAAAGTGTGCTAGGCGTGTTACATTTATTTGGTTGTTCCCATTAACACATGTTAAACGATTTCTACACTTGGGAAACAAATCCACACTATTTGTGATAAGAAGAGATGAGCTCAAATCATTTTGAAAAATTAAAAGATTACTTTCCTTGATTTGCTCACCACATTTTCGGCACCCTTCTACTTATCCCATTCACATGCAAAACCGAATATCACTTATCATTTGCTCTCCTTACCATTTCCAAAATAAAACACAACATTTCCTATTACCTCACTTCACACGTTTTGTCCATGAAACAGTATGACATTCCTATCAATTCTTTTACATCATTCAAAACCAACATAAAACCGCATTGAAATTTTCTGACCTAGTTATTTGAGTGTCGAGTCTGAGTGCACGGTTCACGTCGGATGGTTCATGATTGGAGGTCTTGGTTCGTCTTTTATACGCTTGGTTGTGGGTTCGATCATGGATGGTTGAATCTTGTGTTCGAGTTGAGAGGTCTTACTCGTGTTATGCTCCTGTTCTTGGCTTTGGTTTCGATCGTACTCGCTTAGCTTTGAAGGTAATTCTTGAACTATATATCGCTAGTACTCATGACATCCTATCTGAAAAAAAAAAAAAAAAAAAAACTTGTTATTCATACGCATATATATGGCTGATTTAATAGGCTTAAAAGGATTTGTTATACGACTAATAAAATGATACAAACCCAAATCGAAAGTCATTTTAATGAGGTTCGAATTAAAACAGGTTGCGGGTTACAATCCTAGTAACAAATGATGTCGAGTTGAACCATAATGTAAATATGTTTTGTGTTTTGGTCTAGATTTCATGCGCAATTCCTGATATAAACATGTTCTGTTGTGTTTGTCTTGACGTCAAATCATTATTTATCTTTGTCATGTGTAAGAGTCACTAGCAGATTTAAGTTAATATGATACATTAACTAGATTTGAAACTTGGAAAAAAATTATAAAGGACCATGCATGTTGAGTAGGGTATTTGGGATTTCATGCAAATGTTACAACTGTGATACTACAAATGAAAGTACATGCATGGTCTTGCAAGGGGGTATGTTCAAGGGTGATCGCGGGAAAAATGGTTAGGTTGTTTGGAGTTTTGAAAGCATGTTGGGGTAGATGAGTCGGGTGTTAGTCGTAAGGTATGATCACTTGGTCGTAAATGTTAGTCATATGAGCCGCGATCAAGCATGAAGTTGGCATGTCGGGATATATATAAAAAAAAAAGTATTGTACGAATGGTTACATTGCATGTTAATATTTATAAAATTTTCCAATTTTAACACTCATCTTTAAATTTTGGCGCATGCAGAACTTGAACTTTGTCAAGTTATCACTTTTGACCCTAATCTTTGGAAGCTATCATATTTGACCTCTAACTTTCCTATATTGCCATATTAAACCTTTAAATTTACCATTTATCATTTGTAAACTCTAAGTTTGGCTAATTAATAATTATTACCCTAAAGTATTTGTTTCGGTTCATTACTAAAAATGAGAATACGCTTACTAACTCTAAAAATATTAATACGACTCATATAAGCAATAAATCCGTTATGACTTAATTAAGCTAATAAGTATTATACGAACCGTAATCCGTGTAGATTCGTTGAAGAAGACGTGGCGTCGTATATTTGTGTTCATTCATTCGTTTGCTTTCCTTTCATCGGCGTTAAGGTACAGATATTCTATCCCTTTTCAGTAGGGATTTCTCATGACTTTCGATCCTTTGACTTTGTTAAACACAATATTTCATTGCTATGATTTTCCTTTGCTATTGACCCTCGATATTGAACCATTGCTATTGACCCTACGTTATTGGACATTTGTTCTTGAACCTCATTATTGAACCTCATTCATCGAACCTTTGATATTGGACTTTGATATTGTTGTTTGATATGAACCTTCGATTATGAACCTTTGATATGCATCTTTGATTATGAATTTTGCTATGGACTATGATATGAACCTTTGACTTCGAACCTTTGATATGAATCCTTTTGATATGACCTTGCTTTGACACATCCGTTTGAGACCCGAGCTATCACTAGGCATGGGGTTCCATGTCCGTGTCATTGATGCACCAATGGCATGACTCTAGTGTGTACGAGTGATGTTACACACCGTCCCTTTCATTATCGATTATGAGCTCGATATATATTGTATGGCCACTGTCGTCTGCAGGCGGTATGGATGCATCCTAGATTTGTTACATTATCGATATATTATGATGCATCGGTGAATGATGTCGGTGTGCAATCTACGCGTCTTCACATCCGGGAGCTAGCTACTCCATTGGTTACCGAGGTCTCCTCCTATTGGTTTGGTATTCCGAGGTCACCCTCCGAATACAATGGCTACTATTGGATACTAATGGCGACTATTGCCACTATTGATATTGATTTGTTTTGTTGGCTCGGGATGGATTTTTGATGGACCTTACACTATTGATATACCCATATTGTACCTTCAGATTACCCAACACACTATATTCTCGTATTGATTGTCTGCATTACTCAAGACCCTTATGTGACTCATTCTACTACCATTCCATTCACGCATCGGGTTATTATATGATTATTGAATTTGATTGTGCTATTTGCATGTCTTATGTGACTCTGCTTACCCTCGCTACGATATGATTAATATGTGATTGTCGATTCATCTATTGACATGCTAATAACTGACAAACGGTTTACCATATTGTTATGTGACTCTTTGATACGTCTGGTCCATGTTAGTGTATAAATGATTGTTTTGACGGCTTATCATGTAAACTCTGTTTTGTTTAACCTCGTGGTCTATGAATATCTGTTAGTATCTTTTCCCGCTTATTGTTGATCTGCCATGTTTATATTCATGTTATGATATTGTATGTAATTAACTGTGGGTTACTTGACTTGTGTGATTGCCAAGCTCTCTTTCTAATTACTTGCTTCCGCTAGCTTTTAGATTTCTGTTTGGCTTATGTGTTTGTCTGATTTCCTGATTTCTTGTATGCCTGTTGTATGTGCTTATTTATATGTCATTGCTGCATTGCTTTGCTTCGTTCTGTTTGTTATCTGTTCTTTCTGGATATCTGTATAATTGTGTTCTGCAGGATCCTCATTGACTCATTGTTTCCTTTCCGTTGCAACCTTGCTATTGTTCCTTTGTTTCTTTTCATATTTATGCTTTTGTTTAGCTTTCGTTTTATTATATCTGTTCACTGGGCTTTTTAAGCTCAGCCGCATTTCTTTTCTTGCGGCAGGTTTTAGGTTTGAAGATGGGCTGAGAGTTAGAGTATCTTAGTGGACCAACCCTAGTACCATAGTACTTTGGGACTTATTTTGAAGAACTTTTGTTTTAGGATTTTATTTCATTTTGGATATTGTATTTTTTTATTAGTCAATTGTGTATATGTTTTGATACCTCATTTTTTGGTTTCCGTTTGTAAATATTATATTTGTATGTTCTGATATGACACCAGAATGTGACACTTCAATCCTTGTCGGGTTGGGGTGTTACATAATGTCTCCAAATCCTAAGAGCAAACACTACAACACCTAACTCAAGGTCATGGGTGGTGTAGTTTTCTCATGCTTCTTAAGTTGTCGGGATGCATAAGCAATCACCTTCTCACGTTGCATCAAAACAACACCTAAGCCTTTATGCGAGCGTCGCGACACGACAAAGTCTTCGCTTCCTTGAGCAAAGCTAGGATGGGCGCACTACACAACTTCTCCTTCGAAGTTGAAATGCTTCTTCTTCTTTCTCCCCATTCATACTTAACATCCTTACGAGTTAGTTTGGTTAGCGACTTAGCTATCTTGGAAAATCCTCAATGAATCTCCTATAATAGCCTGCTAACCCTAGAAACTGTCGGTTCGATGGGTTCTTAGAGCTGCCCATTCCTTAATGGCCTTAATCTTAGGTGGGTCAACATGAATACCCGACTATCTATCACATGGCCTAAGAATTGCCGCAGACGGAATCCAAAATTCACACTTAGAGAATTTGGCATACTGACTTTTCCTCTCAACAATCCTAAAATGAGCCTCAAATGCTCTTCGTGCTCCTCACTACTCTTAGAGTATATCAAGATGTCGTTTATGATACTATCACAAACTTATCCGGTATGGCTTACACACTCGGTTCATGAGATCCATGAAAACATGGTGCTACCGGTCAAACCAAACGACATCACTTGGAATTCATAGTGTCCATAACGAGTTCTAAACGCAGTCTTAGGGATATCCTCTCTCGAACTCTAAGGCGGTGATAACCGGATCGTAATCGATCTTAGAAAAGACACTAGCTCCTTGGAGTTGGTCGAATAGATCATCTATTCTAGGTAACGGATATCGGTTCTTCCAACGTTAACTTATTCAATTCCATATAATCAATACACATCCAAAGCGATCCATCCTTCTTCTTCACAAACAACACGGGCTCCCCACGGTGACGAACTTGTTCGAATGAATCCCTCTCCGACAATTACGCCAATTGTTTAGACAGTTCCTCCAATTCTCTTGGAGCAAGTCGATAAGGTGCCGGACCACGGTGTCACACCGGTATCAACTCTATTTGGAATTCCACTTGTCGGACATGTGGAATCACTGGCGGATCGTCGGAAACATGTCCGGATATTCTCTAACAACGGGTACATCATTAAGGTGTCTTTCACTTTTCTTTTCGTAAATTCGAGCCAAGAAAAGACAACCTCCTCTATCGATGTACTTTTGGGCCTTAATATAGGAGATGATGCTCAACCGGGAAGGACTTCCACAGTCGCTCTGATCTCCTTGTATGCTCAGAACTTTTCCTCCATACGGTAAACGCACAATCTTCTCATCACAAATGATGTGTGCACCGTTCTTCGACAACCAATCCATTCCGATAATGACGTCAAAACTTTCTAGGGTAACCGGCAATAGGTCTATACTAAACGGGCGGTCTAGGAAACTTAAGGTACAACCTCTAACTACGGTATCTATCTTCTCTCTATTCCCATTCGCTAATTCCACATCGTAACTAAACCCTAGAGGTGTTTGGGAGATTCCTAGTAATGGCATAAAATTGGTGGATACGAAACTCATATCCGCACAGGTATCATACAGTATGGAAGCATAGCGATTATTGAGAAGGAATGTACCGTAACTACGTTAGGGTCCTCACGACTTCCTTCCCAATAGCATAAACACGCTACTCCCATGCCTCTGCGATTCCTAGCACCATTGTTTCCGGTTTTCCACAACCTCACGTTTCCTGTGTTTAAGCCATTACCTTCTACACCTCGATAAGCAAATCCTCCTACATTAACGGGATTTCTCTCATCCCGGCTCTCGGCACTCATTCTTAAAGTGTCCCTTCTTTCCACATCAAAACAAGTGACATTGGCCTTCTGTCCGCTCCTTGTGCGGTTTGAGTGCGGCAAGTGGACGAGACCCTCAGATCTTAGGCTATGTGTCCTACCTAGAGCACTTCCTACACACAATCGGGCACGGTCCATGGTGGTGTCGGTTACAACGACCACACACAAGCTTACTTCCTTCATAACCCTTCTTATCTCCATTTCCTATGGCAAACACTCTGGCTGTCTCTTGCCGTTTGTTGCCATTCCATTTTGCAACTTCGCTCCTCTTCCTCTTATCACTCCTATCATTCTTACTCTTGTCTCCTAATTCTAGCACATAAGAGTCCATCAAACTCTAAGCCACAGTAATTGCCTCTTGCAAATTAACTAGCTTGGCAGCGATGACATCATTTCAAGTAGCCAAAGGTAATCCATTAGTATACCTTTCAATCTTAAGTTCTTAAGTGCGAACCATTTCGTGGCAAAGCAACGATAACTCTTGGAAGCGAGCAGTATAAGTCGCCATGTCGATACCCTTAACCTTATGGTTCCGAACTCACTCTCTAACTTTAACTTTATTCCTAGGACAATAAGTCTTAATCGGGAGAGCCTTAAACCGAGTCCAAGTCATACTATAAGCTACATCAATTCCTACCGATGCGTGGTAATTATTCCGTCAGTCAACGCCTCGTCCTTCAAGGTGAAGGTTGCATATAACCTTACAATCCTCATCACGATTACTCACAACAAACACAAATTCAGTTTTCTCCAACCACCTAGTCGGGTAAACTTCTCCTCGGTTCCTCCAAACTCAATGGGACCACGGAATCGGAACTCTTTGTAGGTACAACCTCGAGTTCGATTCAAAGTGGGGTTCCACTAGAGGTGTTAGAAAGATTAGCCTCGGCTAGCGTTCAATGACACTGCGACACTAGTTGGTCAATGTGGGTTGGGTTCATAGGTGGAGGTTTTGTGGAGCAGGACCATTCTCGACGATCGTTCACATTCGGGTTTTCTCTGGTGGGTTATCGGTGTTAGGGTTCTCAACATGTGGTGTGGTCGGGGCCGGACGACGACCTCGACGACCAGAGGCAACAACAGCAGCATGAGCTGCTCGGTTGTTCCTAAGCGAGTTTCGTCTTGTTGCCACCATTATGGAGGCGAGAAGAATAGTTTCATAAGTTCACAAATCACGCTCTAAAAATAGAGCTGGGTTCCAAGGATCACTAATTATCGCTCAATACATAATCAAGGTCAACAAGGACAACGCTATACCAAAGCGAAACAATCAGATACCGCATCATAACTAAAGGATGCATGTTCCCATAACCACAACTCATAGGTTTCAAAAGTGGAAATACATGGAAGGATACGAAGAAATAAAAAACGATCCTAATAACGATACTAATAAGACAACTAGGATAATCCTACATCTCGAACCAAGTACTACTTAGTTTCAAGATGGTACAAAACTATGAATCTAATACTATCTAGCCACGTCTACGAATATCACTCACGGATCTCCTAACATCGTCAACCTCTCTCCACAAAGAGGCTAACTCAACACTTTGAGCATCGCGATCACTCTTAAGCTCTGCGACCTCTCTCTCCAACTCACCAATCCTACGCCAAATCACTCTGTAACATATTGGATTTCACAAACACATCATATCACAATCAAAGTAGGCGTACAAGATGAGGTTTTAGAGAGAAAGAGTTAGAGGTTTGGGAACTTAGTGAGAGAAAATGAAAGTATTATTATGAGCTCCAACTCTACTACCTTGGGAGGTAGAGAGTATTTATAGTCTTACACAAATCGCCACCTATGGGTGTGGATCGGCATATCTGATGGGTAAAGACCCGTCCGTCCTCCACGGTGTTACTTAACTAAATACTACTAAACATTAAATAATCTCGACTACGAGCTTTCTAACGATTACATATACTTGAGGTGACCGACTCTTTAATAAGCTGGATTTACTAAATCCTAACAATCTCCCCCAAGGAGGTCACCTCAAAATACATTGAATACAAGCAGATATTACAATAAGATTGTTCTTGGATTCTTGTTAATGTTCTTTGCTCCGTGGCTCGTAGTCATTGATTCATCATTTTTGCATGTTTGGATAATCCAAGTGGAGGTCTTTAAGCGATCCACGTGATAATGAGTTTTGAGCCGACTTTGAGATCATCGGCTAACATAAATCTCGACTCTTCCATTGTGGTGTTGGTATTATGTGATGTTGTGACATTTGGACCGACATGCTCACATTACGGATCATGATATATTCTCATCGAGTAGCGGAAGCTTTCGTTGATTCATGATATTGGCGGCGTAGCGAAGCATGGAGTGAAAATATCGAGTCATTGATGCACTAATCATGATTTCTTTAGAAATGAATGTGTTGTGTGAGCATGCGGCTATGGATTGACCGCTTCATTACGATCATTTTGCAAGCGTCGGGCGTACACGCATACAGCGATTAGCAATAAAGCGCATGAAAGTGTCTTTGATCACTTCGTTGAATTGAGGTACGACCCACGGTTCCCGTTGATCGATACAAATCTTGCTGTGATCGGTATAATTCGAAGAATTTCCTTGACGGGGTTTCGCGGTTGTTCTAGTTGTTCTCAAACCGAGCGTCTCAAAGAAGACAACACGGAGTGAGTGAACCGGTAATTGAGATTCAGCGATTGATGAAAAGAGATTTGAAAAACAATCGTGTATCGCTCAATAGAAATTGTTTTTGCAATACAACGAAGGTTTTAATGAAAATCAATTATCAATCATAAACACCTTTTATTTTGAAATATTAGTACACGATCGATGTGCTAAAGAAAAGAGTTTTAAGCACAAAGACCGGTTTTCAAAGGTATCCGTCAATCCATAACTTTGAACCGGGATTGATTCAAAGATTGAATCGCCCCATTGTTTTTCTGTTCGGTTGTCACATGGTTGATCTATTGGATAGATCTCACATGCCACCCACAGGAGCTTGTTTGATGTTGGCTCGAAGGCTTTCCATCTTCATTGTGAATATGTTTGCATATCACTCGGATGTTTTGGCAATACCACAAGGATAATCGTGGGACTCATAAGATATAATCTCTCTTTCCACATTGTGTGAAACAGAGAGTCTTCATTGTGATGTCCTAATGAGATTTATTTGATGATCTCTTGGCTCTAGACTCAATTGTGCACATTTGGTTTCCTATCTGGGAGACTAGGGAGAGGTCTCCTTCTTCAATATCAACAAACTCTAAGAGAAAGTCGATAGATAATGTCGGTTCCCGTGAGAATGAAACAAGCCCTTTTAAGAGGAACTTGAGTGGTTTGGGAAGTTGTAGTGCGGTCGTCCTTTGGGTCCATGACGTCTTGTCTTCAATACCGATGTTACCTTAGTAAACACCAAGTAGCATATGTATTGAACCCGTTCTTGCCCTAAGGTTGAAATATTGGAGGCTATTTCTTTTCACCCTTTTCACATTCAATTCTTTTCATTCTTCAACCTCTTGATGCTTACCGAGATTTCATAACTAGAACCTTGTTGGGTTTATTCTAGTTCTAGCTCTATCTCAGTCCGCACTCTTCCCATATCTCACTTTTCTCCTTTTTCATCATACCTAAGGACTCTACACTATCTAGTGGATTGTCCCTGGGTAGATCCCTCCGGTTCTGGCGGATCGTGGGAACGAATACCTAACCTAACCATCCTTATATCACCATACATAAAGTAAATTTGGTCGGTCTATTTGGTATTGTTCATCTGCCGTTGGAACCAATTGAAAACCATTTGAAAATCAATCCAGATACTTGTGATATATTATCAAATTATTTTGTACCTGAATTGTTTTTGATATTTTTAGAAAAAGAGCTCCCCCTCAACATGTGCATCATGTATTAGAAATCGTTTTAGCACACGGAGGCAAGAGGAAGAATTAACTTCTTTGATTACCATTTTCTAAAAGATATCAACATCACTTCCCTGATCAAATCAAGTATATAAAGCATATTGAGGAAGGATGAGGTTTTCATAAGTTTGCTCCCCATAATATGTGCCTCGAGGTTTCAAAGAGTTTTGCACATATTAGAAGGAACGCACTTAGAGACAAATCAATCACGTTTCAATTCTTTGTGGTTTTAAAGGATGCTCCCCTCAACATGTGCATGGAAAATTTGAAATCGTTTGGCACATGTGGGAGGAAAGCTTGCAAAACACTTGTGAAACCATTTATCGAATCATCGGTTTAAATCAATTTAAATCACAAATTCTCCCGATCACAATTTTCTAATCATTTGAGATTTGTGATCTCTGTAGATTTAAATTGATTTTGAAAGCTTTGAGGAGAATTGTGACTTGATTATGAAAACATTTTAACTAAAAGGATCGGATTTTGAGACTTTAAACTCCATTGATTAAACATGCATGATTATCTTTTGAAAACAATTGTATGACAAATAACCTTTTGATTTAATTGAAATCATTCTCCCCTCAATCAATGACATAAGTTGTTGATTGAGAGATAGATATTTTGACAAGCGTTAAGTCGGATGATTTTCAAAAATAGAGTCCGAGTTATTTTTCAAAGCAATTAGTTTTCATTAGATAGTAAGTAATTGTTTATAGAATCGAGCATGAGTTTTGAAAAACAAGATAAAGCATGGCTCTGTTCTTTCTTTGAAAAGCGGGTTCTTGCTGAAATGACAATAAACCATTGTTTCACTTTCTCCCAACAATTTTTATTTTTTTTTTTTTTTTTTTAAGAACATTGAACAACATCTAAAGTCCGTGTCATTCTTTGAATGACAGACACAAAGACCGTAGATATTATCGAATCGAGAAAAATCATGACAAAAAGACAATATTTTTTGAAAATTTTCAAGATTTTCAAATTTTTATGGATTTTTGAAAGTTTTATATTTTTCTATTTGCTTTTTGAATAAATATTTACAAGAGATGGATGAAGAAAGACCTTTACTCCTCGTCTTCCTCTTGAAGACGTTTGAGTGTTTCCGGTTGAAGACTCTTTAGACCAAGTCGTGGGAGGATAAACTCAAAGCGTTCTCTAGGAAGAGCTTTGGTGAAGATGTACGCTGGTGGTATTCGGTTCTCACAAAATAGAGTTCCACCACACCGTTTTCTACTTGCTCACGATGAAATGATGTCGAATGTCGATGTGCTTTGCTCTTGAGTGTTGAGCGTTGTTGCATGAAAGAGCAATAGCACTTTTATTATCACGATACATAGGAATTTTGTTGAATTCAAAGCCATAGTCGAGATAATTGGGATCTCATCCATAGGATTTGAGCACAACAAGATGACATGGCTATGTATTCAACCTCTGTAGAGGAAATAGAAGTACTCATTTGTTTCTTTGAAGACCAACTCACAAGCTTATCACCCAAAAGCGAGCACCTCAGGCGTGCTTGACGTGTATCTTGACATCTGCATGATCGGCATCTGCATATTTGTTAGTGACATCCGGTGTCCTTGGTGCCAAAGACCCATATTGATGGTTCCTTGGAATACCGAAGACCCGTTTAACCGCTTCAAGGTGCTTTTGGTAGGCTTAGCACGATATCTAGCACACATGCAAGCAATGACAGAATGTACGGTCTCTTGGTTGTGAGGTACATCGAGGATCCAATCATACTACGATATTTCGTTTGGTCTACCATGATCCACTGAGTGGTCCTCATCCGGTTTAATGCGCTCTATCATGGGAGTGTCAGCGAGGTCACAAGAATCAAATCCAAATTTCTTTAAAATCTCATTTGCATATTTAGATTGATTTATAAAATGCCTCGGGACTTTGTGAAATTTGTAATCCCAAGAAAAATGACATTTGTCCCATCATTGACATTTGAAATTTGGAACCCATTTCATTTGAAAAGCGGTCACATTCATTGGGGTCGGTCGAGGCAAAATAATATCATCAACATATATTTGAGCGTGAATTAAATGTTTGCACGACTTTACGGTGAACAATGTCGGATCAAGCTGCTCCTTTCTTTGAATCCGGTAGATAGAAGAAACTTTGATAGCGTATCATACCATGCCCTTGGAGCTTGCTTCAAACCGTAAAGAGCCTTCTTCAAGCGATAGGCGTGAGTAGGATGCTGCGGATTCACAAAGCCTTGAGGTTGGGTGGCGTATCGACTTCTTTAAGATCTCCGTTAAGAAAAGCCGTCTTTACATCCATCGATGACTACCATGTTCTTACTTGCGGCATTAGCCAAGAAGATTACGATTGCCTCGATACGAGCAGCTGGAGCAAATGATTCTTCAAAGTCAATACCCTCCTCTTGGCGGTATCCTTTTGCAACCAATCGAGCCTTGTTCTTTAAAACATCACCATGCTCATCAAGTTTTACTTTGAAGATCCACTTTAGAGCAATGATCATTGCACAATCTGGGGCGGTACTAATTCCCATACATCTAGTCGATCAAACTCATGAATTTCTTCTTGCATGGCATTGAACCGTTGTCTTCATTCATGGCGGTTTTCACGTCTTTTGGTTCGATCTTAGAGAGTACGGAGTTGAAGAAGCACCATAAGGCATCGGTTGCAAGTTGTTTCCGTGTGGATCTTGGGCGAGAAAGGTTTCCAATGATGTTGTCCAATGGATGATCATGTGTCCATTTTCTAAGGTGTTCATGTGGTTGTTGTTGAGGCTGAAGTAGCGAGTTGATATCTCGATGAAGATGGTTACGATGATGATTCGAGGAGCAAATATGTTTTCAAAGGGTTCATCTTACGGAGGAGCAAAGGGTTTTCATCATCATGTGTGACAACATTTCCATTGTGTACACTCGATGATTGATGATTTGTTGATGAGACAGTGATCGGCGAGCGCTTCTTGACTTAATGACATTGGCGAAGGTTAACTTCATTGGCGGGGATAGAGGCAACCTCTGTTGATGGAATTGACATATCATTAGCACTTGGCTCATAGTGTTCATCAAACATTGGATCAAATAATTTCTTCAAATCATCTTGAAGGAGGTACATAAGGAGTTCTTTGGTGAGGATTAGAAACAAGAGTAGAAGCGATAGGACTACTTGATAAAGGTTGAAATCGGGTCGAGCTGGATTGTCTGGAGCCATTTGACCGGTCGACTCATCGAGCGTAACGTGAATTGTTTCCATGATATTTCGGGTTCTCTTGTTGTAGATTCGGTATCCTTTTACATTTGGTGCATAACCTACAAATACTCCAATGTCCGCTTTAGCTTTTAGTTTACCTAAATCTTGACCGTCATTAGTTGGGTAACATAAAGCACCAAACACATGAAGGTAGGATAGATCGGGTTTTCGTTTATGGACAAGTTCATATGGAGTTTTTCCATGAGAGGTGTGAATAAGGGAGCGATTTTGGGTGTAGCAAGCGGTGGCAATGGCTTGACCCATAGAAACATTGGAACCTTTGAATAAATTAGCATTGTTCTTGCGGCTTCCACAAGAGTTCGATTTAGTCTTTCAACTACACCGTTACATTGAGGAGTTCGTGGAACACTTCTTTGATGGTGATTCCAACACTTTCATAAAAGCGAATTAAGTCTTTGTTAACAAACTACGTGCCATTATGCATTCGAACAATTCTAACAATATTGTTGAGTCGAACTGAAATTTGTTTGATAAGTTTGATGATGACATCGGGTTTCATCCTTTGTCCTCAAAACTTTACCCAAGTAAATCGAGAGTAGTCATCAACAACTACTAGAATGTATTTCTTCCCATTTATCGTTTGCACTCTCATTGGTCGCACGGATCCATATGAATGGTATGAAGAACTTCCATTCTTGAGTTTGTGGGTTTTGGTTTGTGGGCATATTTTGTGCTTTTTCCCAATTGGTGGTGAACAAAGATGATCTTTTCATACTTTAATCTGGGTAATCCTCTTACTAAGTCCTTTACGGAAAGATTGTTTATGGTACCAAAGTTCAAGTGATTGAGGCAGCGGTGCCATAGCCATGACTTAGTTTTGGAAGCCTTTTGACAAGCGGATGGGTGAAGATTTCATCATATCTTCGATAGAGATGGTGTATAGGTTTGAACCACGAGTTCCTCGAGAAGTTCCACACCATCAAGTTCTCTAACAAAGCAAGTATGTTTTCGAAGGCCACTTCTAAATCGAGTCACAAAATTGTCCGACGAGAAAATAGATTATGTCCAAGACCTTCAACATAATATACCACAAATCACACTATCTCCAACCACGTAATCTCCATAACCCATAATAGCACCAAAATGATCGTTTCCGAATCTCACAGTTCGATGAATTTACTCACGAAGTTCATGAGCCGTGACCGGTCTCGATCATATGCTTGGAGCGACTGAGTCCGGTACCACGAGCGATTTGAGCGATCTGCGGTTGAACACAGACAAGAATGGATAAGCTGGATAATTGGGATCCCCATGCAAGAATGGGTTCCATTTGGTTAGTAATGATGATTGGAACACCCACATCAAAAGTAGAAACAATAGACTCATTAGAAATAGATGCGGTGCTAGTGTCCATATTTGACCTATTCAAAGTATGTTCACTTCTTAAGGAATAGTTCTACCGGTGAGGCATCCATTTTCTAGTGGGCATTGACTTAGCAAATTTAGGGCAAAACTCATTAATCTTACGCCCGGTGGGTATCCATTGATAACCTATATTACTAAATTTCCTTCTGTGGGTTTCCTTTGTTTTCTAACTTTCTTTCGCCTTTGCCTTTTAGCCTTCTTAGCTTGATTTTAGCATTAACAGTTTTAACGGGCATTTGACAACATTAGACAAAACATTCACACCACATTCATGATTAGTGTGAAATCAGCGATCATCATTACATGGTTTGCGAATAGTAGCGAATTGAATTAATTACGATGCGCTTATAGCTAATACTAGAATCAACACGATTCGTTTTATTCAACTCAAACTTAATATTCCTAGGGTGATCTTCTACTTTCTTCCAATGCACATTCTTAGCTTGCGAGGTCCTATCTTGCTTGGTATTGCACGGAGGCTTTGACCGCTTGCTTTAATGTCACTGATTACTCTGTAGAGGGAATTATGGGAACATTAGTTGGTTGATCTACTTTTGCATTCTGAATTAGAAGTGCGGGGATCGAACTACTTGAAGGCACATTAGAGTTCACTTTCTTAATAGTGGGCATAGAATGGTTTGTATGCTTGGCACTAGGCATAGAACAAGGCATCATGACTTTACCTTTCGCACCTAAGGATTTAGGACATGTTGCTATTAAACATTCTAGCGACTCACGAGATCGTTTGGCTTGAATGCAAGCAAACCTAATTTCTCTATCAAGAGGCTTATTTATAAAATCCTCTTCCACAATCTCACGGAGACATTCTAGACTATCCTTAAGGTGAGCAAAATAGTTATGAAACACAAGTTCATTATTCCTAAGATGAGGAGGAATGTATTTATGATCACAATATATTTGCGATCGAGGATGATCTTGATGCAACATTCTCATTAAAGACAAGTGGCGGTTTCCTTTTTCTGACTCCTCGATTCTCAATTTCCTTTTGTAAAGGCGTTATTTTTCGTTGTTCTTGTCACGAGTGACTTTAATTGAATCATATAACTCTTTAAAGTGTCGTTTAACTTTTCATTTTCTTGAGAAAACCCTCGTTTTCCTTTTGTAAAGCATTAACCAAGTTTTGAAGATGAAAAGTTTGAGAATCTTGAGAATCTAAAGGAGGAGGCATTTGGGAGCCGGTCACATTGTTCTTTTCACCCTTTAATTGTGAAATTTGGGCTTTCAATTTTCGATCGTGTTACAATGAGCTTGAATCATTCGTCACGTTTGTTTATCGAAAAGCGCATCAAACTACGGAACATCGAGGATGTCTTGATATTTGAGGTTTTGACATTTTCTTTAAGATGTTGATATTTTAGTTGCAAATCAAAATGTTCAACTTCTAGTTTAGAAAGATGTTTTACCAAATTATCGTGATCATCACGATCAATTTTCTCATTTAGTTATGAGTTTTTGTTTTCAAGCTCAATGACACGATCATGGGAAACTTTCAATGCAATAGATAATTCATGAAATCGAGAAGCGATAATAGAGTGCTTAGTGTGATATAAAACACATCTTGAGCCACACAACTCGAAATCAAATTCTCATTTAAGATATGCAAGTTCTTCCTTTCAACTTCATTATATTTGAGTTCTGTTCATAATCATTGACCTCAACTATCATTGCATCAAATTCCTTTTCCATTTCTTTAATATCGAATTTATTCCTTTTGAAGATTCTCAAATTGACCTTTTAATTGTTTAAAGAAAGGCATGACCTCGGTTAAATAACATTCTTTAGTTTGCTCAAAACCCTTTCCCCTCGATTATCCACAGCAGGTGTGATTCTCTTCTTACATGTCTTCTCAAAATCAACGAATAGTTGATAAACAACATCTGGTGATTAAGGTTTTGCTATTAGTGGCAATCGATCTAGGAACTAGATGCATTGGTGTATTTGGAGGATACACGATGGCTGCTGAGGCATTTTCCTAAGGGGTGTTTGTTTCAACAAGTACATTAGCTTTTAGCTTATCCATATCTTTCTTCCAAAAGATGCATTCGGGGTTAATTGAGTTTGAGGCTTAAACATGTTCGGGGAGATCCAATTTTCCTTAGTGTAATCGTGGGGTTTGATAGTTATGTTATTCATTTTACACGCAGGATCGTTAAGCTTCTTATCCATTTTCTCCTAGATGCATCATCTAGTTTTCTATCCTCTTCCTTGCACTCGGCACTGACTAGGTTTACGCCTAGGCTTAAGGATTTCATTACCATCATAGATCACATTTTGAGCGACTTTTGCAATCTTACCATACTCGGGATTAGGTTTCTCTATAATGGGAATGCTATGCTTATCGTTGAGAACTCTATGCTTAGTGATCATGTGAGCGATCTGAATGGTATTCCTTATGCGTACAACTTATTTTCAAGCTTGTTTTCAAAGTTTTAGATTAGAAAAATCATTCAAAGTTTTGATTCCTTAGCTTTGAATTCTTGTTTAAGCACTTTAACATTATCTTGCGACTCTTGCTTTTGTATGATTTTAGAAAGCTTTTCTTGTAAGGAGTTTAACTCTTGTTTTAACACTTCTTCTCTAAAATTACTTTTCTAATAATTATGCGCATTTGGTCATCCATTTCACTGCTCACGGGTAGTTAGCTCAAACTTAGCATGTTGTTCATAAATAGCAACTTGTTCTTTATAGGCATTCGATTCGGAGATAACGAGAATCATCGAGGCGCGGCGGTGTATTCATCAAAAGCATAGTCATCATTGACTGCGGAAGATGCATTACTTGGTACAATCTCACTTTCACTTTGCTTCACATATTGATCATATGGGACAATATTGCTATTACCCTCATCATCAATATCGATTCATAAGTTTCAAGAGATTGTACTTTATTATGCATCTTTGCTCATCAACATCATCATATAGTTTTAATACCTACGAGATGATTGATTCTTTGGATGGACCCGACTTGTTGTGATGATGAGACCTTTGGAGAGACCATTGGAGAAATGCTTGCCATGAAGATTGTGCATGCGATGGGTTCATCATCGACGTCAGTCGTATGCATCACGATCGCAACTTGAAAGGCATTCGATGATTATGACCTATCTCTGAATTGGTTGCTCATCCACATCGCATCATATGTCTTGGCATTGCCCTCGACAAGAAACAATGACTCCTCTTCATCCAACACGACTCCATTATCACGAGCTTGCACAAGTAACATCTTGTCTTTGAAGTACTACGCATTTTGAGGCGTTTTGGAGAAGTGCGGTTCCTTGCTATGTGTCCATCACCACCACAGTTGTAGCACTTAATTGGCTTTGCTTGTCCTTGATTTGGATTCCTTCCACGATTACGATTTGCCACATATCCTCTACCAACTCCACCTCTTCCTGTTCATCTTGCCTTTCTTGAGCTGGTTGCACCATAACCTTCCATCTCGCGGTAGCTTGATTGTGTGGATTGGATCTTTGTTACGAGGTTATTGTTGGTGTGTGGTAGAGAGTTCATGTTTTGACTAACCATGAGAGCAGTTGATTGATGAAGTTTTCCATGAATGTGTTTGGGTCGGGAGGCTTATATCTTTGGATCGGGGATGAGCTTGTAATTACCATTACCCATGGGTATGACTTGAGAAGCTTTGGTGGTAATTCCAACATTGGTGTAAAAGTTGTAGAGTCATTTGATGAACTTGTTTCTCCACGGTTGGTTTTGAGCTGTTCAAGAATCCTTTTTCAAACATAGCATGTCTCTCATTACGAAGAAGGAATGCATAAAGTTGCTCATAGTTGGTATTCTTCAATCCTTTGGTTAGCTTCACGGAGGTGACAAACTTATGCCATTCGGGGTTCATGTTGTTCACAAACTTTGAATTCGGTGAATATTTGGCATGGTCATTTTGATATTCCTCATATCATTCACAAGCTTGTGGAATCTCACGTAATACTCATAGACACTTTCTTACGGCTTCATCTTAAAGTGCTCAAATTCATCATCATTGTGATTCTCTGTCTTCCTTAGTCAATTCGAACACGAGAGAAGCATCTTGACATTATCCCAAAGCGCCTTGGCTTCGGTGTTGTGATTGATAAACTTGTAGATATCTTTTGGAAGACCACGAAGTATAATGTTAGAAGCCACGATGTCGACATCGAATCTCTTTTCTCCTTATCATTGAGCTCATCATACGTCTTTGGTGCATCTAATCCATAGATCATTGTTCCATCTGCGGTTGTATCAATTATGTCTCTTGTAGTCTCAATCGATAAGGTCCTTCATCAATGGATTTGAGAATGTTGACTCCATTTTCCTTTCCAAGACAATACAATCGATTCGTTGAGCCCAAGAGTCGTAGTCGGTTACATCAAGCATGGGTGGGCGAGTATCGAACATTTGCTTGAACATCCTCGACAACGATGGAGATGATTGTAGGTACGTTGGTAGACATGTTAACAGTTACACGGATTTTATAACTCTATGATTAAGCCGGAAATAGATTCTTTCACGGGTTTTACTAAATCAAGAGAAAACCGTATTACAAACAAAAATCAACCAAGTCGCTAAGAATTCTTGAACCAAGTCGCTAAGCACCAAGTCGCTAAGTAGCAACTCGCTAAGATCTCAATTTCCAGTGAACCAAGTCGCTAAGACCAAGTCGCTAAGACCCAAGTCGCTAAAGCACCAAGTCGCTACCCAGTCAAGTCGCTAAAGAGCAACTCGCTAAGGTCCAAGTCGCTAACACCAAGTCGCTAAGAATACTAAGTACAAGTCGCTAACAAAATTGAAAGCAAGTCGCTAACTTCACCAAGTCGCTAGCCGTAGTGGAGAATCCACTAAGTTGTCTTGTTTGTCGACTTGTCTCAATGACAAGTCGCTAGGACCAAATCGCTAACAATTAACACTACAACTCGCTACCTTTTCTTTGAAGCAAGTCGCTACGATGAAAAACACTACGAGAACCAAGTCGCTAGCAAGAAAAACTTCAAAAACACACTTTTCAATCCAAAACAAGCTCAACCACAATGATTCAAGCTTACCAAATCAAAACCCAAGCACTTACAATGATTCTAAACACAAAAGTACACCCAAAATTCAAACTTTAACACTAGAAATGATCCAAATGATGCAAAAACCACTAAACTTTTCAAACTCAAAACCATCTAAAACCACTAGAAATCCAAGGATATGTAAGAGATGATCAAACCATGGCTCTTGATACCATTTGTAACATATTGGATTTCACAAACACATCATATCACAATCAAAAGGCGTACAAGATGAGGTTTTAGAGAGAAAGAGTTAGAGGTTTGGGAACTTAGTGAGAGAAAATGAAAGTATTATTATGAGCTCAACTCTCTACCTTGGGAGGTAGAGAGTATTTATAGTCTTACACAAATCGCCACCTACGGTGTGGATCGGGCATACGGTGGGTAAAGACCGTCCGTCCTCCACGGTGTTACTTAACTAAATACTACTTAACATTAAATAATCTCGACTACGAGCTTTCTAACGATTACATATACTTGAGGTGACCGACTCTTTAATAATCAAGTTTTTGGGCGTTACTTTTGGATTGGTATCACACACAATATAGCAAAAAGATAGTCATTTAATATTCAAAACCAATCCCAAATTTAGTCATTTAAAACATTTAATCCAAAAGAGTAAATATTAGGCCCAAAACATGGTTTAATCAAATAGGTCCCCATAGTTTATCAGTGAGAAATGATCCTTTAACCCCGCCTTCTTGCCAAGATTCCACCGATCACGTATTCAAACATCTCTCGAATACGAGAAATCATGCTATATAAGGTCACTACATTTGGTGAGTTCATAGGTTTAAGTTCAACAAAATCATAGTGGACTGTCAAGAGTTTATTTGCTATGCAAGACCTAAGATAGGTAAATACCGTTCACATGATCTACCGGATCTCCAATCAAATCCCACATCCGAGGATTACTCGGGCCCCACGACTTTAGTCCGGCCTTTGTTGTGGAAAAATCTAGAACAATTGCCATCCCGGACTAGGTAGATGTGAAGTCTATTCTTAGCTAGGCGCGGTTAAACCTAGACTAAGGCAACAACTACCGCGCATCTATCTACACGGTCAGCACATAAGCAAATCGGATAGTTTTCACGGTCCAACGGTAGCATGATTCTCACCCCAAAATAGTTCAAAAGCGTAGTTAAAGCGTATATAAAAGTGGGGCTATGAAACTCACCTCAAGCAATCAACGACAATCAGCACAAATAAACACTAGCGGAAGATAGCGGTATCGCGGCATAGCAACTATCAACTCGGCAAAACCTATTAATGTAGACCAAACTTAATATATACATTCCTCAAAATCAACGTTATCTACTCCAATGTATTCCATTTCATTATTTCCAAAATGTCTCGTTTCACCATTTAATCCTAGTGTTTGGTATTCTCATGTGGGTGTATCGACTCAATATGATACCATGAATGCACTCAAACAACCCATATGTTATGCACCGCAACACAATATGCAACTCCATTCAACACAATATGTGACTCGATTCAACACAATATGTGACTCGATCGACACAATGGGGCGTCTAAGCGATAAGCTCCATAGTCCAATAAGTTTGAATAAGCGATAGACCTTATCGAGATTACGTCAACTCGATAAACTCGATTATTCACTCGTATCGCTTATTATTCCATAAACCGGTCGCATCTAGCAGTCATAAGGATAAATCACCCATTAATAAGGTTATCCAGCGTACCTAGCGGGTTCTTATTAGATTAGTCAACCTAATAAGTCCGCTACCCCGTGGATCAACACTATTAATGTTAGGTTATCCGTAACCCATGCACACAACGTACACAATTGAATACTTAAACTAGTATTAAATGTCCAAAATTGACATTTATTGATAATTGTGTACTCGAAACATTATTTGTTTATTTATTAGAAAACCATTCCATTTTTAGTTGTGGTGGAGGTGTTGGGTGACGCGTCGGTGGTCGGTGGTGGTGGCCGGAACAGAGGCGGCGGCCACAAGGTGGTGGTGGTTTTAGGGTTTTTAGAGAGAGGTTAGAGAGAGAAATGATTAGTGTGTGTTTTCTAGAGAGAGAAACAAATGAGGTGAAATGAGAATTTGGGTGGGTATTTATACTAGGCCACTAGGGACCTCAAAATAATTAATTTGGGAGGAGGCGCCGACTTCAAGAGAAAAGGGAGGGTCGGGTTGTAATTTTCCGTAACTATCCGTTTACCTATTCAGAACTCATATTGTCCCCAGTGTCCCAAAACATTTATTCAACTTTCCAACATCGTTATTTAATTTTTTCCACGAGTTTTGACTATTTATTGTCAATTTTCGATTCTTGGTCTACAAGTTACAATAATTCTCGTTTAGGCTTTTCTAGTGCCGAATCGAATAGTGCCTACCAAATAGAGTTAAAACTCATCGATAACTCATTTTATAATGAAATAAACCATAAAAACCAATAGGCGATATAAAATCAAGTCATGGTTTATAAAAATAGTGATAAAGGCAAGGCTCGCCGGTTTAACGTAATGCGGTTACCTAAAATAGACTCACTAAATTTGCCGGTTGTCACGGCCTCCCGACCTCGGAAGAAACCGTCCGGGTTTCCTCTGAGATTGCAGTGTCATAAGCAGTTTAGGATACTTCCTACGGAAGCGCCCACACGTTCCCAAGTGAACTCGGTCCATGCGGGAGTTCCAACGAACTTTAACAATCGAATACGGCTATTCTTGACCTCTTAACCTCACGATCCATAATCTCAATCGGTTCCTCAACAAAATTCAATTTCTCATCAATACGAATATCTCTTAAAGGCACCACTATGTTTTCCTCCGAAAGACATTTCTTAAGATTACTAATATGAAAGACATTGTGTACACTACTCGGATTCGATGGTAGCTCCAGGCGGTATGCTACTGGTCCGACTCTTTCGTGATTGGAAGGGACCAATATCGAGGATTGAGTTTTCCACATTTACCAAAACGAACCACTCCTTTCAAGGAGAAACTTTCAACATAACACGATCTCGACTGAAATTCTAAAGGTTTCGTCTCTTATCGGCATAAATCTTTTGTCTATCTCGGCGGTTTGCAAATGATTCTGAATCTGAACTATCTTCTCGGTGGTTTCTAAGACAAGTTCGGGACACAGTAAGTTGACTATCGCCAACCGGTAACAACAGAGAATCGACATTTTCGGCCATACTGATTGCCTCGAATGGGGTGGCCTTAATGCTAGAGTGATAACTATTGTTGTAAGAGAATTCGCCAAAGGGAGGTGTCTCTCCCGGCCTTGCCGAAATCAATAACCAGTGCTCTAAGCATGTCCTCTAAAGTCCGAATGGTTCTCTCGCTTTGACCATCGGTCTGTGGATGGTAGCGATACTCATATCCAAATTTGTTCCTAATGTTTATGCATGCTGACTTCCAAAAGTGGGATGTAAAACGACTATCCCTATCGGAAATGATAGATATCGGTACTCATGACGCGATACTATCTCCTTAAGATACAATCGAGCAAGCTTATCCGGACTATTGGTTTCACTAATAGCTAAGAAGAAGCGGACTTAGTTAAGCGATCAATGATTACCCGAGATAAGCGTCACCGCCGCTAAGCTGTTCTCGTAATTTAGTGATAAAGTCCATGGTTATTCGCTCCATTTCCATTCAGGGAGTTCGGGTTGAACTAAAAGTCCCGATGGTTTTTGTCCGACCTTAACTTTGGAACAAGTCGAGCACCTAATGACATCTTGAGCTATATCGGCTTTCATATTAGGCACCAATAAAGCTTCTTAAGATCTTGATACATCTTATCGACTCCCGGATGAATAGAGTATTTTGATTTATGCGACTCGTGCATAATCAACTCACGATTCCACCATGAAATGGTATCCAAGAAGCCGCTTTTCTCGTCTCTGAAGCATAATGTTCCATCGAACGCTTCAAGAAGCGTTTCACTTTCTACCATTCCATGAAGATTCTCATAGAGACGGTTCTCTTCCGTCAATGCCTCTGCTTGAGCGGCTAAAATTTGAGACGGTAAGGGCGAAACAATGGTCATTCCTAAGGATTGAACGTGTAGGGGTGGAATGTCCTCCTTACGACTAAGTGCATCAGCCACAACATTAGCCTTACCAGGATGATAACGAATCTCACAATTATAATCACTAAGCAATTCCAACCAACGACGTTGTCTCATGTTCAGTTCCTTCTGATCTAAGATATGCTTCAAACTCTTATAATCGGTAAATACTACGACTTGGTTCCATCTGATAATGTCTCCAATCCTAAGAGCAAACACTACAACACCTAACTCAAGGTCATAGGTGGTGTAGTTTTCTCATCTTCTTAAGTTGTCGGGATGCATAGCAATCACCTTCTCGCGTTGCATCAAAGCACCTAAGCCTTTATGCGAAGCGTTGCGGTATCGACAAAGTCTTCGCTTCCTTGAGCGAAAGCTAGGATGGGCGACTACACAACTTCTCCCGGAAGTTGAAATGCTTCTTCTTCCTTTTATCCCCATTCATACTCAACATCCTTACGAGTTAGTTTGGTGTTGACTTAGCTATCTTGGAAAATCCTCAATGAATCTCCAATAATATCCTCGCTAACCCTAGAAAGCGCCGGTTTGATGGGTTCTTAGGATCTGCCTATTCCTTAATGGCCTTAATCTTAGTTGGGTCAACATGAACACCCGACTATCTATCACATGGCCTAAGAATTGCAGACGGAATCAAAATTCACACTTAGAGAATTTGGCATCTGACTTTTCTCTCTCGGCAATCCTAAAATGAGCCTCGAATGCTCTTCGTGCTCCTCACTACTCTTAGAGTATATCAAGATGTCATCTATGAATACTATCACAAACTTATCCGGTATGGCTTACACACTCGGTTCATGAGATCCTTGAAAACCCATTGGCGTTGGTCGAACCAAACAACATCACTTGAAATTCATAGTGTCCATAACGAGTTCTAAACGCAGTCTTAGGGATATCCTCTCTCGAACTCTAAGTCGGTGATAACGGATCGTAAATCGATCTTAGAAAAGACACTAGCTCCTTGGGTTGGTTGAATAGATCATCTATTCTAGGTAACGGATATCGGTTCTTCCTTTGTTAACTTATTTAATTCCTATAATCAATACACATCCTAAGCGATCCATCCTTCTTCTTCACAAACAACAGGGGCTCCCCACGGTGGCGAACTTGTTCGAATGAATCCTCTCCGACAATTACGCAACTGTTTAGATAGTTCCTCCAATTCTCTTGGAGCAAGTCGATAAGGTGCGGGCCACGGGTGCCGCAGAGTATCAACTCTATTTGGAATTCCATTTGTCGGACGGTGGAATCCACGGAAGATGGTCGGAAACACGTCGGAAATTCTCTAACAACGGGTACATCGTTAAGGTGTCTTTCACTCTTCTCCTCAATTTTCTTTTGGAAATTCGAGCCAAGAAAAGACAACCTCCTCTATCGATATACTTTTGGGCCTTAATCGGAGATGATGCTCAGCGGGAAGGACTTCCACGATCGCTCCGATCTCCTTGTATGCTCGAACTTTTCCTCCATACGGTAAATGCAATCTTCTCATCACAAATGATGTGTGCACCGTTCTTGACAACCAATCCATTCCGATAATGATGTCAAAACTTCCTAGGGTAAGCAATAGGTCTATACTAAGCGGGCGGTCTAGGAAACTTAAGGTACAACCTCGAACTCGGTATCTATCTTCTCTCTATTCCCATTCGCTAATTCCACATCATAACTAAACCTAGGGTGTTTGGGAGATTCCTAGTTATGGCATAAAATTGGTGGATCTGAAACTCATATCCGCCGGTACCAAGCAAGTATGGAAGCATAGCGTTTATTAAGAAGGAGCGTGCAGTAACTACGTTAGGGTCTCTGACTTCCTTCCCGATAGCATAAACACGCCTACTCCCATGTCTCTGTTGATTCCAAGACCATTGTTTCCACGGTTTTCCACAACCTCGCGTTTAATGTGGTTTAAGCCATTACCTCCTACACCTCGATTAACAAATCCTCCTACATTACGAGATTTCCTCTCATCCGGCTCTCGACACTCATTCTTAAAGTGTCCCTTCTTTCCACATCCAAACAAGTGACAATGGCCTTCGGTCCGCTCCTTGTGCGGTTTGAGTGCGGCAAGTGGATGAGACCTCGATGTTGGCTATGTGTCCTACCTTAGAGCACTTCCTACACACAATCGGGCACGGTCCATGGTGGTGTCGGTTCTTGACACAGCGTGCTTACTTCCTTCATAACCCTTCTTATCTCAGCATTTCCTATGGCAAACACTCTGGTCAGGTCTCTTGCCGTTTGTTGCCATTCCCTTTGCAACTTCGTTCCTCTTCCTCTTATCACTCCTATCATTCTTACTCTTGTCTCTAATTCTAGCACACAAGAGTCCATCAAACTCGAGCGCGATGGTACCTCTTGCAAATTAAGCGGCTTGGCGTGATGACATCATTTCGAGTAGCCAAAGGTAATCCATCAATATACCTTTCAATCTTAAGTTCTTCGGTCTGAACCATTTGGGGCAAATCAACGATAACTCTTGAAGCAGCGGTATAAGTCGATGATGAGTGTGTAAATACTCATCATTTTGGGTCAATCTGAGCGCAAAGCGTCTAAAATGCTCGAAATGCATCAAAATCTGAAAATATTCCAAAATTGCATTTATATGTTTGGATGCAAAATGTTCAAAATCGGATGAAAAATGAGCAAAGTTTGCATAATTGGCGTTTCGAGTCCCCAGTTTCTAAAATTGTCAAAAATAGTCCACGAGTCAAAATTTCAAAGAAAAATCACCAAAGGTCCTTTTAAATCATAACTTGTCAAAATTAGTCCTTTGGTGAAAAATGTCAAAAGTTTGAGAAAATTACAAGTTTGGTCCTCGACTTTGAAAATTGGCAAAATGGCCCCAGGAATTGGAGAATGGCAAGTTTGGTCCTTGTACTTTGTGAGATTGTCACTTTTGGTCCCTTGAAACCTCTTTGATGAATTAGCGTACCAAGGTCCTTGCAATTTCGAATTTACACATATGGTCCCTGTCATATTAAACCTATTAAACCATTTTGGACCTTGTCACTAACCCATACGACCTTGACCCTTTGGACCCCAGTCAATATGCATTTTGACCCTTGCATTATTAAACACCGGTCGACCCAAGTCGAACCAACACGCTTCTACGCCTTTTCTTCATCCCCGACATCTAGCCCCGCAAAACCAACCAACCCATCCCTCCTTACCTTTTCACTCCCTTGTTCCCCCTCCTCAACAACCTTCCAATAAGCATTTAATGCCTCTTACACCCAACACTCAACCCCATTGCTAAATCATTTTTTCCCGCTAAAAATCCATTTAAGGGCCGGGATCTTTGAAGCAATCAAGGGTCAAGAAAAGTGGTGGGAGCGCTCGAAGAGAGAGAAAGCAAAGTTGGGTATAAAAGAGGTTGAGAGAGAGAAGCAACAAGTAGCTAGTTTTATATTTTTTCTTTAATGTCGTTTTCAATAAAATGTTTTAGTTTTAGTTAAAATGTTGTAATTTCAGTTTCTTGGTACATCATTTATGTTAAATCATCTTTGTAATGTGTTTTGAACATCAATTCAAGTCTTTATATAGATTCCAATTTTCGTGTTCCATTGTTGAAAGTTTGATTCGCTCCCAAAGTCAAGCTAAATCACTCGAGCACGCCACTGTGAATGGCGTAACCGTAATCGACTTAAAGCGGCTCAGAACGAACTCAATGAAGATCACGAGGAGTATAGTGTTTCCCGGTCGTTATGTCCCGGTGAGCTATCTGATGGATTATCAAACGAATAGTGATCGGGAGATTTGAGCGGAAAAGGAGATTGTGAATTATTATAACTACGAAAAAGGACATAAACTACAAGGGCTTAAATGTAAATTAAAGAAAATTAAAAAGATAAAAAATATTAAATAGACGCTATCACTATATTTAAATTGATGTTTTGTTTTTATGTTTTACAAAGCGAAATTAAAATCTACGTGACGTACAAATTAAAAAGTGAAACTTACACAATAATGATCCTAAAAATATGAAAATGATATTTTACAAACCTAATGATAAAATAAAATTTTAGAAAAAGAAAATTATTTTATAACTAATTAGCTAATTATTATTAATTAAAAACTATTTTAACTATTTAATAATTACCTAAAATACAAGAAAATAGGAAATAAAGCTAGAAAAATAAAATTATGAAATGGAAAAGTCTAAAATATCAAAAGAGAATTTTCAAAACTATTTTGTATTTTTACGAATATTTTCTATTTTTATGAATTTTAAACTATTAAAAACTAATTAAATTACTAAAATTACAAAATAAACTATGAAAAATCTGGAAAATTACTTTTTTACTTTTTATATTTATCTAAACCTAAGAAAATTGAAAATTATTTTTGAACCTTTTTCGAATTTTTGTATTAAAAGCTAATTAAAAATGCTTAAAACTACTTTAAATTAAGAAAATAGCAAATCAACTTAGAAAAATCTGAAAATTTCAGGAAAACTCTAAAATTATATAAGGAATCTAAGAAAATTATAAAAACAAGGTGCTATGTGGAGGAATTATAGGCCGATATGTAAGTGCTTATTGGAATAAGCACTTGAATAAACAAATGAGCACCAATGTGAACCAACTCATTATGAAGCTTAAATATGCTAAAACTACTCTAATGCAACTTAAAACAACAGCTATAACCTCGGGATGCAATTTACCAAGATTTGATGATTATGAGCATATAAGGCTAAAAATGATTCTAGGGGTTACTTTGGAAGCAAGCACAAGCTACAATTTAAGCTAAAATGAAAGCAGACAATTGGAACCTATCTTAGACCTGGCTAAGATTAAATACACCAAAATTAGGACACTGGGTGAGCTCACATGAGCCTGCACCTTGCACAAGATCTCGAGAAAACTCGGTGAATCTCGAGACCCAGTGGGCAGGCACTTATGGCCTCAAAAGAAGAAGCGATTTGAGACCTTTAACAAAATTGCAAAATTCCACAAAATGCTTATAAGTAAAAAGACCGGTGAAGTTTCTAAAATGCCAAGGCTCACTTGATAAGACCCAAAGATGAACTCAAGATAAATCTTCCTAGATGAGCTCAAATCCACTTTTGCAAATTTTGACTTTTGACTTTAGTGAAGAACTTTGACCAAATTGAACTTTGAATCAATTTTATTCGATAATGATGTAATAAGGTGTAATGGACATAATGCAAGCTTTGTCTAACAATCCTAAACACAAATCAAGAGCTAACATCCAAAATTCCAACAAGTGATCAAGAAGATGATTTTAATGTAATGTTGACTTTTGTGGTTTTACGGACCCAAACTAAGATTGATATGTGCTCAAATGAGCTTAAGAAACATGAACTAACGAAGCTATCACTTGCATATACCTCCGAGTCGGTTAATGCGTGAGAACCAAACACACCTATTTACTCTCGATAAGCAAATTTAATCTATACTAATGGTGAACAAGCATAAGTTATGATCAAACTCTACTTACTTAACCTAATTACTACTATTAAAATAGGTTTCAACTAATATTACTCACGAAGCAGTTATGCCATGAATCTAGAAAATGACTTACTGAGTCCCTAGCCACAATGGCTTGCCAACAGTGAACCCAAGGATCTACAACCTATTTTATTCAACCCATCGCTTCAAATCAACCCACATTCATGTCTCGAATCACCCATTTCTGTTACGCATTACTTTTGCTCCAAGTTTGACTTATGTTGACCAATGTTCAATATTGTTTAAAACTTAAACACAAGCTCGTAAAAAGCTATTATAAGCTAGTATAAACTTGTTTAAATTTGGTTAAGCTAATTGAAGCTTAAGATTCGAGTTTGAAATTAAAAATCCAACAAATGAACATAGATTATGAAAATTGAACAATAAGCTGGAATTGATAGTGGAAATAAGTTACAATACACCTTAATACCCTTGTTTGATACAATTAAGTTTAAAACACAACTGAAAACAATTTAAGACATAACAAGCTAAGAAACGACATACATTTTATGAAAAATAAACTAAGTCCCTTCCTTGTTGCTTCTCTTGCCTTTTTATACACCCAGCGGTTTCTCACATCTTTCTTCAAATCCAAAGAACAATTTTGACCTTGGATTATTTGGGATCATTTTAGCCGTTTACAAGGTTTTGGCGCCAAAAGATATGTTTAACAATTTGGGTTGAGTGTTAGGTACAAGGGTGCATTAAATGCACTCTTGGAGTGTTGTGTTTGGAGGGGGTAGGGATGATGATGGTGGAGTGTTATCGGTGAAGTTGCGAGGTTGTGATGATGAAGAGAGGTGTGCCGTGACTTGGGAAAAGCGGTCAAATGGGTTTGTTGGATTATTAATAATAGAGGGGTTCAAATGGCGGGGTTCAAAAGGGTTATTGGCGGGGGTCATTTGCAATTTTGACAAGTCAGTAGTATTAAAGGGTTTAATAACATAGGGACTAGTCTTGCCATTTACGAAAATCAAAGGACCTAATCGCCAAATTCACAAAGTTGATCAAGGGCTGAAATTGACAATCTCAAAAGTACAAGGACCAAACTTGACAATTTCAATTTTACGAGGGCCAATTTTGCCAATTTTCAAACTTGAAGGACCAATTTTGTAATTTTCTCAAACTTTTGATATTTTTCACCAAAGGACTAAATTTGACAACTTATGATTTAAAAAGGACCTTTGGTGATTTTACTTTTGAAATTAAGGCTCGGGGACTATTTTTGACAATTTTAGAAACTTGGGGACTGAAGCGCCAATTATGCAAACTTTGCTCATTTTCATCGATTTTAAACATTTTGCATCCGAAACATATAAAATGCAATTTTGGAATATTTTCAGTATTTGATGCATTCTGAGCATTTTAAACGTTTTGCGAGTCAGATTTGACTAAAAATGATGAGTATTTACACACTCATCAATCCCCACACTAAACTATTGCTAGTCCCTAGCAATCTTTTGAGAAAAACTAATGGATTTGAATCTCTTTACCAAAAGCCATTACTTGGAGTAGCCAAATGTTTGATTCAAGTAAAACCATGGTACCGATAACCATGTGATTTTGAGCAAACCGCGACTTCCAATCTGATTTGATTTGTCTTTACGAGCGTTTATACGGACTAGCCAACTCTTAGATAAATTATCAACATTATCTTTGGTGAGTTGATTACCAATTATGGTTTTCCATTGCCTTTACCACAACCATAACCTTGCGGGCTAGCCAACTCTTCACTTTTTAGGATATGCGTGAATACCATACAATTTTGGGCAAATTGCAAGCCGTAAACGGTTTGATATATCTTTACCAAGAGCCGTTTGCTCTGGATTAGCCAATCCTTTAGTTTATTAGACAAATGGATGATAACCAATTGAGTAAGTGCAAAACACTTACTCCAAAAAAAAAAAAAATTGGCCAAAACGGGAATTGGGTAGATAATACATGAAATTCGTGAAATTCCCCACTTAGAAATGAATATTGCCCTCAATATTCAAAGTACCGTGATTATCTTGAAACATAGAGCGAAAAGGAAATACTCTGACCATTATTTTAAAGATTTTTTTTTTTTTTTTTTTTTATAGAGATATATATATATATATAACATGGGCATCACCCCACACTTAGGTGGTAGAAAGGGTAAGAATTGTAAATATGGGTGAAAACCCATATGGTGTGTCTCTTGTTTTTGGTTACCGAGTCGCTAGCTTGACTCGACCCAATTCATTGGTTCATGGGGAAGCAAAGTGGAAGAAACAATCTCCATCGGACTTTCATTCAAGATGTTTGGACAAACATTTGAAGCACGTGAAAGTTCCACACCGGCGAGATATCTGAGAGAAAGACCCGCTCACGGATGATAAATGAAAATGCGGGATCAAAATAGTGTCCTCATTCCGAAGGAGAAAGGGAATGAGAAGTCACACCATATGTGAAGAAAGAAAGAAAATCATGATAAAATCATGACTAACTCCTCGTTATCGTAAGGGAATTCATGATTTTTGGATCATGAACCTCATCGATGAGGATAGAATCGTCATCACATGATGGAAGAGATAAGTTAGAATACTGAGGTGGGACAAGTGGTGTGCTCACGAGAGCTAGCAATTTCCACCACTTAGTGATGGTCTCAGTATCGGCCTCGGACATTTCATCCAAAAGAGGATTTACTTTCCCAAAAGTGTAATCATTATGAAATTCAAAAGAGGATTTGAGAAAATCCGGAGTAACCTCGTAAATGTCAAGAGAATCACAAAAGGCAAATCACAATCACTATCGGATATATCCTCGGACTCACTGGGATTAGGACAAGATCCTCAACACTTGATGATTCCGCTTCCGAAATAGTCTTGAGATAATCATCCTCCATTATGAGAGAGTCTTTGGAAGCAATAATAGGTAAGATAGGTGTGATAGCAATAGGCGGGGAGTTGAGAAATGATATCTTTCAAAAGAATAACACTCTCCTCGTCGTCCTCATAATATTCCTCATTTGAATACTATCCTCATCATCATCGTCATCATATCGGATTCTTATATTCATCTGCTGAAGCTTACATACCATTCTTTTCATTTGTAGTTTCTTTCGAATCGTATTTCTTGAGAACTTTGTGGAAGATTACACTCCTCGTAATCATTGAGATCTTTGTGAAGGCTCGAAGTCCGATGGTGATGGAATCTTGTGGGGTTGGAAATTGTCAAACCGGAGAATGGAATTGTGAAAATTTTGATTCATCGGTTGACATTCAAAAGTCGCATTAGGACCCCGCAATTCTCTAGCAGAGATAATTGGGAAAATAACTTTCACTAAAGTTCGATTGTAACATGGTTCGGCTCATAGACAAGCGGAACCCGTGGTGGACAATCAAAACCGTAATGAGAATCATTCCCACAAAACTTCGCATGAGTAGGATTCATATTGGGGTTGTGGAGGTAGGTAGGAAAAATCAGGTGTTTCATTATTTGAAATGGGATCGGGATTACCGACAAACTTGTCTCCGAAGCCCACATTGGTGCATCGCCGACAATTTCCACCATTAAATGGACCTCCACACCAGGAACATGTCAAATACCATGACATAAAGAATTAAACGGATAAGAGGATAAGGAATGAAGAATTAAACGGTTATAGAGGGTAAGGAATGGAGAATTAAACAGGTTTGAGGATAAAGAAATGTAGAATTAAACAGATTGGAGGATAAAGGATGGATATTTTTGGATTTTTGAAAAACATGCTATAAAAACAAAGAATGAAAATATTTTTGGATTTTTGATTTTTAAAAGAAAATATAAATACATACAAATGGATGGTATGAACAAAGAGTGAATATCCAAATCACTAATCGCTAAACGTGAGATAATCAAAGATGACTCTCGTGATGGCGTAAAAATTTGATTCGCTCCCAAACGGTCGAGCTAAATCACTCAAGCCCGCCACTTGTGAATGGCGGATCAGAATCGACTTAAAACGGATCAGAGCGAACTCAATGAAGATCTGAGGAGTATAGTGTTTCCCGGTCGTTATGTCCCAAGTGAGCTATGCAATGGATTATCAAAGCGAATAGTGATCGGGAGATTTGAGCAAAAGGAGATTGTGAATTATTATAACTACGAGAAAAAGGACATAAACTACAAGGGCTTAAATGTAAATTAAAGAAAATTAAAAGATAAAAATATTAAATAGACGCTATCACTATATTTAAATTGATGTTTTGTTTTATGTTTTACAAAGCGAAATTAAAATCTACGTGACGTACAAATTAAAAAAGTGAAACTTACACAATAATGATCCTAAAAATATGAAAATGATATTTTACAAACCTAATGATAAAAGAAAATTTTAGCAAAAGAAAATTATTTTATAACTAATTAGCTAATTATTATTAATTAAAACTATTTTTAACTATTTAATAATTACCTAAAATACAAGAAAATAGGAAATAAAGCTAGAAAAATAAAATTATGAAATGGAAAATTCTAAAATATCAAAATAGAATTTTCAAAACTATTTTGTATTTTTAAATATTTTTCTATTTTTATGAATTTTAAACTATTAAAAATTAATTAAATTACTAAAAATTCCAAAATAAACTATGAAAATCTGGAAAATTACTTTTTACTTTTTATATTTATCTAAACCTAAGAAAATTGAAAATTATTTTTTTGAACCTTTTACGAATTTTTGTATTAAAAGCTAATTAAAATGCTTAAAAACTACTTTAAATTAAGAAAAATAGCAAATCAACTTAGAAAATCTGAAAATTTCAGGAAAACTCTAAAATTATATAAGGAATCTAAGAAAATTATAAAACAAGGTGCTATGTGGAGGAATTATAGAAGCGATATGTAAGTGCTTATTGGAATAAGCACTTGAATAAGCAAATGAGCACCAATGTGAACCAACTCATAATGAAGCTTAAATATGCTAAAACTACTCTAATGCAACTTAAAACAACAGGCTATAACCTCACGGGATGCAATTTACCAAGATTTGATGATTATGAGCATATAAGCTAAAAGCAGATTCTAGGGTTACTTTGGAAGCAAGCACAAGCTACAATTTAAGCTAAAAATGAAAGCAGACAATTGGAACCTATCTTAGACCTGGCTAAGATTAAATACACCAAAATTCAGACACAGGTGAGCTCATGAGCCCCTGCACCTTGCACAAGATCCGAGAAAACTCGGTGAATCATCGAGACCGATTGGGCAGGCACTTATGGCCTAAAGAAGAGCGATTTGAGACAAATTGCAAAATTCCACAAAAATGCTTATAAGTAAAAGACCGGTGAAGTTTCTAAAATGCCAAGGCTCACTTGATAAGACCCAAAGATGAACTCTAGATAAATCTTCTAGATGAGCTCAAATCACTTTTGCAAATTTTGACTTTTGACTTTAGTGAAGAACTTTGACCAAATTGAACTTTGAATCCAATTTTATTATTGATAATGATGTAATAAGGTGTAATGGACATAATGCAAGCTTTGTCTAACAATCCTAAACACAAATCAAGAGCTCGCTTATCCAAAATTCCAACAAGTGATCAAGAAGATGATTTTAATGTAATGTTGACTTTTGTGGTTTTGCAGACCCAAACTAAGATTGATATGTGCTCAAATGAGCTTAAGAAACATGAACTAACGAGCTATCATCTTGATATACCTGCAGTCATTAATGCGTGAACCAAACACACCTATTTACTATCGATAAGCAAATTTAATCTATACTAATGGTGAACAAGCATAAGTTATGATCAAAATCTACTTACTTAACCTAATTACTACTATTAAAATAGGTTTCAACTAATATTACTCACGAGAAGCAGTTATGCCATGAATCTAGAAAATGACTTACACAAGTCCCTAGCCACAATGGCTTGCCAACAAGGAACCCAAGGATCTCTAACCTATTTTATTCAACCCATCGCTTCCAAATCAACCCACATTCATATACGAATCACCCATTTCACATTACGCATTACTTTTGCTCCAAGTTTGACTTATGTTGACCAATGTTCAATATTGTTTAAAACTTAAACACAAGCTCATAAAAAGCTATTATAAGCTAGTATAAACTTGTTTAAATTTGGAAAGAAGCTAATTGAAGCTTAAGATTCAGAGTTTGAAATTAAAAAATCCAACAGTGAACATAGATTATGAAAATTGAACAATAACTGGAATTGATAGTGGAAATAAGTTACAATACACCTTAATACCCTTGTTTGATACAATTAAGTTTAATAACACAACTGAAAACAATTTAAGACATAACAAGCTAAGAAACGACATACATTTTATGAAAAATAAACTAAGTCCCTTCCTTGTTGCTTCTTCTTGCCTTTTTATACACCCAAGCGCTTTCTACCTCTTTCTTCAAATCCAAAGAACAATTTTGACCCTTGGATTATTTGGGATCATCTTAGCCGTTTACAAGGTTTTGGCGCCAAAAGATATGTTTAATTTGGGTTGAGTGTTAGGTACAAGGGTGCATTAAATGCACTCTTGGAGTGTTGTGTTTGGAGGGGGTAGGGATGATGATGGTGGAGTGTTATCGGTGAAGTTGCAGTTGTGATGATGAAGAGAGGTGTGCCGTGACTTGGGAGGAAAAGGTCAAATGGGTTTGACTGGATTATTAATAATAGAGGGGTTCAAATGGCGGGGTTCAAAGGGTTATTGGGGGTCATTTGCAATTTTGACAAGTCCAGTAGTATTAAAGGGTTTAATAACATGGGACTAGTCTTGCCATTTCGAAAATCAAAGGACCTAATCGCCAAATTCACAAAGTTGATCAAGGGCTGAAATTGACAATCTCAAAAGTACAAGGACCAAACTTGACAATTTCAATTTTGCAGGGCCAATTTTGCCAATTTTCAAACTCAAGGACCAATTTTGTAATTTTCTCAAACTTTTGATATTTTCACCAAAGGACTAAATTTGACAACTTATGATTTAAAAGGACCTTTGGTGATTTTACTTTTGAAATTAAGGCTCGGGGACTATTTTTGACAATTTTAGAAACTTGGGGGAAAGCGCCAATTATGCAAACTTTGCTCATTTTTCATCGATTTTAAACATTTTGCATCTGAAACATATAAATGCAATTTTGGAATATTTTCGAGATTTTGATGCATTTGAGCATTTTAAGCGTTTTAGCTCAGATTGATTAAAAATGATGAGTATTTACACACTCATCAAAGTTTGATTTCAAATTCTATGTTTAAGCTTCTCATAAGCATTTGTTGAAATCAAATAAGCTTAAATAAGCTCTTTATAGTTTTGGCAAGCCTGTTGAATCATTTTAAGCAATTTTGGTACTTGGTCAATAAAAGTCAAAATGGTGCGATTGGATGTGGAAATGGATAATGGGGTTGTTGCAGAGCCTTGGATGGGGTTTGAATAGATAGGTTAGCTCAAGTTTGGGTCGGTTTTAGCCTGCATAGCTTGGACTTATGTGAGTTTATTTCACTTTTCATTTTTAGTCAATTTGCATTTCATGCTTGTCGAGTATTTGTAGTCACCAATGATTTAAACTGCTTAGATAGTTGTACTTAGGTCGGTTGGACTCGGTTGGATCATTCATACAAGTTGGTTTGGTGTTTAGCTCATTTTAATTACAAATCGAGTAGTTTTCAAGGGTGTTTGGATCCCTTGTCTAATCGCCTTAGAGGTGTATGTGGTGGTTAAAATCATTGGGTCATGCTTATTAAGTCCTATTGAACTCATTTAAGTCTTTCACTTGTGCATAAAACCACCAAAGTCAAAGTTCATCACTGTTGTTCTAATCATTAGCTGTTGGATTTTAACAATTCAAAATCTTGTTTTGTGTTTGTAAATCTTAGATATAACTTGCATTAGCCTTGTTTCACCTTATTACATCAATTTCAGTCCACAAATCATGATCAAAGTTCCATTTAGTCAAACTTTCTGTTTTGTTAAAAAGTCAAAATTTCTAAATGCCTGTTTTTGAATAAAAATTAGAATTTTACTGTGAGTTTAATATTAAGATTTAGTTAATAAGCTTCTGGGATATAAAACTTTAGTTGCTCTAGAAAATTAGAAAAATATTAGTTTGCTTTTTATCAGCTTATATAGTGCTTAATTATTAACTTAGTTTGAACCCTTTTTCAAAAACATGTTACGTGCACAGTTGAGAAGCTTTTCACAAGCTTGTCAAAAGCTCAATATTGAGTCTCGACTTGTGAGTTTTAGTTTTTGTGTAGCTAACCTAGTTGTTTCAAGGTTCCAAGATTAAATTTTAATTTCTAGCTTGTTTAATTGGTCCGCTAGTAGATTCTTTCTTGTCCCATTTTTTTGTATAAAGCAGTTAGTCGGTTATCACAAGTTTTTCAAAAGCTCTTCACAAGCTCAATAGTACAATCCAATCCTTGCAAATTAGCTTTTGAATAGCTTAATTGGTCAACTTGATAATTTGGTGTTCATTTTCATTTTGTAGCTTAATTAAGTGCTAAAAGTAGCTAGAAAAGTGCTAGTGATTCTAAAGGTGTCTTGTGTAACAGTGCAAACTTGTGCTTATTTAGTGCTTAATCGGTGCTTATTATTAGTTATTGAGCTTGTTGGTCTTTATTCTAGCTTATAACCAAGAGCTTAACTCATTTCCATTGAACTTGTGCTTATTGAGTAGCTTATTACCCATTTTAGCTTAACTCTTATGCTTATTCCATTTTGTTTGTAAAGCGTAACAAAATCATGTTATTTCGATGCTTATCGGTGTTTTTGTAAAAGTCGTAGTTGAGAAAAGTGCTTAATCTCATGTGCTTAGTTGGTCTCAGAAATAAAATTCGAAAAAAATGTTTACCAAAAGGGGTAGGCAGTGCTCGAACCCGAGACCTCCCTTATGAGTGTGTTTAGTGTGTACACGGATACCATTGCGCCTGGGTCTTTGTCGTCCTAACTTGCACAAGTTAATGCCTTATATCGCTTTGCCTTATATAGCTTATTAAGTTTACTTAGCTTATTTCGAGCTTATTTTAAGTAGCTTTTTCAAGTTTTCAATTTTCATAAATTTGTATTAGTGTTAAGTATTTTATAAAAAGTTTGATTTTTCTCGTCATTTTTAGTATTTTAATAATTTAATTAGTGTAAAATCTTATTTAATTTGTAATAAAAATCTAAAAGTCTAAAAATATAAATATTTTTTTAAAATTTTCTTTTGTCATATAGTACGTAATAAAATTGTTTTACACTTGTAGGACTTTTATTTCATAAATTTTACGTTTTGTCTTTTGCCAAGTAGTAATTTTATAAATAACGACGTTTCCATTTTAAGTAACGTTTTATATAATTTGAGTTTACGTTTTAGTTAAAATAGTTTATTTAAGATATTTTGTTTTATAAAATCACAAAAACATCATTGTAAAAATAGTGATAGCGTTTATTTAATATATTTTATTTTTTTTTTATTTTTCTTAATTTGCATTTAAGTCGCTTTATTTTATAAACTTTTTCAGTAGTATAATTATTCATCAAAATCCTTTCCGATCACTATCCTTAGTGATCACTCTATCGTCGATCAAGTGTTTACACACCATTGAGTCTCCATGGGACTTAACGACCCGGAATCCACCGTATTCTCTCGATCTTCATTGTATTTGTGTCCGAACTGTTTTAAGCTCGTTACGGTTGGCCATTCACAAGTGGCCACCTTGTGTGATTAGACTTGGCGGTTCGGAGCGGATCACCGCCATGTCGGTACCTTAACCTTATGGTTCCGAACTCACTCTAACTTCTTAACTTCATTCCTAGGACGAGAAGTCTTAATCGTGAGAGCAAACCGAGTCTAAGTCATACTATAAGCTACATCAATTCCTACCGATCTATGGTAGTTATTCTACCGTGTCAACGCCTCGTCCTTCAAGGTGAAGGTTGCATACTTAACCTTACAATCCTCATCACGATTACTCACAAAAACACATATTCGCTTTCTCCAACCACCTAGTCGGTAAACTACTCCCTCGGTTCCTCCGAACTCAATGGGACCACGAATCGGAACTCTTTGTAGGTACAACCTCGAGTTTGATTCAAGATTGGGGTTCCACTAGAGGTGTTAGAAAGATTAGCCTCACTTAGCGCTCAAACAACACACCGCGACACTACCGGTCAATGTGGGTTGGGTTTATAGTGGAGGGTTTTGTGGAACAGACCATTCTCAAAGACGGTCGTTCACATTCGGTTTTCTACGGTGGGTTATCGGTGTTAGGGTTCTCAACATGTGGTGTGGTCTTGGCGGACGACGACCTCGACGACTGTGAGGCAACAACGGCTAGGAGTCGCCGGTTGTTCCTAAGCGAATTTCGTCTTGTTGCCACCATTCTGGAGGCGAGAAGAACAGTTTCATAAGTTCACAAATCACGCTCTATATATAGAGTTGGGTTCCAAGGATCACTAATTATCGCTCAATACATAATCAAGGTCAACAAGGACAACGCTATACCAAAGCGAAACAATCAGATACCGCATCATAACTAAAGGATGCATGTTCCCATAACCATAACTCATATTTCAAAAGTGGAAATACATGGAAGGATACAAATAAATCAAAAAGGATCCTAATAACGATACTAGTAAGACAACTAGGATAATCCTACATCTCGAACCAAGTACTACTTAGTTTCAAGATGGTACAAAACCATGAATCTAATACTATCTAGCCATGTCTACGAATATCACTCACGAATCTCCTAACATCGTCAACCTCTCTCCATAAAGAGGCTAACTCAACACGTCGAGCGTCGCGATCACTCTTAAGCTCTGCGACCTCTCTCTCTAACTCACCAATCCTACACCAAATCACTCTATCAGCGTCACGAGTCAGTTTGAACCCTCTCCGCAGTCCCCAACCCGCTCACTGGAGTTCCGACATACCATCATGCAAAACCCTAGTCCTCCTGACTATAGTACCCAAATCAAATCTCGGATCCACAATACTAGCCCTAGATACTCCAACCAATCGCTCCGTCAAATGACTAAGTCTAGTACCACAGAGGTAATCCTCCCACATCGCATCTGCCTCACCATACTCCTGCCCTGTAAACAATTTCAATGGTATCTCATATCCTAACAGGCTACTTATATAAGGTGAATAAGGTGGTGAGTCGATGTCTAAAAAGTCATCCAGTGGGACCGTGCTCGTGCAAAGGAGAACTGGTCCGGAGAATGTGCAGGACTCTGCAATGGAGAGTACCCTTCCGAGATATCCTCATCATCCTCCTCCCGAGGATCCTCATCCACATCAACATACCGCTCCTCAATCTCATCCTCCTCCTCGACCATGCTCCTCCTCCCCCATCCATGGGGAGAGTCCATGAGTCAAGTCTCTATGCAGTAAATCCTAAGGTGGTACACTAGGAGATCTAGGCCTCCCAAGACATGATGATACCTTGGTGGTGATGAGGAGAGTGGGCGCTAAACGGATAGGTGATGATGGTGGTCTCACACATGCGGCGGTGCTATAAGCAAGCCTAGGAGTCGTGCTCGCTAAAACCGATGTAAAGTGAGTCGCCTGAGACGAACTAGGACGATCCGATGATGAACTAGTGCGACGGCAATCTCATAAGGATCACCCCACGCAACCGTCATGAGAGTCACTTGGCAAACTAGCTACAACAAGGACTTCCTCGGACACATCAAAAGCTAGTGAAGGCATAGTCCGTGACAATGGCATAGGGTAGGTATAAGTGTTCGAAACAACCGTTCTAACAAGCGATTAACTCAACCAAAACATATATCACATAATGAAAGCTTTAAAAGTGTAGGTACCGCATTACTCAAAATATGCCTTTAAATAAAACACATAAGTTCCGTTCCATCACATAATCATATATCAAATCAATCGAGTTCAAAACTCCAAAATCATAATATACCGTTTACTCAAATCAAATTCCGTAATATCTCGATAATCACATCTCATTTTCCAAAACCAATAATCATATTTCATTTCCAAAATCCATAATCATATCTCCCAATAATAACGTTTCCATAATCAGTTCGCAATATCCCTTAACATATCATCTCATAATTCATTCATTGCTCATACCATAATCAAATAAGAAGCTTGACTTGGCAAGCGTGCGTCGATCGAGGATCAATTTTCTCAAAAGTGGTTATAGTTTAGGATTTATAAAATACCTAATTCTCTATAACCTTGAGCTTTGATACCAATCATAACACCCCAAATCTCGGTACAATGAAGACTTAATCAAGTTTTTGGGCGCACTTTTGGATTGGTATCGCACACAAGTATAGCAAAAGATAGTCATTTAATATTCAAAACCAATCCCAAATTTAGTCATTTAAAACATTTAATCAAAAGAGTAAATATTAGGCCCAAAACATGGTTGAATCAAATAGGTCCCCATAGTTTACTAGAGTCAGAAATGATCCTTGAACCCCGCCTTCTTGCCAAGCTTCCACTGATCACGTATTCCAAACATCTTTCAAATACCGAAATCATGCTAAAAGGTCACCACTGTTGGTGAGTTCATAGGTTTAAGTTCAACAAAATCATAGTGGACCTGTAAGAGTTGATTTGCTATGCAAGACCTAAGATAGGTAAATACCGTTCACACATGATCCTACCCGGATCTCCAATCAAATCCTACATCCAGGGATTACTCGGGCCCCCGCGACTCTAGTCCAGCACTGTTGTGGCAAAATCTAGAACAATTGCCAACCCCAGACTAGGTCGATGTAGAAGTCTATTCTTAGCTAGGCACGGTTAAACCTAGACTAAGGCAACAACTACTACACATCTATCTACACAGTCAAGCACATAAGCAAATCCAAATAGTTTTCACGGTCCAAAAAACAGTAGCATGATTCTCACCCCAAAATAGTTCAAAACGTAGTTAAAACGCATATAAATGTGGGGCTATGAAACTCACCTCAAGCAATCAACGCACAATCAACGCACAAATAAACACCAGCGTAAGATAACGTATCACGGACAACAACTATCGACTTCGGACAACCTATTAATGTAGACCAAACTTAATATATACATTCCTCAAAATCAACGCTATCTACCCCAATGTATTCCATTTCGTTATTTCCAAAACGCCCTGCTTCACCATTTAATCCTAGTTTTTGGTATTCCGCATGTGGGTGTATCGACTCAATATGATACCATGAATGCACTCAAACAACCCATATGTTATGCTCCGCAACACAATATGTAACTCCATTCAACACAATATGTGACTCAATTCAACACAATATGTGACTCAGTGCGACACAATGAGACGTCTAAGCGATATGCTCCATAGTCCAATAAGTTTCGGAATAAACAATAGACCTTATCGAATTCGTCAACTCGATAAACTCAATTATTCATTCGTATCGCTTATTATTCTATAAACCGATCGCATCCTAACGAGTCATAAGGATAAATCACCCATTAATAAGGTTATCCAACGTACCTAGGGGGTTCTTATTAGATTCGTCAACCTAATAAGTCCGCTACCCACGTGGATCAACACTATTAATGTTAGGTTATCCGTAACCCATGCACACAACGACGCAATTAAATACTTAAACTAGTATTAAATGTCCAAAATTGACATTTATTGATAATTGTGTACCAAACATTATTTGTTTATTTATTAGAAACCATTCTATTTTTAGTTGTTAGTTTCGTTTAAAATAGTAAATAACAAGATAAATCTTGTTATCGATATTTTTGGTACAAAAGCCCATTATTATGTACATTTCATAGTTCTATTAGCATTTTCATATATATATATATATATATATATATATATATATATATATATATATATATATATATATATATATATATATATATATATATATATATATATATATATATATATATATATATATATATTTCAAATTCCCTTTATTAATCTCATATCACGTTACTGCTTCGAGTCCACAAGCACGAGTCATAACTTCCCGGCTTTTAATCAATCAATAGTCCAAATTATACTAAAGTCCATGTTACGGCTTTGTCGGAGTCAACTATTGACTAAAAAGTCAAAGTAACACCGACGTAGCTCAAAGTTGACAATTATATATATCAAGTCCAAATTAAATGTCACAATATCGCAATTCAACCCCAAACCAACTCAAAACAATCTCGCCAACCAATCAATCAACCAAATATACTCGAAACCAATGTTATGACCCTAATGGTCATGACACGGTCGTGGTCAAGACCACGTGAACCAAACAAGCTCTAGAAGCTTTTCGGTTCCACGCGTCTCACCAAAACATCAACAATACCAACCAACAAGCTACCAAATCGACCCGACTCAGACCTATGACCCAAGTGGGTCACGTACACCAACCCATGGCTCACGTACGTGACCATGGTGGTTCGTACGCCATCCCAAACCAATCCAAACACATCCAAATCGCTTCCACAACATCTCAATCCAATCATTCAAGCTCCAAACACTAACCAAACACAAAACCCATCATGTATCTTAACCGAAAATATGCAACTAAACCCTAAATGCACAAACCCATCAAATTAATACACCATACATGTACCAAACACTAATTACTTGTTTATTTATACACTAATTTGCTTTAATTTCATGTTCCACCCAAAAGCCCCAAAAATTATAATTAGGTCGAAACCCTAATTTTAAATTAGTGGGTTTTATTGCCTAATCAAGCTCAAAACATGTTCCATTTACCTTATATAATCACTAATTGCAAAAGCCCTTGAAACTTAAAAGTACAAATCTTGATTCAAAGATTGAAGGTGTTATGGAGGTCCAAATGGGCGTGTTATATATGGTTGGAAAGAGGAAAGAGATCTTTCTTTTGGTGGTGGGGCGTTGCGTGATCTTGTGGATGGTCGGCGGTGGTGGCGAGGAAAGTGGCGGCTACATGAGTAGTGGTGGTTTTAGGGTTTTTGAGAGAGGTTAGAGAGAGAAATAATTAGTGTGTGTTTTCTAGAGAGAAACAAATGAGGTGAAATGAGGATTTGGGTGGGTATTTATACTAGGCCACTAGGGACCTCAAAATAATTAAGTTGGGAGGAGGGTAGGCGGCCAAGAGAAAAGGGAGGGTCGGGTTGTAATTTTTCGTAACTATCCGCTTACTATTCCCGAGTGTCCCACAACATTTATTCAACTTTCCAACATCGTTATTTACGTTTTCCATGAGTTTTGACTATTTATTTGTCAATTTTCGAGTTACGGTCTACAAGTTACAATAATTTCGCTTTAGGCTTTTCTAGTGCCGAATCGAATAGTGCCTACCAAATAGAGTTAAAACTCATACCATAACTCATTTAATAATGAATAAACCATAAAACCAATAGATTTATATAAAATCAAGTCATGGTTTATAAAATAGTGATAAAGGCAAGGCTCTGTTCGGTTTAACGTAATGCGGTTACCTAAAATAGACTCCTAAATTTGCTGGGGTTGTCACAGCCTCCCCACCTGAAGAAACCCGTCCTGTTTCACCCGAGTTGCTTGGTGTCATAAAGTTTAGGATACTTCCTACGAAAACGCCCTCACATTCCCAAGTGAACTCCGGTCCATGCCGGAGTTCCAACGAACTTTAACAATCTGAATACGGCTATTCTTGACCTCTTAACCTCACGATCCATAATCTCAATCGGTTCCTCAACAAAATTCAATTTCTCATCAATACGAATATCTCTTAAAGGCACCACTATGTTTTCCTCCGAAAGACATTTCTTAAGATTACTAACATGAAAGACATTGTGTACACTACTCGGCCCGATGGTAGCTCCAGCGGTATGCTACCGGTCCGACTCTTTCGAGATTGGAAAGGACCAATATATCGGGATCGAGTTTTCCACGCTACTCAAACGAACCACTCCTTTCCAAGGAGAAACTTTCAACATAACACGATCTCCAACCTAAAATTCTAAAGGTTTACGCTCTTATCAAGATAACTCTTTGTCTATCTCGAGCGGTTTGCAACCGATTCTTAATCTGAACTATCTTCTCAAGGGTTTCTAAGACAAGTTCGGGACTGTAAGTTGACTCTCGCCAACTTCACCCCAACAACAGAGAACGACACTTTCGCCATACAAAGGCCTCAAATGGGGCGACCTTAATGCTAGAGTGAAAACTATTGTTGTAAGAGAATTCGGCCAAAGGGAGGTATCTCTCCCATCCTTTGCCGAAGTCAATAACGCATGCTCTAAGCATGTCCTCTAAAATCTGAATGGTTCTCTTGCTTTGACCATCGGTCTGTGGATGGTAAGCAGTACTCATATCCAAATTTGTTCCTAATGCTGTCTGTAACGACTTCCAAAAGTGGGATGTAAAACGACTATCCCTATCGGAAATGATAGATATCGGTACACTATGATGTGATACTATCTCCTTAAGATACAATCGAGCAAGCTTATCCAGACTATCGGTTTCACTAATAGCTAAGAAGTGAGCGCAGACTTAGTTAAACGATCAACGACACCGGATAAGCGCCACCGCCGCTAACCTGCTCTTTTAATTTTGTGATAAAGTCCATGGTTATTCGCTCCCATTTCCATGCCGGAGTTCGGGTCGAACTAAAAGTCCTAATGGTTTCGATGTCGCCTTAACTTTGGAACAAGTCGGGCACCTAATGACATAATCGAGCTATATCGGCTTTCATATTAGGCCACCAATAAAGCTTCTTAAGGTCCCTGATACATCTTATCACCCGGATGAATAGAGTATTTTGATTTATGCAACTCGTGCATAATCAACTCACTGATTCCACCATGAAATGGTATCCAGCTCGTCTCAAGCATAATGTTCCGTTTAACGCCTCAAGAATCCGTTTTCACTTTCTACCATTCTTTGAAGATTCTCATAAGGACGGTTCTATTTCACAATGCCTCGTCTTGGCGGCTAAAATTTAAGACGGTAAGTGGCGAAACAATGGTCATTCCTAAGGATCGAACGAGTAGGGTGGAATGTCCTCCTTACGACTAAGTGCATCGCCCACAACATTAGCCTTACCAGATGATAACGAATCTCATACCATAATCACTAAGCAATTCCAACCAACGACGTTGTCTCATGTTCAGCTCCTTCGATCTAAGATATGCTTCAAACTCTTATGATCGGTAAATACTACGCACTTGGTTCCATATGGATAATGTCTCCAAATCCTAAGAGCAAACACTACAAAGACCTAACTCAAGGTCATGGGTGGTGTAGTTTTTCTCATGCTTCGTAAGTTGTCGGATGCATAAGCAATCACCTTCTCACGCTGCATCAAAACAGCACCTAAGCCTTTATGCTTAAGCGTCGCGACACGACAAAGTCTTCGCCTTCGTGCAAAGCTAGGATGGGCGACTACACAACTTCTCCTTCGAAGTTGAAATGCTTCTTTTCCTTTTCTCCCATTCATACTTAACATCCTTCCGAGTTAGTTTGGTCACGACTTAGCTATCTTGGAAAATCCTCAATGAATCTCCTATAATAGCCTCGCTAACCCTAGAAACTATCTGATTGATGGGTTCTTAGGAGCCCATTCCTTAATGGCCTTAATCTTAGTCAGTCAACATGAACACCCGAATATCTATCACATGGCCTAAGAATTGCACGGACGGAATCCAAAATTCACACTTAGAGAATTTGGCATACAACTTTTCCTCTCTCAAGAATCCTAAATGAGCCTCAAATGCTCGTCGTGCTCCTCACTACTCTTAGAGTATATCAAGATGTCGCCTATGAATACTATCACAAACTTATCCCTGTATGGCTTACACACCGGTTCATGAGATCCATGAAATCATTGGCCATTGGTCAAACCAAACAACATCACTGGAATTCATAGGTCCATAACGAGTTCTAAATGCATTCTTAGGGATATCCTCCTCTCGAACTCTAAGTCGGTGATAACCAGATCAGAATCGATCTTAGAAAGACACTAGCTCCTCGAGTTGGTTGAATAGATCATCTATTCTAGGTAACGGATATCGGTTCTTCACCGTTAACTTATTCAATTCCCTATAATCAATACATATCCGAAACGATCCATCCTTCTTCTTCACAAACAACACCGGGCTCCCACTATGACGAACTTGTTTGAATGAATCTTCTCCGACAATTCCGCCAATTGTTTAGACAGCCTCCAATTCTCTCGAGCAAGTCGATAAGGTGCCTGCCACGTGGTGCAGACTGGTATCAATTCTATTTGAATTCCACTTGTCGGACATGTGGAACTCGCGATCGTCGGAAGCACGTCCCGAAATTCTCTAAAACGGGTACATCGTTAAGGTGTCTTTCACTTTTCTTTTAGAAATTCGAGCCAAGAAAAGACAACCTCCTCTATCGATGTACTGGGCCTTAATACTGAGATGATGCTCAACCGGAAGGACTTCCACACGCTCCGATCTCCTTGTATGCTCGTAACTTTCCTCCATACGGTAAATGCACAATCTTCTCATCACAAATGATGTGCGCACCATTCTTCGACAACCAATCCATTCCGATAATGACTTCAAAACTTCTTAGGGTAACCTAATAGGTCTATACTAAACGGGCGGTCTAGGAAACTTAAGGTACAACCTCTAACTATGGTATCTATCTCTCTATTCCCATTCGCTAATTCCACATCGTAACTAAACCCTAGAGGTGTTTGGGAGATTCCTAGTAATGGCATAAAATTGGTGGATACGAAACTCATATCCGCACCGGTATCAAACAAAGATGGAAGATAGCGATTATTGAGAAGGAACGATACCCATAACTACGCTAGGGTCCTCACCAGCCTTCCTTCCCAATAGCATAAACACGCTTACTCCCATGTCTCTCACGATTCCTAGTACCATTGTTTCCGGGTTTTCCACAACCTCACGCTTGCTGTGGTTTAAGCCATTACCTCAGACACCTCGATTAGCAAATCCTTCTACATTACGGATTTCCTCTCATCCACGGCCTCAAGACTCATTCTTAAAGTGTCCTTCTTTCCACTTCCAAAACAAGTGACGATGGCTTTCAGGTCCGCCTCGTGCGCTTGAGCCGCAGAAGTGGCCGAGACCCATCTTTGGCTATGTGTCCTACCTTAGAAAACTTCCTACACACAATCAGCACGGTCCATGGTGGTGTTTACATAACCACTGCACATGTGCTTACTTCCTTCATAACCCTTCTTATCTCCATTTCCAATGGCAAACACATCTGCCTCGCCTTTTGTTGCCATTCCCTTTGCAACTTCGCTCCTCTTCCTCTTATGACTCTTATCATTCTTACTCTGTCTCCTAATTCTAGCACACAAGAGTCCATCAAACTATGAGCCACATGAATCGCCTCTTGCAAATTAATCGGCTTGGCAAATATGGCATCATTTCGAGTAGCCAAAGGTAATCCATCAAGATACCTTTCAATCTTAAGTTCTTCAAAGGCGAACCATTTGTGGCAAAGCAACAATAACTCTTGGAAACGACGAGTATAAGTCGCCATGTCAATACCCTTAACCTTATGGTTCCGTAACTCACTCTCTAACTTCTTAACTTCATTCCTAGGACAATAAGTCTTAATCAGAGAGCCTTAAACCGAGTCCAAGTCATACTATAAGCTACATCAATTCCTACCGATCCAGAGTAGTTATTCCACCGTGTCAACGCCCGTCCTTCAAGGTGAAGGTTGCATACTTAACCATACAATCCTCATCACGCTTACTCACAAAGAAACACAGATTCGCTTTTCCAACCACCTAGTCGTAACTACTCCCGGCCTCGAACTCATCGGGACTACGTAATCCAACTCTCAGAGTACAACCTCGAGTTCGATTCAGCATTGGGGTTTCACTAGACATGTTAGAAAGATTAGCCCCGCCTAGCACCAAACACACTGCGACACTAAATGGTCAATGCGGGTCAGTTCAGAGTGGAGGGTTTTGTGAACAGACCATTCTCAAGACTACCGCTTACATTCGGTTTTCTACACCGGGTTATCGGTGTTAGGTTCTCAACATGTGGTGTGGTCTGGGCCGGACGACGACCTCGACGACCAGAGGTAACAACAAGCAGCAGGAGTCGCCGGTTGTTCCTAAGCGAGTTTCGCCTTGGTGCCACCATTCCGAGGCGAAGAACAGTTTATAAGTTCACAAATCACGCCTAAAAATAAAGTTGGGTTCCAAGGATCACTAATTATCGCTCAATACATAATCAAGGTCAACAAGGACAACGCTTATATCAAGCAAAACAATCGACACCGATCATAACTAAAGGATGCATGTTCCCATAACCATAACTCATAGGTTTCAAAAGTGGAAATACATGGAAGGATACGAAGAAATAAAAACGATCCTAATAACGATATTAGTAAGACAACTAGATAATCCTACATCTCGAACCAAGTACTACTTAGTTTCAAGATGGTACAAAACCATGAATCTAATACTATCTAGCCACGCCTCACGAATATCACTCACGGATCTCCTAACATCGCCAACCTCTCCACAACGAGGTTAACTCAACACGCCGAGCGTCGCGATCACTCTTATGCCTACGGCCTCTCTCCAACTCACCAATCCTACGCCAAATTGCTCTATCAACACACGAAAGTCATGAACCCCTCCGCAGTCCCCAACCCGCCCCCGAGTTCGACATACCATCATGCAAAACCCAAGTCCTCATGACTACAAGACTCCAAATCAAATCTCGGATCCACAATACTAGCCCTAGATACTCCAACCAATCGCTCCGGCCAACCGACTAAGTCTAGTACCCCGAGAAGTAATCCTCTCCCACATCGCACCTGCCTCACCATACCCCTGCTCGTAAATAACTCCGATGGTATCCGAGATCCCAACGGCCACTTATATAAGGCGAGTAAGGTGGCGAGTCGATGTCTAAAGGCAGCCCAGGGACTGTGCCTGCAAAGGAGAACCCGGTCCCGCAGAATGTGCAGACTGCAATCGGTGAGTACCCCTTCGGGATATCCTCATCATCCTCCTCCCGAGGATCCTCATCCTCATCAACATACCGCCTCAATCTCATCCTCCTCCTCGACCTCATGCTCCTCCCCGCCTCATCCATGGGGAGAGTCCATGAGCCTGAGTCTTGTGCGGTAAACCCGAGGTGGTACACTAGAGATCTAGCCTCCTAAGACATGATGATAACGGTGGTGATGACAGAGGAGAGTGGGTCGCTAAATGGATAGTGATGATGGTGGTCTCACAAACATGCGGCAAAGGCTATAAGCAAGCTTAGGAGTATGTGCTCACGCTTAAAACCCGATGTAAAGTGAGCCGCCTAGACGAACTAGGATGATCCGATGATGAACTAGTGTGACGGCAACTTACAAGGATCACCTCAAGAATCGGTCATGCAGAGTCAATGTCCGCGAACTAGCTACAAGCAAGGACTTCCTCGTATACATCAAAAGCTAGTGAAGGCATAGTCCGTGACAATGGCATAGGTAGGTATAAGTGTTCGAAACAACCAGCTTCTAACAAGCGATTAACTCAACCAAAACATATATCACATAATGAAAGCTTTAAAAGTGTAGGTACCATTACCAAAATATGCCTTTAAATAAAACATGTAAGTTCCGCTCCATCACATAATCACATATCAAATCAATCGAGTTCAAAACCCAAAATCATAATATACCGCTTACTCAAATAAAATTCGTGAATATCTCGATAATCACATCTCATTTTCCAAACCAATAATCATATTTCATTTCCAAAATCCATAATCATATCTCCCAATAATAACGCTTCCATAATCGCTCATAATATCCCTTAACATATCATCTCATAATTCAATTCGCAGCTCATACCATAATCAAATAAGAAGCTTCCACTGGCAAGCAAGGCTTCACCGATGATCAATTTTCTCAAAAGTGGTTATAGTTTAGGTTTATAAAATACCTAATTTCTATAACTCGAGCTCGATACCAATCAGAATAACCCCAAACTTCTGTATAAATGAAGACTTAATCAAGTTTTCGGCTACATTGATTGGTATCGCATACAAGTATAGCAAAAGACAACATTTAATATTCAAAACCAATCCCAAATTTAGTCATTTAAAACATTTAATCCAAAAAGTAAATATTAGGCCCAAATCATGGTTTAATCAAGAGGTCCCCATAGTTTATTAGAGTCGAATGATCCTTGAACCCCGCCTTCTGCCAAGCTTCCACCGATCACGATTCCAAACATCTCTCAAATACCGAGAAATCATGTTAAAAGGTCACCATTACGCGTGAGTTCATAGGTTTAAGTTCAACAAAATCATAGTGGACCTATAAGAGTTGATTTGCATGCAAGACCCAAGATAGGTAAATACTGCTCACACATGATCCTACCCGATCTCCAATCAAATCCCACATCCGTGGATTACTCTGCCCCATGACTCTAGTCCAAAGACCTGCTGTGGCAAAATCTAGAACAATTACAACCCTGCACTAGGTCGATGTAGAAGTCTATTCTTAGCTAGACACGGTTAAACCTAGACTAAGGCAACAACTACCGCACATCTATCTTTACAACAAGCACATAAGCAAATCCAAATAGTTTTCACGGTCCAAAAACAAGAGTATAATTCTCACCCCAAAATAGTTCAAAACATAGTTAAAACGTATATAAAAGCCGGGCTATGAAACTCACCTCAAGCAATCAACGCACAAATAAACACTAGCGTAAGATAACGGTATCACAAGACATCAACTATCGACTCAAGACAACCTATTAATGTAGACCAAACTTAATATATACATTCCTCAAAATCAACGTTATCTACCCCAATGTATTCCATTTCGTTATTTCCAAAATGTCTCGCTTCACCATTTAATCCTAGTGTTTGGTATTCTCACGCGGGTGAATTGACTCAATATGATACCATGAATGCACTCAAACAACCCATATGTTATGCTCCGCAACACAATATGCAACCATTCAACACAATATGTGACTCAATTCAACACAATATGTGACTCCATGACACAATGAGACGCCAAGCGATAAGCTCCATAATCCAATAAGTTTTGAATAAACAAGAGACCTTATCGAATTCACAACTCGATAAACTCAATTATTCATTCAGACGCTTATTATTCCATAAACCGGTCACATTCTAACGAATATAAGGATAAATCACCCATTAATAAGGTTATCCAACGCATTACAGGGGTTCTTATTGATATCGCCAACCCATAAGTCCGCTACCCACGTGGATCAACACTATTAATGTTAGGTTATCCGTAACCCACGCACACACGACACGCAATTAAATACTTAAACTAGTATTAAATGTCCAAATTAACATTTATTGATAATTGTGTACTCGAAACATTATTTGTTTATTTATTAGAAAATCATTCATTTTTAGTTGTTAGTTTCCGTTTAAAATAGTAAATAACAAGATAAATCTTGTTATCTATATTTTTGGTACAAAAGCCCATTATTATGTACATTATAGTAAATAACAAGATAAATCTTGTTATCTATATTTTTGGTACAAAAGCCCATTATTATGTACATTTCATAGTTCTATTAGCATTTTTATATCTATGCATTATATATAAGAGTAGGCATGCCACTTGGCATCCCATAATGCCATGTCATATTTCCACGCAACACATGCCCAATCATCACATTTGATGCCACCTAAGCAATTATTTTCGAAATAAAATTGTAAAAAGTGACACTTACAAGGTTCGAACTATGGTTGTTTGAAAGAAAAGCATGTATGTTAACCACTGAAGCAACATGTTTTTTCTGAATATATTTCGCAAACCCTGATATATAAACTCCTGCAATTATTTTGACTCCTCATCTAAATACGATTCATTGTAATGAATTACGATTCATTGTAATCTGCAATTCATGTTTTCCAATAATCCCTTATTTTGACTCCTACTCTAAATACAATTTATTATTTTTCTCTCAGAACCCTAATACGTAGTATCATGTTTTCTTATAATCCATATTTTTCTCAAAACCCTAATAAAATTCATTCATTCCAAAAGGTAGATTTCTATAACCCTAGAGTTTCTTAGACATAAAGCATAATCCAACTTCTTTCTGAGTCACCAAGCTCCAAACTTTTTTACTGAGACTCAATAAAACCAGAAGATTGGTGAAGGAGGTCTTGATCGTAAGTTTACTTCAAGTTTCAGTTATTGTTTAAGGTTTTGATATGTTTAATTCTTTCTCTAATCGTGAATTTATGATCTAGATGAATTCTGGTGTCTTTAATTTACCCTTTTAAGTCTCATATGTATCTCAAATTTAAATTTTGTTTCATGTAAAATTAGTTGAAAGTAGAGGACAATGAGGTTAGGATAACCCATTGATTAACCGACCCATATTGTTGGTTTCTTAGCGTAAAGACGTTAGGAAAGGATTTATGTGTGATTGGATTGAAGCATTAGCTATTGTGGATAATGTGTGGTGATTTAGTTACGATAAATGTAGCATAATGATGTTAGGATATGATTTATAAGTGTTTAAATCTGTAGGATATGTAGTTAATTAGGATAGGACTTTTAGGTGTTTTGGCAGAACTGATTTAGTTTGTTCACGGACACAATATGTAGAAATTAACTAACGAAAAGCATACAATGATGATGATATTGATGCTTTCATGAAGGGCACGTATGTTCCAGGCCAGAAACTACTTTGATCAGTGATTATATCATCAAGGTTAGTCACTTTTTTTTCACTCAATGCTCTTCATCCTAATGTAAAGCCTTATTTGTAAATTTTTCTAGATCGTAGCATTTGTTGTACAGCCTTATTTAATGTAAAGCCTTATTTGAATTTGTTATATGAAGGGCAGATATGTTTTTCACCTCCATCATGTTCCAAACCCTTTTTTTCAACCTCCGGAATCATCACGTATCATCATCGAGGATCTTGACCCTAAGGTAATCACATAAGCTAATTTTTTTTATGAATGATAAATACTTTTAATGTTTATATTATTCTCATATGTGCATTAGCAGTGGTGAATAAGAAGAAGATTTTTACTCATCTTATCGCGATGATGATTCTATTGATAACGCGTCTCATCATCATATATTGGCTTACTATAAAGGCTCCTTAATCAAGGTATTCCATTCTATTCGATAATTACTAATGACATAATATTGGCTTTTCATGCATCGACAATGTTTTTGTTATTTGGCAGGAACTCAATTACAGTCGTACACTTCATCAATATATGCTGATAATGAAGGTCTTTGTGGTGCTGCGCTGCCAAAGAATTGCTCCAATCTCGAGCCAATAGCCACAACAAGCAACAAGGCATTTTTTTAACTCACATTTATTGACAATTTTTATCAAAATATTGGACAGTTTAAACTTGGGTTGAAGGGAAAGTCGCGCGTTGCTCCAGCCTTTGCAATGTTATCCAGACGGAATTGGAACACAGAGAAGCTTGCATCAGGTTTAGTAAAGTCGTTTATGACCCACCCTGCTGTGACTTCATCTACATATAAATCAGGTGCGTCCCTAAATACGAGTAAACAGTTTCTGAATTCGTATAGTTTTGAAACGTGCAAAGCACATATCGTTGCGATTGAATAAACTTTGTAAGATGCGCGTGTTGGGAGAGATGAGTAAAGGGTTTAAACGTGATCAGTTTAAGATGGGTCATTTTATTCGAATTGAAACAGGAATTGATAAGCTGGCAGAGTATGTTACTTTGTGCTAATTAATATTCTATATTCTATTTGTGCATATGCAGAAGCTGTGTTGAGTAGGCTTTAAGAATGCTGCAAGGAACTCAGTTTGGTGGACAAACTATCAGACTTTCATGGGGTTGTAGTCCTGCAAGTAAACAGGTTCGTTTAATGATCAAAATGTAATTATATAGCTAATAAGTAGCCACATAAAAATTTACAAATAAGGCTTTACATTAGGATGAAGAGCATTGAAACCTGAACTGTATAGTATATGTAGTAATTTAGCAACCAAATGTTTTGTCTCTTATACTATACCATTATAATAATAGTCTAAATGTTTGCATAGAACAACTTAGAAGGTTGCATTGAAAAGTACAGACTCCTACTCAAATTCATTTGACTCATAAACTAATAATCTATGTTGTCAACTCTACTAATTCTGTGTTATTGAAACAGGTGATAAGCAAGCTCGAACGCCGTATTGTAGCTTATCATGAAGCCGGTCATGCTGTTGTGGGGTGGACGTTGGAACAACACAAAAACCAAAGACACCATACCTGATAAATCTAAGCTATACAGTGACGAATGCACTGCCTTTATATCAAATCTCAATATGAAGGTAAAGTTTCTTTTTGCACCGCTATAATGTTAATCTGTTCTAAACCATAATCAAATTATTTCTAGAGCTTACTGAGGTACTTGAAGCTATCACAACTTCTTATAGTTGAACTTGCATCTCACATGATAAAATATAGACGCATTGATACCATAATGCCATAACATGCTCCAGTACACATGAAAGGTCTAAGTAAAGTGGAGAAGCGGCTATGACCGCAAAAGCCTGAAAATCAATTTAAGAATAAGCATCAAAATGCATCAAACTCGGTATTTCAACATACCAAAACAAATCCAGCATATGAATATCGGAAAGCATGTTGATTAGAAAAAGGTTGTGGTAAAGAAGGTATGAGCAGAACCATATCTTATAAAAGATGCCAATGTCAATAACAGATATACGATAGTGCAAATATTTATACTTCAGCTTAACCATCATATCTAGTAGAAATGGTAAGAACAGTTCTAAATATCTACTTTCTTCTGACAGTAGTTACAGACCCTCTTAGCTTATTGCATGATAATAGAGCAGCAAATAACATGACCAACAGCGAATAAAAAATGCAACACTGAAACTACTAAAGGCCTCAACTTGGATAAAAACTTGAACAATCTAACAAGGTAGCATTAATGAATTCAATTTAACAAACCTTCACTGCAGTCAGGCGGGTTATCTCATTCCTCATTCGGTCCACAATAACAGGAAGGCATGCAGGTACGACTATGATGCCCCTTTAAATGTAGGTTCACTGAGTTTGGAGGCGCGGTTCCTTACCGTCCAGCAGAAGACAGCATTTTCCATGGCTAAATTTATTCAAACGGGTAGATCATTTATAAATTACTATATGGTAACTCTAATGTTTATTTTGTTATATTTAATATCGGACTTGCTTGGTAATGTCATCTAAAAAGTGTTATTTTCTTTAATTCTTACAGTACCATGGAGGAACCAATTTTGGTAGGACTACTGGTGGTCCGCTTATTGCCACAAGGTACGACTATGATGCCCTTTAAATGAATTTGGTACGCTCCATATTGAATAATATATTGATCCGTGCCTAAAGTAGGATGTAAAGGTGGAAACATGGACGGGTTGTGTAACAAGTCAAATGGGTAAATATTTTGTCGGGTCAACGGATTGGATAAGTGTGTATCTTATTTTACCAGGGTAGAAACCCTTTACCCAAAAAGTGTGTATCTAACTTACCTTAAATGTTGAGCATAGTGCACCTTTTAAATGTGCAACAAGTTTTTGTGAAAATGGCTTAGTATACTGAACATTGTGCGTGCCCTTCACTAACAAAACAATATGGATTTTATTGTAGGCAATAAATATAAAACTCGCAAGGATAATAAGTGTTACAATGCTGAAACTAAGAACAAGTTTTTAATTTTTACGTTTGATAATAATAGTTAATTTTTTTAATTCCTATACCATTTTTAGTTATTAATTGTGGTGAAATTCATTCAACGTAGAATTATCTATCCTCAAAAAATAGTTGGATTCTTACTAATGTTATTAGTTGTTATGCATAGAGATTTTTTTATAGTGTCATATGTTAGAAGGCATGTGCACACCTATGCATCCCTGTTCATATATTAATAATAAAGATCATGCATCATTGTTCAATAAAGATCTCGCCATATTAACATGGGGATCATTGTTTTACAAAGATCCCACCATATTCCATAGCAACTGTTGTTTCTCCTTATTCATCTGTTCTTATCTCCAACATAACTCACACTACACTATGAACAAGAAGAGGGTCAGTTTCATACCTTAGGTTTAAAACCAATGCAGTGAATTGGGTTTGTAATAACGGGGTTGGTTTAAGTAAGAAAAAAAGATGCAGGTTTGTCGCATATGCGGGTTTCTTGGAGTTACCACTTCTTCCTTTTTCTTCTGATCAGGTATCTTTACCTGGGTGTGTTTGGATATGATTTTTATAATGTTTATTAGCTATTTCTATGGTGTTTGCCATTGTGTTCTCATACTGAACATACCTCAATGATAATTAGTTCTTGATTATTATGTAATCAGTTTTAAATAACCTGCTTATATACCCTAACTGGCCCAAGGTACCTTATATCCTAAGTTACCTGGTTATAATATGGTACAAGTAGCAAAGTTACATAATCCCCCTTTAGATATTAACTATTACTAACAATATGAATTTATTTTTAATAATATAACTTGATAATGGCAGATCATTTGGTTCTGCATTGCCAAACATGAGAAACTTCTCCGATGCAATGGCTGCAAATGAACGTATAAGAGAAGTGATCAAAAGAGTTCCCGAGATTGATTCAGACAATATGGAAGGAGAGATATTACAGCAAGTGTATGGAGAATTCAAATTTAAGAATGTGAAGTTTGCTTACCCATCAAGACCTGAATCAGTGATATTCGAAGACTTTAACTTAAAAGTTCCAGCAGGGAGCATCGTGGCTTTGGTGGGTGGGAGTGGGTCCGAAAAATCAACAGTGATTGCATTATTGCAAAGATTTTATGATCCTCAAGGAGGTGAGATAACTATTGATGGGGTAAGGATTGACAAGCTTCAGTTAAAATGGTTAAGGTCACAAATGGGTCTAGTGAGTCAAGAGCCTGCTTTATTTGTAACAACTATAAAAGAGAACATACTTTTTGGAAAAGAAAATGCAACCATGGAAGAAGTGATTGAAGCTGCAAAAGCTTTAAACGCTCATAACTTCATCTCTCAATTGCCTCGGGCTTATGAAACACAGGTTCTTTTTCCATCTTTCATCTTTGAGAATCACGAGTGTACAACAATTAGTACAAAATTAAATTATATGGTACTCATTTATGATTGCATCTTGTGATTATTTGGTCAAAGATCCACATTCTCATAAATTGATGGGATCCAACGTGTCTGTTTAAGATATACATAAACCTGCATCTGAATATTCGCATGGCTCAGGTATAATTGCAGCAACAATCTGACACTCACTTTTGTATGAAAATAATTAATTTAGTTACCCATTATTTATGGTATGCAGGTAGGGACACACGCACAACAGCGAACGAGGACGCATCAGCCCCTGCACAAGAAGGTACAAGTAGTTGAGGTATATAATTGCACTTATAATTTGGTGATGAATTTTTTATGCCATTTATGATTCATTGCTGATCTAATATTAACACATATTTACATCCTTATTCAGCCATGATAATGATTCAATGGGGCGAGTTTTGGAGTAGGAAGGAAGGTGTTTGAGCAACAACTATTACTGCTTGGTCTTCTGTAAGAATGTCTTGTGCTTGAATCTATTATATTTTATTTAACCCAACAGTAATCATAAACTGAGATTTATGATACATACTTAATCTGAAATAAAAATTTTCGTACAGGTAAATGAAAGGGGTGCACTGAAATTGCTGGTCTACGAAAGGGGAGGTCGAAGAACAAGGTAAATTTGAAATCACTTATATGCTTAATGATTTGGCTGAAATCATGCTTACCTGTTCACAAGATCGGATTGGGTCGGGAACAAGTAAGAAAATACAAATACCAGTTAATAAGATCATGTTGGGTCTGGGAATAGGTAAAATTTGTTTGGGTTAAGTTAGGTGAATTCAAAAATATATAAATAATTTTCTTTTGGTCAAAATAGGTCAGGAGGGTTGGGTTGACTTGGTACCTATTTGTTTTAGTTTGAACTCGATTCTGAAGTATCGAGTTGCAATCATCAGATTTTTAGTTTTTTTAAGGCACCAGATTGTTAGATTCTGAGCATGTATTACAAATTTTCTTTGTGTAGCCAAGCAAATGGTGGCAGTGGAAGTGATGAAATCCAAGATTTACTTGACATCTAACTTGAACTCCAAAGAGAACTCCATTTGGTATTCTTTAGGATCTAAATTACACCAGTCCTTGATTTTCTTTTCCGTATCATCAAATAAGGAATATGCATTGAGGTAAATTTGTCATTTATTATCGTTGATATGAAATCAACGAACAACAAGTAATAAATATTGTTTAGTGAAGTTTGATATATTGAATTACATGTTTAAATTTAAGAAGGGTAAGTTTGGTATTGAATAAATAGATCATAAGTGGCCAGGTAATATTGCGGCAAAAAGGAGATATGATAGGAAACAAAGTTGTGGGAAGCTTAGTGCGTAGAACTGATGAATAAAATTTAGTTAGAACTAAACTGATGACATTTAATGCTATAGGTTTTATCTTCGTAAAAAAGTCACAGTATTAATCATATATGGTAGTGGTGTAAGTGTTTTAAGTTTTTGATGCAATGCGTGTATTATGACCTATGCACTGTTTGCTTTGGTTGCATGTAATATATTTAATCACGTGATGATACATGACATCATGAGGTATGTTTATATTGTAGTTGTGATTAGATAATATTGGAGTTATCTGAGCCTGCTCCCATGAAGCTGATACTTGCATTTGTATCTCATATCAAAGCTACACATGGTCTCCACAATCTCTAAGCTTCAAAAGCATATGTTTATATTGTAGTTGTGATTCGACAATATAAGAGTTATTTTTCTGTTTGTTTCTTCTTTAATCAGTAGAGCCTGCTCAACTGCATGAAATTTGGTTTACATCTTTAAGTTTGATGATTAATATAAATTTCTCTACTGCAAAAAGTTTCAATTGTCTGAAAATTACCTGTGATAAAACTTACATGTTTAAAGATGACGTGGTTTATTATGAGTCTACCGTGACAAAACTTACATGTGACAGAGACATGCTTACTGTTTACAGCCCGTCAATCTTCAACGAAGCTGTTTTGTCACGCAGTTGGTGAGAAAAAAGGGAAAAGAAAATTATCCCGTTTATGTTATTTTGTGGAGATTTAAAAAGGTATGTTTTTTGAGGTTGTCTATAAAACATCTTCCTTTTTGTTTAAGATTCAAGAAGGCATATAGTTTTTTACATATATATATATATTTGAACAACGTGTTGGTAAAGCTAGCATGATCCTTTGTAATGATCTTTTAGGCAACGATGAAATAATAGCTGACCCTCAGTCTACCACCCACCTCACCTATGTTGATTGCCTTCGTCTCTTTTCCTACCTCAACTCTACCAAGTAAGTGCCCTCATTTTTCATATCACATTCTTTGACAGTTTTATAGATTACACCAATATTTTGATTTTCTAATCCAGAGAGCCATTGGGGTACGTCACGCACCCTGAACGTTGTAAACATAAAGCCTGCTCCATTTACGTCACGCACCATGTGGATGATCGCTCAGTTGATAACCATGTGGATGATCATCGTCGATGATGTTAATTCAAATGTAAGGTTTAAAGATTACTTCTTATTATGTCCATGATTTTTGCGTACAACACATGAGCTTTCACATATAATATTAATCACTAATATAGAAAATATTTTTTGAATATAAACTGTAAAAAATGTCTATGTTTAATGGTTGTGTTATATTGGTACTTGGAATGGCAGTCATGTAGGTTAGCTTAGTTTGGCGTTATATATAGCCTTCGATGTTAATTCATATTAATAGGCTTATAACTATTGAGTTTCCAGTATAAATTTCTTGCTAGTCTGAGTAAAGGTAGTGGTTCATGCTAAGGATCTCAAAGTTGTTTCAAGTGACCATGAAGAGGTTGCAATAAGCGACTTTTGGATATATAGGCAGGGGATCTTGAAGCTCAAATGAATGAAGAAACTAAGAATCAAGTGGATGCTAAAAAGAATTTGAACACCATAAAAGATGAAAGTACTGAAAACAGATTTACACTTGAGCAGAAGAAAATAAGCTCAATTCAACACTCGAAATCCACAAGGAGATTTCAAACAAACTAAAATCATCAACACTTGCGAAATCATGAAATGAAGAACAAGCAAGATCATCTGCAAAAGGGGTGGCATGATTCAAGAGATTGAAAAACTAAGGAAACAAAAGGATGTTTTTTCAGCCAGTTAAAGAAGCTTGGATGATTCCTAAAAAAGAGATCTTTCGGTTGTCTCATGAAGTACCGTTTATATGCTCAAAGGGGAAGAAGCGGTTAACGTTCCAAAGGGCTGTTTGGAGCTTGATCCTGCAGCACTGCCTCTGGAGCTACTTCAGACAATAACAGAAGCAAGGGTAAGGCTGTGGAGGATGGAAATTCTAGAAAACCGAGGTTAAAGGGTTCATAACTTATGTTAGAAAGACGGGGTTAATTGTATTTTTTTTACAAGTCTGATTAGCGGAACTAATAGACTATGTTCAGTGAGTTTGGAATGTGATGGTCTGATACACATTTTTGGTTATTTTATTCTGGTCATGATCTTATGATTTTACAGTTTTGCTCAACAAAAAAAAGGATCTTAAACGGTAATTAAAGCATTTTTTCGCTCAACTAATGAATTCTCTTGCCAGTAATCATATAAATTCCTTTCCCATTCTGTATAAACATTATGTCACTTGAGTAGCTACAAGCCAAACTCTTCATTAGGTTTGTATCGAAAAATCAAAAAGCAATGATAGAAATTCACTATGAAAAGTGGTATTAGAAAAGCGCTACTCGTGAACTAAAACACAGTCATGTACCAGGATTTCTGTAATCTCATTTCGAGTAACATATACCCCAACATACCCTCTGAAAAGAAATTCTCAAATATAATGCAAAATTTTTGTTTTCGCAAATAAGACTTATCAGCTTAGATTTTTATGAAGCTGATAAAAGGATGATCAACCCAATTTAACAGATGTGTGGCTTAACAGCAACTGATCCAAGGATGATCAACCCAATTTAATAAATATGTGGCTTAACAGCAACTGATCCATTGTCAACAATGAGACCAGATCAATGGACAAATCAGAAAAGACAAAATAAACATGGCAGTTTAAGTCCTAAACAGGCTACGGTCAGCCGTAACACCTTCACAATATTCAAAAAGTGCCACCATTCTCAATGGGAACAACCCACCTTATTTCTTACAGTACCAGTGTTTGGTATTTCAAGGCTTTAGAGCTAGAGCCAGTCCAACCTTTGCACTCTTATCAATTGCTCTAGAACTTCAGATGATGCGCACAAGATCCAGATCAGTGGTGATCCAGGTGATTATGTCACACCCCCAAATTACCTGTTTTGCAGCGGAATGGAATTCCCGGGATTGATCGTCATAGCATCACAATCACAGCTTATATTGAACGCACCTAAAGTGTCATTTGGAAAATACATCGTTTGATTTAATAAAATAATCGAGTTACAACATAGGTCCCAAAAGTTTACAAAGTTTATGGAAATATAAATATATTACAAGTCCAAACGATGGTTTTAAAAGAAAGTGCCATAATGTATAATGATGTAAGTCGACGCCGCGACTCAAAAGGTGGTTCCTTAACCATGCCATGATGATAATGCCTTAGATACCGAGAATAAACACGCTAAAAAGGTCAACACAAAGGTTGAGTGAAATCCATAGGTTTAAGTAATTCGCTTGAACACAATAATCGTAGTGTGAGTTAAATAGTTTCACACTCATCGTTAAAAACAAAATCGTATTTATTTCACTAAGTTCATGACACCAAAGCGTAAACATCGCACCAATAAAAATTGGTAATCATCGCTTCATCGCCGCCTAATAGGTAATTTGCCAATTTACCTTAATGATTCAATATAGTGCGCCGATTTCCAAATGGGTCAATAGGAGCGGGAGTGTTAATTCCAATAGGCCTATTCACAATATTCGCGCCACCGCAAGTGACTAATGGTTCATGATGTAGGGACTTCGAACATGGCAAATACTTAGTGACAATAAAACATTCGGATATAGCATACAGTTCAAAGCATTTGTGTTCGATTAAAATGTAGCATGTATCTCCCCAAGAGTTTGTAAAATGCTTAAAAGAGTAAAGTGGGGCTATGAACTCACTGGTAGACCGTGTGATGACAAGAGCGAGTACAATCGAGGTATAGCGTGATGTTTCAACTGACCTATTACTTAATGATATGATATGTAATGAGTTGCAATGTAATGTTATGCATGCATTTCAGATGTTATTTATACCATTTGCGTAGTTTTGAAAAAATATTACTTATCGTCGAAAAATACTCTTTTGACGCCTTGACCATCCAAAATCACTTTACAAGTATTTACGCCAAAATGTCATCCTACAATGGTTTTATAATGATTTATGGTGAAATTTTCACTTTTCGTCGCAAAACAATGTCGCCGGAAATATCATGAAATTAACAAAATGGCTTTGGAAAACTAGTCGAAATAGTGTACGTCGATCGTTAGAGAACGAACTCGACGGTTTTGGAAAGTTTGTATCGAAATCTAGAAGTTTCAGTCAGAGTTTTCATTCAAAAGGTCTCGATCATAAAGATATTAAGGGTTAAAGATAGTGATTTTGGCTAATTGTGGTTCAAAAAGTGAGTTTCGCCAAGTTTAGACAACCATAATTAATTTATTAGAACTCCGCTATACAAACGGCTTGTCGCTTTGAAAAATATGGCCGGTGAACTTGATTTTACTAGAAAACATTTCATTACAAAAGTTTCACAACCTCGTTAAAAACAGCCCTCAACAGGACGCTATAACCACCGTAACACTTGTATCGTAAAATAATATAGTTTTAAAATAATAGTTACGGCAAGTTTATGAAAACGTGCATATCTTTGTCGCTTCAAACCGCTTTCTACGATAATACGTCCTTAGCTTCGTATCAAAGTATACTAATATATTTTTGACAAGTCGAAATAATTTGTGAAGCTTAGGACCTGCTTTTGACCCGAACAAAATAAAATAGTAAGTCAAATTTCGAAAATTATATACTTGTCGTTAAACTTGTAAAATCCATAACTTCTTCGTTATAAGTCCGCTTTTATCCGCTCAAGCGGCCACGGATTCGCTTTTAAAGTATATTTTCTAAATATCAAGGCCAAAATGTCGTGCCTCACCGTCGGTTTTTCCGTAAAATCAAAACAAGGACAGACCACTTTTATAGTTATCGAAAATAGTTTTCTCGGACAAAACCTATTCTAATCCCTTCAAATCAACTCCAAAACTAATCTAATCCTACCATACACCTTCTTAGGGTGTCATGGGTTCCTAATCACCATCAAGACCAATGAATACCAAGGGATAATTATAGGATGACCAATATATATATATAACTCCAAAATCAAGTAAAATGGTATAAATCACATATGTCTTGCATGTTTGCTCCAAAAATGAAAAGATACATATGTAATGAAAAGAAACATGAAAAATGAAAGAAACATGCTTACTAGTGAATATGATGAGGTGCAAGAACAAGGTTTAGCCTAAATACTCTAGATTTTTATTTCAAAATCTTAATAAGAGTATTATCTAGATTGCAATATAACTTGGACTTGAAAAAAAATGATGATCCCTTGTGAAGACCCTATATGGCCGGTTATGAAGAAGTAAAAGAGAAGAGGAAAGACTTTTACTAACTCTTGAATTATTTGAGTATGTGAATGAATGAAAGAAAGTGTGTAACATGGAATATATATCTAGATATGAAAGATATTTTTCACTAACTTTGACTTACATCCCCTATGGTCAAGTTATTGGGGGATTGTGTTTGTAAAATACAATTTTTTTTTTTTTTTTTTTTAATGTGTATATATATATACTTGTGTAATATTGATAAAATGTATAAGTAAAAGGTGTAGTTAAATGTAACTTTTGGTACAAGTAAGTTTTTAATAGATCAAAATAGAATGTAATGATATAATAAAATTGTAAAATACATTCCTTGTAAAATTTGAGTGATATAAAATTATCGAGTAGTTTTTAAGAAAACGTCAGAATAATATAACTTCAACGATTTATATACTAAATAAATTCAAAACACTAGGAAAACTCAAAATATAGTTTTATAAACTAAATGTAAGTTTAAAATACATCGGGATCATTTTTGAAAGTAACGGATTAAATATTCAAATAATAACTCACGCGATAACGCTTATTTAATATAAAAATTTCGCGTTAAATGTGAAATGAAATGTCATGAATGAACTAATATGATGCAAATGATGTGAATGAAATGTAGACTAATCTTAGTCCATATGAAATGTAATGTGATGATATGATCATGAATTCGCCGCTAAACCATGAAGGTTACGCTGACTTGGAACACGTAAATCAAGTTTACGATACATGTTGAAATAGTGAGGCATAAATTGTTTCGAGAAATGACCGAAAGTTCGGGTTGTCACATTCACTATCCAAAAGGAATTCATCCCCGAATCGCCTCGTGTTAGTCTATCGAATTTTTGAGTCCATGATGAATAACGAGGAAAGAAGGTATGGAGAAGTGTCGTTACGGTTATCGATGATTGAGAGCGCATAAAACATCATAGTACGTAAAATATCGGATGAATCTCTCATAAGTAACACTTTGACTTGGAACATGTGAAAATTTGCTTGCACTAAGATTTATAAATAATCGCTCCCAACATAACGTGATCCTCCGTAATTAGACATAGTTAGCTAGGCTATGTATAATTAAGGAACGATGATGTGACGCTCGGTTTAGTTGTTATAACTCTCGATGCTTACAAGGATTTAAACCGTGTCGTTAAAATGGTCGATAAAGTAAAAAGAAGTAAAATTCTCATAAGTAACAACAAATCGGAAAGAAAATAAAGTACGATAGATGAGAATATTTTACAACAAGTGGTTTAGCAAAAGTAGTACATCTTAGGTTATAAAGATTCGGATACGATGGAAAACATAAACTTAGTACGACATAGTACATAAGGAAAATTAAGACTGTTAGCTTCCAAACTTCTTCGCCTTCCGTTGTTGTGACCATGACGAGCCTCCTCCTAACATTTATGCATTCCATGAGCATCTTCAACTGGTTGACCTTGGTTTTGAGGACATTGATTTCTATAGTGTCCTTGTTCCCACATCCGAAGCATGTGACTACGGCTTTACCTTTACAATCCCTCGCTAGATGTCCCGTGTTTGGCATTTGTGGCACTTAAGGTGGCAAGGACCCGAGTGATGAAAATTACATCGATTACATAGTGGGTGTGTTCCAAGATACCCTCTACCTCTCATTGGTGCAGTGACATAAACCATTCCCGCTTGCCTTCTATTTTGTTGTTGTTGATGGTTAGTGTTGCGGTTTTGGTTGTTGTTGTTATAACCTCCTTGGTCGCTTTCCCATTTTCTTTGTTGTTGTTGATTGGTTATCGCCGTTGTTGTTGTTGTTTTGGTTATTGTGGTAGTTGGTGCGGTTGTTGGGGTTGTTGTTGTTTTGCTGGTGTTGGTGTACTTACTCTCTTCACCACCGGGCCATGAGCTTTGAGTCACCCTAATCGCTTCCTCGATTGTTTGTGGATCAAACGGTCACATCTCCTTGAATCACCCTGAAGTCCCCAATGAAAGCCTCTAGCAACTTCTCATTATCGAAACCATGGACGGCATAACGCGCCAATTCTTGGAATCTCCGAATGTAAGTGTCAATATCGCACTCCAATAGTTACTAGTTCATAGAACTCGGTCTCCAACTTTTGACTTCCGTGACGAGGATAAAACTTTAGTCACTAAACCCTTAAATTGCTCCCAAGTAAGCTTGAAAGCATTCTCCATTCCAATCGGTTGAGCATATGAATTCCACCACGACAATGCTCCATCGAGTAATGTACTTGTAGCAAATTTGACCTTACTATCATCCGAGCAATTACAAAGCAAAACACGGATTCCAACTTTTCAAACCATCGCACTCATGGCCGTGGCTCCTTCATCCCCCTAAACTTCGTGGGCTCACCACTTTGAAATCCTTGTACGAACATCTCTTAACTCCGGATCCTCCCAAGATTTCCGAGAGCAAGAGCTAGCCTAGCGGCTTCAAAGAAGAAGGCCTCAGAAGCAGCCAGCAGCCCAATCGCTTCCTTCGACTCTTAAAGCATCGGCTATGCTATCATTCACTAACTTTTGAATAGCCATTGGGTCATTTCAACCGTAGCTTTCTTCGTGCCATATCTTCTTCAAAACAAGAGGAAATGTGAGACGAGCAAAACCGATGTTAATAATAAACGCCCAAAGAAATGTGATAAGAATGATAAGTTTGAGGTTATCTTCAAAATAATCGACGGTTTCCTAAGAAATGGGTTATGAGATGTCGTAAGTGCTTCAAATGTATGATGGTTTAGTGACTTAGAGTGAATAGCGTAACTCGACATGTTAGTGATGAAACAAAGGAGTGAGAGTGACTTTGCCGCACTTAAAGGTTTATCTCAAGATTCGACGTTATCGGTGATGAGTCAATTGATGTAAAATTATGATAGGGAATGTCAAGGAATTCTCCACATTAGAGTATGAGGAAATGATAATGGATGGGAATTTAAAGGCATCCATGTGACAATCGATGTGAAATGAAAGTGAATAACTCAAAAATGTACGTATAAATCGCACGCAAAGTGAACATGCACTTATGATGAAATGATGAGATGCTATGATAATGTAGTTATAGTCTAGGGTCAATGATGCAACCTAGTTCTCTATAATCAAGCATCGATGCCAATCACACCCCAAATTACTGCTTTGGCAATGAATGGAATTCTCGGGATTGACCGTCATAGCATCACAATCACAGTTATATTGAACGACCTAAAGTGTCGCTTTGGAAAATACATCGCTTGATTTAATAAAATAATCGAGTTACAACATAGGTCCCAAAAGTTTACAAAGTTTATGGAAATATAAATATATTACAAGTCCAAACGATGGTTTTAAAAGAAAGTGCCATAATGTACATGATGTAAGTCGACCATGCGACTCAAAAGGTGGTTCCTTAACCATGCCATGATGATAATGCCTTAGATACCGAGAATAAACATGCTAAAAAGGTCAACACAAAGGTTGAGTGAAATCCATAGGTTTAAGTAATTCGCTTGAACACAATAATCGTAGTGTGAGTTAAATGGTTTCACACTCATCGTTAAAAACAAAATCGTATTTATTTCACTAAGTTCATGACACCAAAGCGTAAACATCGCACCAATAAAAATTGGTAATCATCGTTTCATCGTCACCTAATAGGTAATTTGCCAATTTACCTTAATGATTCAATATAGTGCGCCGATTTCCTAAATGGGTCAATAGGAGCGGAGTGTTAATTCCAATAGGCCTATTCACAATATTCGCGCCACCGCAAGTGACTAATGATTCATGATGTAGGGACTTGAACATGGCAAATACTTAGTGACAATAAAACATTCGGATATAGCATATGATTCAAAGCATTTGTGTTCGATTAAAATGTAGCATGTATCTCCCCAAGAGTTTGTAAAACAGCTTAAAAGAGTAAAGGGGCTATGAACTCACTTGGTAGACTGTGTGATGACAAGAGTGAGTACACCGAGGTATAGCGTGATGTTTCAATCTGGACCTATTACGAATGATATGATATGTAATGAGTTGCAATGTAATGTTATGCATGCATTTCAGATGTTATTTATACCATTTGCGTAGTTCGAAAAAATATTACTTATCGTCGAAAAATACTCTTTTGACGCCTTGACCATCCAAAATCACTTTACAAGTATTTACGCCAAAATGTCATCCTACAATGGTTTTATAATGATTTATGGTGAAATTTTCACTTTCGTCGCAAAACAATGTCGCCGGAAATATCATGAAATTAACAAAATGGCTTTGGAAAACTAGTCGAAAATAGTGTACGTCGCTCGTTAGAGAACGAACTCGACGGTTTTGGAAAGTTTGTATCGAAATCTAGAAGTTTCATTCAGAGTTTTCATTCAAAAGGTCTCGATCATAAAGATATTAAGGGTTAAAGATAGTGATTTTGGCTAATTGTGGTTCAAAAAGTGAGTTTCGCCAAGTTTAGACAACCATAATTAATTTATTAGAACTCCGCTATACAAACGGCTTGTCGCTTTGAAAAATATGGCCGTGAACTTGATTTTACTAGAAAACATTTCGTTACAAAAGTTTCACAACCTCGTTAAAAACAGCCCTCAACAGGATCGTTATACCACCGTAACACTTGTATCGTAAAATAATATAGTTTTCGTAAAATAATAGTTACGGCAAGTTTATGAAAACGCGCATATCTTTGTCGCTTCAAACCGCTTTACGATAATACGCCCTTAGCTTCGTATCAAAGTATACTAATATATTTTTGACAAGTCGAAATAATTTGTGAAGCTTAGGACCTGCTTTTGACCCGAACAAAATAAAAATAGTAAGTCGAAATTTCGAAAATTATATACTTCGTCGTTAAACTTGTAAAATCCATAACTTCTTCGTTATAAGTCCGCTTTTATCCGCTCAGCCGCCACGGATTCGCTTTTAAAGTATATTTTCTAAATATCAAGGCCAAAATGTCGTGCCTACCGTCGGTTTTTCCAAAATCAAAACAAGGACAGACCACTTTTATAGTTATCGAAAATAGTTTTCTCGGACAAAACCTATTCTAATCCCTTCAAATCAACTCCAAAACTAATCTAATCCTACCATACACCTTCTTAGGGTGTCATGGGTTCCTAATCACCATCAAGACCAATGAATACCAAGGGATAATTATAGGATGACCAAATATATATATATAACTCCAAAATCAAGTAAAATGGTATAAATCACATATGTCTTGTATGTTTGCTCCAAAATGAAAAGATACATATGTAATGAAAAGAAACATGAAAATGAAAGAAACATGCTTACTAGTGAATATGATGAGGTGCAAGAACAAGGTTTAGCCTAAATACTCTAGATTTTTATTTCAAAATCTTAATAAGAGTATTATCTAGATTGCAATATAACTTGAACTTGAAAAAAAATGATGATCCCTTGTGAAGACCCTATATGGCCGGTTATGAAGAAGTAAAAGAGGAGAGGAAAGACTTTTACTAACTCTTGAATTATTTGAGTATGTGAATGAATGAAAGAAAGTGTGTAACATGGAATATATATCTAGATATGAAAGATATTTTTCTTACCAACTTTGACTTACATCCCCCCTATGGCCGGTTATTAGGGGGATTGTGTTTGTAAAATACAATTTTTTTTTTTTTTTAATGTGTATATATATATACTTGTGTAATATTGATAAAATGTATAAGTAAAAGGTGTAGTTAAATGTAACTTTTGGTACAAGTAAGTTTTAATAGATCAAAATAGAATGTAATGATATAATAAAATTGTAAAATACATTCCTTGTAAAATTTGAGTGATATAAAAATTATCAGTAGTTTTTAAGAAAACGCCGTAATAATATAACTTCAACGATTTATATACGAAATAAATTCAAAACACTAGGAAAACTCAAAATATAGTTTTTATAAACTAAATGTAAGTTTAAAAATACATCGGGATCATTTTTGAAAGTAACGGATTAAATATTCAAAATAATAACTCACGCGATAACGCTTATTTAATATAAAAATTTCGCGTTAAATGTGAAATGAAATGTCATGAATGAACTAATATGATGCAAATGATGTGAATGAAATGTAGACTAATCTTAGTCCATATGAAATGTACGTGATGATATGATCATGAATTCGCCGCTAAACCATGAAGGTTACGCGAATTTGGAACACGTAAATCAAGTTTACGATACATGTTGAAATAGTGAGGCATAAATTGTTTCGAGAAATGACCTGAAAGTTCGGGTTGTCACAGATTATTAAACCAAGCATTGCTCAGAGGATAAATGCCTGTGGTTTCCTTTTTTTTTAATTATTTTTTGCCATGTGGTCCTTATTGTTGGCTACAAGTGTTTGTTTTTTATATATTAACTTCTATGTTTTGTATGATGATGGTGAAATCTATCGTTCATTAGATTCCATGAAAGCTGGTGGTTTTGTTCTAATTCCCATTGGATCACTTGGTCTAGTTTTGCAGCTTCTAGAGTTGTTTAGGTCTAATGAAAAAATAACATTATTTAAAAGTGGGATGACCCGAAGCAGGTCGAAACGTGCCTAAAATCTTTTCTAAAGTATCGTTTATTTAAAGATTTATATTGTTGTTAACATTGTTTCCTACTCAAAAATAAGTTAGTAACACACAATTATTTTGATGTGTATATTTCTAGAAAATAATGGACAAAGTTGATCCAGCTTGAAGGATTTGAAGGCACATCCAACCTCCTGATCCAGCTTGTTTGGAAAATATTAATTAGGATTTGTTTTAAGTTGAATGCTTTTTGTGTGTTACGCGCCCCTTTCTACAGTTATAACATTCTATTGATGTGCGACACATATTTAGTTTGGTTGAGTAGTTAACCACTTCAAGCATCGAAAATGATTCATATGGGACAAGAACCTTTTTCTTGGTTGGTTTCGGTTTAATGGGTTTTTGCTAGTCTACTAATGCCTGCTTATGTTGTACAACAGGATGTGAGATCCGATTTCTAGAACGGGCTCCTTGTCAAAAGATGATCAACAAGGAATGCGTAGTATAACCAAATGTTGTCCGTAGACACTTGCAACATTCCAATATGTCCCTAGATCTCTTTCAAGAACAGGTCAAGGTGTTCGTATGTTAGCTACTGAGAATGGTAATGGTGTTATGTCAGGGATGAATCGAAAAGATGGAAATAATCCTAAATCTGTTAAATAGAAATTGAGTTTGTTAATAAAACACCATCTTATTTTCTTAATCTAACAGCTGATTTCATAACTACCAACATGGTTTACAAAGAAGTTCTTTGCTTTGAATGAACAAAATTTATTGTATATTGTTTTTGCTATAAGCTTTTATAAATCATATTCACATTTGAGTTTTCTTAAATCAATAATCATATATTCACATTCTTTATAATTATGAGTAGGGTATGTGAGAGCTATTGAGTTTTACAAGTATTGCAGTTGCTGATGAAGCTGAGCATAATTTGGAATGACTAAGCTACCCTTGGTCTCACCAAGGCATTCTCAGTTCCTACGACCATTCTTTGTAAATTTCTTTTCTATCTTTTCATTCAAAGAATATGTTTTTTTTTTTTTTTTTTTTTTTTTAAATTGTTGATGAAGTCGAGCATAATTTGGAATGACCAAGATACCCTTGGTCTCACCAAGGCATTATCAGTTCCTATGACCATGCTTCGCGAGTTTCTTTTCTATCTTTTCATTCATCAATATGTTTTTGTATTTTCAATTTTAATCTATAAGCTTGAAACTTTCTATACATAAATTTTATTTCTTACATTTGCTTATTTGCCTATTTGCCTATCTTGCATTTTGAGCTTTGGAACTATTTTCTTATATGACAATGAGCTGAGATAATTTAGTTCAAATCAGTACACAATGTGATGGATGTATTTTGTATTTCTTAGAATTCTCGGTCATTATCATGCCTTATAATTATATATTCTTTAGTTAAACCAGAAAGTTATATGTCATCTTCTTGGTACATCGATTGTTCAATTAGTCATTGATAAAATTTATTAGAACTTGAAAATCATTCGGCTGTTAGGTGATGAAAGTTAAGGTAAGGCATGAAAACAACTTGCGAAATGCGTTGAACCAAATGGGGCATTTGTGCTAAATGAGTTGTTTAGCTTACTATTGGGTTAACTGAAATTTTAATTTATTGGCAAAGGAAATGCTAGCGATTGCAAAGGACTAAACAATGCTAAGGTGGTAGGAAATGCCGCCTTTAAAAGGCGTACAATTCTTTGATAGGTGTGTATGATTTATATATTTATTTTGAGTTGGTACCAGTTGCATTAGTCGTAAAAAAATTTCCTCAATTACACAAATGTATAAATCATAATGATCCCTTGATGTTATAGTTTGCAGAATCAAATCGTCAAGGTGTTTGATGTATAAGTTGTCAGATTCAATGAGAACCATTGAAGGTGAAATCCCTAAGGAGGGTGTTTGAGGGCCACAGTGGAACCAACCACCACTTAGTAATCCTGTATATCAATAAGTTAACAAAACTTTTAATGTTTCTTTCAAGATAAGTGATCTTTTTCTTTAGAGACCAAGCGTACCAGTTATGAGTTTATAATTGATATTGATTTTCCGAAATCTCTTAAGAATTTGATGATTCGTTCTTAATGCAATCAATAAATAATATGGTATGTTTATAACTTATTTTCGGTAACTTAAGTTTTTCAACGATATACATAAGGCTCACAAACCTATCGAGCAGGCCATGCTTTGATACTTTATTTTTGCGTAGCATTTTGAAACTTTTTTCTCTAATATTTGGCAACGGTTTATTTTTTTTCAATTTGAAAGTAATCAATAAAAAATTTGGTATGTTTATATCTTATTCTTCTTTAACTTATGATATTACACCTATGGATTTTGCAAACACTCTAAATATTTACAATGTATTTCACATATCTATTGTTTGTAAAAATACACTAAATATTGGAACAAAATTATCACTTATAGTTACATATGTCCATGAAAAAAAAACATAAAAACTATCATGGAAAACTATAAAATATGCCTACAATTATTTACCACCTTTCTTTCGCTATAAAAAAAATATGACAACGACATTCATAAGTCATGCCCGCCCATCGTTATCAATTATCACCATTTTCATCACCATTTTAATGTATATGTTTTGACACTATAATGGAACTTTGTAACCTTACAATACACACATATTCTCATCACAAAAAACATCAAACAAAACCATATATCCATTCACAGATAATTCAAATTCCTCAACATCATCTAAATTTGGTAAAATAACAAATTGGATATACAATAACTAAATAAACATAAATAATAAATAATAATAATAATAATAATAATAATAATAATAATAATAATAATAATAATAATAATAATAATAATAATAATAATAATAATAATAATAATAATAATAATAATAATAAATGTTAATAATATTATCAAATGTAAAAGATGTTCTTGATTAATATTGTTTAGAACAAAATGTTAGAAAGTAGTTACCTACTTTTAGCCGTTTTATGGATTATGGTAACATCAATTATACTTATTAATTGTTTAATTTAACTTTTAATAACTTTTAACTATATATTTGTTCTACTAAATCCTAAAAATAAAAACCACAAATCAAAATACTTACCTGCTTTTAGTGGTTTAATGGATTATGGTAACATCAATTGTATATCTTAACCCTTTCATTTAACTTTTAATTACTTTTTAGAATATATTTGATCCACAAAATCATATATATAAAAACCACAAGTCATACCCGTCCATCGGACGGTTTTGACACTAGTATATATATATATATATATATATATATATATATATATATATATATATATATATATATATATATATATATATATATATATATATATATATATATATATATATATATATATATATATATATATATATATATATATATATATATATATATATATATATATATTTCATCAAATTCCATTATTAATCTCATATCGTTACTCGCTTCGAGTCCACAAGCATGAGTCATAACTTCTCGGCTTTTAATCAATCAATAGTCCAAATTATACTAAAGTCCATATTACGGCTTTGTCGGAGTCAACTACCGACTAAAAAGTCAAAGTAACACCGACTTAGCTCAAAGTTGACAATTATATATATCAAGTCCAAATTAAATGTCACAATATCGCAATTCAACCCCAAACCAACTCAAAACAATCTCGCCAACCAATCAATCAACCAAATACACTCGAAACCAATGTTATGACCCTAATGGTCATGACACGGTCGCGGTCAAGACCACGTGAACCAAACAAGCTCTAGAAGCTTTTCGGTTCCACGCGTCTCACCCAAACATCAACAATACCAACTAACAAGCTACCAAATCGACCCGACCAGGACCCATGACCACGTGACCATGGTGGTTCGTACGCCATCCCAAACCAATCCAAACACATCCAAATCGCTTCTACAACATCCCAATCCAATCATTCAAGCTTCAAACACTAACCAAACACAAAACCCATCATCTATCTTAACCGAAAATATGCAACTAAACCCTAAATGCACAAACCCATCAAATTAATACACCACACATGTACCAAACACTAATTACTTGTTTATTTATACACTAATTAGCTTTAATTTCATGTTCCACCCAAAAGCCCCAAAAATTATAATTAGGTCGAAACCCTAATTTTCAATTCGTGGGTTTTTATTGCCCAATCAAGCTCAAAACATGTTCTATTTACCTTATCTAATCACCAATTGCAAAAGCCCTTTGAAACCCTAAAAGTACGAATCTTGATTCAAAGATTTGAAGGTGTTATGGAGGTCCAAATGGGGCGTGTTATATATGGTTGGAAAGAGGAGAAAGAGATATTTCTTTTGGTGGTGGAGGTGTTGGGTGACGCGCCGGTGGTCGGCGGTGGTTGCTGGAACAGTGGCGGCGGCCACAAGGTGGTGGTGGTTTTAGGGTTTTTAGAGAGAGGTTAGAGAGAGAAATGATTAGTATGTGTTTTCTAGAGAGAGAAACAAATGAGGTGAAATGAGGATTTGGGTGGGTATTTATACTAGGCCACTAGGGACCTCAAAATAATTAGTTTAAGAGGAGGGGGCGCCGGCTTCAAGAGAAAAGGGGAGGGGTCGGGTTGTAATTTTTCGTAACTATCCCGTTTACCTATTCCCGAGCTCACATATTGTCCCCCGAGTGTCCCACAACATTTATTCAACTTTCCAACATCGTTATTTATATTTTTCCACGAGTTTTGACTATTTATTTGTCAATTTTCGAGTTACGGTCTACAAGTTACAATAATTCTCATTTTAGGCTTTTCTAGTGCCGAATCGAATAGTGCCTACCAAATAGAGTTAAAACTCATACGATAACTCATTTAATAATGAAATAAACCATAAAAACCAATAGACGATATATAATCAAGTCATGGTTTATAAAAATAGTGATAAAGGCAAGGCTCGGTTCAGTTTAACGTAATGCGGTTACCTAAAATAGACTCCCTAAATTTGCCAGTTGTCACAAGCCATAATTTTCTGCTTCTTGGATTGCCAAGAAATCAATCTTCTTTCAAGAAATTGACAACCTCCTGTTTTGGTTTTCCTGTCCATACTAGCCCCAACATAATCACTATCAGAAAAAGCTTCCAAGTCAAAAGATGACTCTCTAGGATACCATAAGCCCAAATTGGGTTTGCCCTTAAGATATCTGAAAATCCTCTTCACAGCATGAAGATGTGAAGTCTTTGGAGTAACACGAAAACGAGAACAAACACACACAACATACATAATATCAGGGCCTAGAGGTCGTTAGATACATCAAAGATCCAATCATGGATATGTACAATCGACATCCACATCAGAACTGCAAAGAACATACTTGTCTTGAGAAATGAATAAACCATCTGACTTCTGTTTGACCTGTAGTCCTAGAAAGAAGGTGAGCTCTCCCATAGAGCTCATCTGGAATATGCTTTTCATCAAAGCCTCAAAATCTTGACACCAAGATCTTCTTGTAGAGCCAAAAATGATATCATCAACATACACCTGCACAAGCATGATATCCTTCATATCCTTTTTAATGAATAGGGTCTTGTCAAATGTGCCCCTTCTATAGCCATTCTGCTCAAGGAAGGTGGATAGTGTAGCATACCAAGCTCTGGGAGCTTGATGAAGTCCATACAAAGCTTTGATGACGTTATAAACCCTCCTAGGATGAGCTGGATCACCAAAAACCAGGAGGTTGAGCAACATAAACCTCCTCATCAATAGTGCCATATATAAATGCACTCTTAACATCCATTTGATAGACTATAAACCCCATATATGATGCATAGGCCAAAAATAACCCGATGGCTTCAATTCTGGCCACAAGAGCAAAAACCTCATCATAGTCTATCCCTTCCTCCTGTCTATACCCTTGTGCCACCATTCTAGCCTTATTTCTAACAACCACACCTCTTTCATCCTTTTTATTTCGGAAAACCCACTTTGTACCTATTACCTTAGCCCCATTAGGTAGATCTATAAGAACCCATACCTTTTGCAATTCAAATTGCAATAACTCCTCTTGCATGCTTCTATCCAACTTTCATCAGTTAAGGCTTTGGCAACAGTTAATGGTTCCTCCTGAGATAAGAAGCAAGCAAACAGACAATGTTGATAATCTTTGTGGTTGTTTCTTTGCTGCTTCTGAATATGACCAATTAGTGCATGAGTTCCAGAAAATTTTTAAACTTTACTCCTTGTCTGAACAGCTGATGTAGGATCACCAATTATACTGGCTTTAGGATGATCTTTGTGAATCCTAAGAGTAGGAGTAGGACTGATATTAATTTCAAAAGGAAAATTATTGAAGTCAGTAACCACACCATTTGCATCATAAGAAGCTTCTTCAAAATTCATTCAGCAGGCTAATCATAAACATTCAGTTATGGCATTGCTGATTCATAGCAATCATCATCAACATTTCCAGATTTAGCAGATGCACTACCAGTATTATTGAAGTTAGTACTGGTTGGTATAACATTAGGTACTAATGAATCAGGCTTGCCAGAATTAACAGCTCCATTACCAGTATTAATACTGGTAGCCTTGAAAGGGTATTCTGGTCCCAGATGCTTTGTAGCAATAGCATATAGATCTCTTTTGAATGCCAAAATGGCATCTGAATCACCAGTTGAAATGCTTGACTGTTGGACTGTTGTAGACATAACCATTTGCTCCTCATCCTCCTCAGAAGCTTGAGATCCGATACCTGCATTGTTAATGTCTTTAGAGGACCCTACATTGCTGTTAGCTTGATTTTCCATAGACACAGGAATATAATTCATAGAATCAGATAGATAGTCAATGTCAAAAATCCATCTATATCCTACTCCCTTTACATTTGGCTTTTCCTCAAGAAAATTAACATGCAGTGTTATTTCTACTCTCTTAGACACTAAATTATATACCTTATAGGCCTTACTATTTAGTGAATACCCAACTAAGAAACCCTCATCAGATTTGCCATCAAATTTCCCAAGCGCACTAAGGGTATCAAGAATTGTGACATGGCACCCAAAAGGCTTTATGTGGCTAACAATAGGCTTATACCCAAAAAAAGCTCATAAGGAGTCTTGAGCTGAGGTTTGGTCACTCTCACTCTATTAAATATATATGAAGCACAACTAACTCGCTTCAGCCCAAAAGGTAGTAGGCAAGAGTAAGTCACTAAATAGGTTCTAGCTGCCTCAATAAGGGTTTTGTTCATTCTTTCAAAGAACTCCATTCTCACCGAGGAGTCCTAGCACCATCAGATTCTGTTTTATCCTTTGTCCCCACGTAATTCAAGCATACTTCTATTCTTAAATTCAATGCCATTATCTGATCTAATAATCTTAACCTTATGGTAAATTAGATTTTCTATCTGCCTGAAGTCTCATCCTTGGTAGATAAAAAGAAAACCCAACAGTACCTGGTACAATCATCAGTAATGACAAGACAAAAGGATGCATGATTTATACTTTTTACAGAGGTTGGTCCAAAAAGGTCAATATGCAAGGTACGCAATGGGGCAGTAACAACTTTCTAACTTGGCCTTGCAAGATGCTCTGTGTTGTTTTCCCTTATGACAAGCAACACAAGTATGGTTATTTTTGAAAACCTTGGAAGGTAGACCTCTAACAAGGTTTCCCTTCACAAGTTTATTTAGATTCTTAAAATTTATATGGCCTAACCTCATATGCCATAATTTAGACTCATCAATAGTGGCCTTTGCAATCAAACAGGAAAAACCTTTAGCAGGTTCAGGTGTCTTCATATCAAAACTGTACATGTTGTGTTGTCTTGGGACCCTAAGAAGAATCTGATTTTCATCAGGCATCTTAAAGTCTGAAGTCAACACAAAACATTCAGTCTTAGTAAAAAGAACCTTATGCTGCTTATCACAGATTTTTGATATTGAAAAACAAATTAAAATGGCCCAGTTGTTTTACAAAGGACGCACTATCAAATTCTAAATTACCAACCTTTATTCTACCTTTTCCTGTGATGTAGCCTTTGGTACCTCCAAAAGTAACCGAACCACCTTTGATATCTTCAAACTCATCCAAGTAGTCCTTGTTACCAGTCATATGCTAAGAACATCTGCTGTCAAAGATTCCTCTATCTCCCATGTGGAAAACTAGAAGGGGGGTTGAATAGTTTTACCAATTAAAACTTCGTTTTAAAATATTTAGATCGACTTATGTCAATCTATTTGGATGTGTATGTTGGACATTGATAAATAGATATATAAATGTGTAATGGAAGATAAAGAGTGAGAAGCACATAACCACGATACGAGTGTTTATAGTGGTTCGGCTACAAGGACACCTTCCTTGCCCTACTCCACTCCCCGAGTCACCTACTCGAGAGTTCGTAATCACTACACGACACCAACTCCTTATGGCAGAGAAGCCTTCACAACGTCGCCTACTCTTTTTCTGGTACTAGGCTAGACACCGGGTTTTTCCACAAGGTAGAACCACACCTATCACAACGTCGCCTACTCTTTATCCGGTACTAGGCTAAGTACCGAGTTCCATTACTATGGAGGAACTACTACCCAACACTACACAAGACCTATCCCAAAGGAGACCCACTCCTTATTACAACATCATCAATGATATCAATATCCTTGGATATAACCTATCTTTATTTGTATATCGATGCACCTCATCGATTATACACCCTTGGCATCCTTAACTAATGCCACTTAACTTGACTTCTAGGCATCCTTCACTAATGCCCTTGACACGGACGTTTGACACCTTTCACTAATGTCTTCGTCTTGACTCTTTCGGCATCCTTCACACATGCCTTTGACACGGACGTTAAGTACCTTTCACTAATGCTTTAGTCTTGACTCTTTCGGTATTCTTCACTAATGCCTTTGACACAACACTTCTATGGAGGAAGAAAGAACTATCAACAAGAGAACCTTGGTAGTCTTGATGATGACGAAGTATGGCAACTCATGGATTTGAGCTTGCTCGACTTCAAGAGGTGGTGATCTCGCCTTTAAGAGGAACCTATAGAATCACACAAAAATAAAACATAAACTACATAGAGAGATCCTTAGGATCTGAGGTTAGAAGGTTACAATACTTGGAGAAAGTATGTGGGAGTGGCAACCCAAAATGAAGAAATGGCTCACTATTTATAGAGGAATTTTAGCATTGCTCCACGGATCCCACGGATCCTCACTTGAGGGATCCGCCCAAAGGCAATCCCGGGATCCGTGGGACGCCCTCTTTGCCCATGGGTTTTGGGTCATGGGTTATGGGTCATGGGTCCTAGACTTTGGACCATGGGTATCCAAGTAGATACAATGAATCTACAAGATGCAATGCATCTAGTCCATGGGTTAAAACCATGGGTCATGGATAATATCCATATATGACTTATGCATGATGTCATGCAATGGGTTATGGCTAATGCTCCATAGGCATGGGTCATGGAATTTGGGTTTTACCCAACCACATTCAATGTATTTAGTCAATGGGTCAAATACTTAAACTTTTACCCACTGTATTACCCATTATGATACATACTAGTTATGTATATATTTGCCCAATATGTAAACACTAGTTGTTGTACATATGTATTACTAAATCATAAAACCACTTTTACTTGTTTAGTGTTTTATTTGAAAACGTAAGTGTGTTAGTAAACTATTGGCTCAAACCATTTACGTATTTTATTTGTTTCGTTAAAATGATTTTACGTTTGTTATCGACAAAACATTAGAAGATCATAAAATATAAATAAACGTTTTTACGGCTTATTTGTATTAACATCCCATGTTTAAATAAGGATATTCCTGCACAGAAAAGAGAAATTAGTATTCTCTTGGGGACCAAGGCCTGTAGAGGTTTGGGTCTGCCTTGTGGACTTTTAGATTTGTCAGCATTAAAAGAAACTGGTCCACTATTATACTTGAAGTTTGGTCTGGTCAGTCCTTAAGTATAACCTGCCAAGGGCTTAACAGCAGTCCCCCAATTACCCCTTGCAGCACAAGATTGAAACATTTGAGCTGCATTTTGAGACATGGGTCTTCTCACAGATGAGTGAGAACCGTAATGAAGTCTTTGATTGAACTTGTTCACCTGTGGTTTTCTAAACTTGGGATTGGATGATGGACTGGTAGGTTGTGATTTAACATTCATATACCCAGAATTAACTTTAGCTTGGCCAGGTTTAACATGACCAGTATTAACTCTAAACATATTACCAAGTATTAAAATTTTGTCTACCAAGACTAACTTGAACACCAAGACCACCCTTGGTCTAATGATTAACATAAGTACTACCAAGATTAACGGCATCGGTCTAGTAACAAACTTATTAGCATGGTTAATCATGTTCACATTATTCCACACTTGTTTAACTGACCTATTTTCAGTGTGTACAACTGTTTTCTTTCTCAACTCAACCTCCCTAGCCATTCTTTTCTCATGATAGTCACAGTCTCTAATCAAATGACTTAGGCTTCCACATACAAAACAACTCTTCTTTGTGAAAGAGTATCCATCCCCAAACTCTCTCTGCGTTAACCCATTCTAGTATTTTCTGTCAATTTTAGGTGTCTCAATTTTAGTCTGTTGCCTAGGAGTTTGGACACAACTAGGTTTAACTGTTTCTGGTTTAGACACAAAAATGACAGGCTCAGTTTGTTGTGGCACAAAAGGCTCACTTTTTAAAATTGGTTTAGATATCCTTATGGGCTCAGACTTAAGTTCTAGAGAACATTCAGAGATACTTCTAGTGGGTCTTTCCCTGTCATTAGATTGATAGGAAGAGTACTCACTGGTCTTATCTTCTGAGACACTGGTGTTAGAACTTTTCCCACATAATCCTTTACTGTCATTGGATTGACAGTTAGTGAATTCAATGGAATAGTCCTGAGAAGCAACAGTTTCAAGTTTCTTCCATTTGCTATAGTCAAATAAGGACTCATCATATTCTTGTTCAGGTTTAGGAGTATAGTCATCATTAATTGGTGGTGGGACTCCCTTGTTATTGTCAGTTTTAGCAAATCTATGATATATAGGTTTACCTTCAAAATCACTTTTTGAATTTACAAAAACATTTTCCTTCACTTCTTCTTCATATCCTAAAACCTCTTTATCTGATTTTATCCCATACCCTAAACCAATTTTGCTTCTTGAGCTCATTCCTGAATTTACTAGCCTCCACAGATTTTTATTACAATTTTGCCATTTGTCAACTATCTTTTGCAACTCTTCTTTATCTTTAACAGTCTTCATTCCAATTCTCCTATATTTTCTAAGCTTCTCATCTTTTTCAAATATTTCATTACTTTAGAAAGTAAGCTTTTCAGTAAGAGATGCATTTTGTTTTTGAAGAGTATTTACTTGTTTTCTAATGTTTTAACAAAGACTTTCATAAGCAAGTAATTTAACTTCTTGAACACCCAATTGACCCATCTGCTCATCACAAAGAGACTCGCAGCTTATTGTAGGGATCAAGGCAAATTTTGAGCATAAAGTTACCTCCATCACTGGAGCTTATGGCCATGAAGCATGATTGACTTATGTCCCCTCAGTAGGATGCTCTCCCCAGTTAATCACACCAACTTCCAAAGTTAGCAGCCCCGTTTGATTCTTGTCTTCCTTCTCAGCTTGCCTAGGATAGAAGGAATCCCTTTTCTATTCTTTATTTTCCTCATTTATTGTGCATTTCTTAGCAAAGTGACCCCTTTCTTGACACATGTAGCACTTCAGCTTTGATTTGTCAAATCCTACTGGTCTCTTTTTATCAAAACGCACTTGTCTACCAGTCTTCTTGAAGAATTTCTTCATCTAAGGCAATCATAGCACACTGCCAGTTAATATCCATTTCCTCCATCTCCTCATCTTTAATCTGATCCAAGTATTCATTAGAATGTTTTCAGATTGATTAAAAAACAGTGAGTAGATGATCTTATAAGCAAATCCAGCAGCCTCATCCTTTTCCTTTACACCAGTAGAAACTGTATAGCTACCAGAACTAAAACCACTACCAGACTTAACTTGGTTTTAGTGTTCTTGCCTTGAGAGACAAAGGCAACATTATTATAACTTGAAAAAAGCTCTTGAATTCCCCTTGATGTCTTGTTCATAAACTCTGAGATTATTATACAAGTCATCTATTGAGAAAGTGTGAATATCATCTTTAGTTCTCATGATCATTGCTAGATTTGACCAATCATTGGGAAATAATCTGAGAAACTTCATATTTGCATCTTCATTAGACACTTCAGATCCATGTGCTTCCAACTGTGATATGAGTTGTTGGAACCTGTCATAGCCTTTCTCCAGGCCTTCAGAGCTGCTGATCGTAAATGCATCAAACTGTTGTTTATAAACAGCTTTTTGCATTTTCTTGGAGTTTGTGTTTCCTCCAAATCTTGTCTTAATAGCCTCCCATATCTCCTTAGCATCATCCATACTATGGAACCTTTTGAGATGTTCCTTTGGTATGGCCACCAATAGGAGAGTTCTTGCCTTTCTTTTTTTCTCCACAACAAGTATATCTGCAACAGAGATTGGTGGCAGAACCCTGATTATGCCATCTTTACCTTTGGAAATTCTCTTCTTTGAATTCCCATTATGTATCACTTTTTAGACCTCATTATCTACATATTCCAGATAATGTTCCATCTCCATGGCCCAGATGTCGTACTCTTACTTTTTCAAAATAGGAAGTTTGAGGTTAGAGATAGTTGTTGTTGCAAGAAGTTGTTGTTATTGTTTCTATTGTTGTTTCTTAGATCCTGCTTCTAATGCTTCAGTTTCATGGTTAGTGGCCTCTTCATCACTAAGATGATTTGAGAAGTTATCATGATGAGACATTCTTTAGGGTTTATACGTGAGATGAGATGAGTGTTATTAGTTTGTTTTGTTTCTTCAAATCAGAGTTCTTCAACAGGCTCTGATACCACTTGTAGGTCCACAAGTTTATGTGTTAGGAATTAGAAATTCCCAGTATTAAAGAGTCGGTCACCTCAAGTATATGTAATCGTTAGAAAGCTCGTAGTCGTAGTTCTTTAAGTTAAGTAGTAATTTAGTTAAGTAACACCGTGGAGGACGGACGGGTCTTTACCCACTGTATGCACGATCCACACCCAAAGTGTGGCGAGTTATGTATGACTATAAATACCTCTACCTTCCAAGGTAGAGAGTTGAGCTCATAATAATATCTTTCACTTTCTCACTAAGTTCCCTAAACCTCTAACTTTCTCTAGAATTCCATCTATATGCTACTTTGTGTTATGGTTTGATGTGTATGTGAAAAGTTAATATCTAACAATTGGTATCAAGAGCCATGGTTTGATCATATCTTGCACATCTTTGGATTTATAGTGGTTTTAGGTGGTTTTGAGTTTGAAAAAGTTTAGTGGTTTTGCATCATTTGGTTGATTTCGTGTGTTAAAGGTTGAATTTTGTTGGTACTTTTGTGTTTAGAATCATCAAAAGTGTTTAGGTTTTCATTTGGTAAGCTTGAATCATCTTGGTTGAATTGTTTTGGATTGAAAGTGATGTTTATATGGTTTTCATGGTAGCGAGTTAGTTCACGGATAAGTTTTCTTCGTAGCGACTTGCTTCACAAAATTGTAGCGAGTTACAGTGTTAAATCTAGCGAGTTAGATCTAGCGACTTAAAGTACAAGTAGTGGACCTCCACCACGGGTAGCGACTTGTGGTAGCGATTTGGTGCAGAAGCAGTTGCTCTTTAGCGACTTGCATTGTTGGCGACTTGAGTAGCGAATTGTCGCCAAAATTTGGTTAGCGACTTGGTTCGTAGCGAGTTACTACTTAGCGACTTCTGTCGCCTACATAGCGACTTGGGATTCTAGCGACTTGGCATCTAGCGAATTAGTTCCTAGCGACTTAGAGTTTTATCATCTAGCGACTTGAGTGATTGTTTACGGTTTCTCTTGATTTAGTAAAATCCGTGAAAGAATCTATTTCCGGTTTAATCATTGAGTTATAAAATCCCGTATAATCTGTTAACATGTCTACCAACGTCCCTACTATTATCTCCATTGTTGCCGAGGATGTACAAGCAGTGGTTCAGATACTGGTCCACCCATGCTTGATGAAGGCGATTACGACTCTTGGGCTCAACGAATCGACTGTATTGCCTTGGAAAGGAAAATGGTGTCAATATTCTCAAATCCATTGATGAAGGACCATATCGAGTTGAAACGACTAGAGACATACTTGATACTAATGAAGATGGTACTCCTATTTACGGTATGGACGGACCTAAGATGTATGATGAGCTTGATGATAAGGAGAAAAGAGATTTGATGCAGATATCGTGGCTTCAAACATTGTTCTACAAGGTCTTCCTAAAGACATCTACAAGTCGATCAATCATAACCATCAAGCAAAGGCGGTTTGGGATAATGTCAAGATGCTTCTCTCGGGTTCGAGAACTAACTATGGAAGGCAGAATCCCAACTCTATGACGAATTTGAGCACTTCAAGATGAAACCAGATGAGAGTGTCTATGAGTACTATGTGAGATTTCATAAGTTAGTGAATGACATGAGGAACATCGAGAATGACTATGCCTAACATTCACTCAACTCAAAGTTTGTGAACAACATGAATCCCGAATGGCACAAGTTTGTCACATTGTGAAGCTCACTAAAGGGTGAAGAACACAAACTATGAGCAACTCTATGCCTTCCTCCTTCGGAATGAGAGACATGCAATGTTTGAAAAATTGATTCTCAATCGGTTCAAAACCAACCAGGAGAGACAAGTTCGATCTAATGACTCAACAAACTTTCTACTCAAACATTGGAATCACAACCAAAGCATCACAAGTCATACCCTTGGGTAATGGTAATCACAAACTCATTCACGATCCTATGTTCAAACAAGTGATCTTGATGCACGTGGGTAACATCATTGATCAACTAGCTCTACTCATTAGTCAAACATGAATTCTCTCCCACAAACCAACAACAACCTCGAATCGCATCTAACCCACATAATCAAGCCTTTGTTAAAGATGGAAGGATTGTGGTGCAACCGATTCAGAAAGACAGTATGATCGGGGAAGGGTGGTCTTTGGTAGAGGATATGTGGGCAATCGAATCGAGGAAGGAATGGTAACCAAGGTCAAGCTAAGCCGATCAAATGCTATAAGCGTGGTGGTGAGGGACACATTGCAAGGAACCGCACATCTCAAAGCGTCCACGAATCGATTACTTCGGAGATAAGATGTTACCGCACAAGCTCGGGACAATGGTGCTTTGCGTTGGATGAAGAGGAATTGTTGTTTCTTCGAGGGTAATGCCAAGACCTATGATGCAGATGTGGATGAGTGACCTATTCGGGAGATAGGTCATAATCATCGAACGCCTTTCAAGTTCCTGACTGTGATGCATACGACTCTGATGTAGATGATGGACCTACTGCACACACAATCTTTATGGCTAGCATCTCTCCAATGGTTTCTCCCAAGATCTCTTCTTCACCACTAGCTGGCCCATCCAAGGACAAACTCATCTCTGAGGTATTAAAGCTATACGATGATGCTGATGTGCAACAGATGCATGACAAAGTACAACCAACTGAAACTATTGAATCAAATGTTGAAAATATGGGTAATATCAATATTGTCCCATACGATCAATACGTGAAACAAAGTGAAAGTGAAGTTGTACCAAGTGATGCATCTTCTGCAGTCAACAATGACTATGTCTTTGATGAATACACTGCATGTGCTCCTAATGATTCCATAATTTCTGAACTAAATGCCTATAAGGGCGTGTTGCTATTTATGAACAACGGGCAAAATTTGAGTTGACCACTGTGAGCGGAAATGGATGTCCAAGTGAGTACAAGAATTAGAAAAAGTAAGTTTAGAGAAGAAGTATTGAAACAAGAATTAAATTCCTGCAAGAAAAATTTTCTAAAACACTAAGCAAAAACAAGAACTTCAGAAAATGTGAAAATGCTTAAGCAAGAATTTAATGCAAAGGAATCAAAACTCTTGAGAGATTTTCTAATCCGAAAACTTTGAAAACAAACTTGAAAACAAGTTGTATTTACAAGGAAACACCATTCGGATCGCTTACGATCACTAAGCATAGAGTTCTAAGCGATAAGCATAGCGTTCCCCTTGTAGAGGAACCAAATCCAGAGGTAATTAAAAAGGCTAGAAATGCTCATAAGGTAATTTATGATGGTAATGAAGTCCTTAAGCCTGGCGAAACCTAGTTGCGTTGAGTGCTTTGAGGAAGATAAGATTTTAAATGAAATCACTAGGGAAAAGTTGAATAAGAAGCAAGATGATCCCAAATGCAAAGAGAAAACATAATCTTCTCTCCTCATGATTACAAGAAGGAAAACTGGATTGCCTTGAACAAGTTTAAGCCTCGAGACTTTGTTGACTCCGAACAAGTCTTCCGAAAATGGATTTAGATAAGCAGAAAGCTGAAAATATTGTAGAAACAAACCCTCCCCTTCGGAAAATGCCTAGAGCAACTGTGTATCCTCCTAATACACCTATGCATCTTGTACCTAGAACAATTGCCACTAAAAGCAAGACATTAATTAGCCAATACGTTATATTCCAACTATTTGTTGATTTTGAGAAAACTTGCAAGAAAAGGATCACTCCAATCGGTATAATCAAGGTGAAAGAGGTTTTGAACAAATGAAAGAATGTTATTTAAGCGAGGTCATGCCCTTCTTTAAACTTCTAAAAGATCACTTTGAGAGTCTTAAAAAGGGGTGAAGGCGATATTAAAGGTATGGAAAAGGAATTTGATGCAATGGTTCTGAAGTTAGTGATTATGAGCGTGCACTAAAATATAATGAGATTGAGAGAAAGAACTTGCATACATTAAATGAGAATCTTATTCTTGAATGTGTTGCTCAAGATGTGTTTTCATCGCTTCAAATTGCTCTATTAATGCTTCCAAATTTCATGAATTATCTGTGGCCTGAAAGTCTCCATGATCGTGTCATTGAGCTTGAAAAACTAATTCTAAACTAAATGAGAAAATTGAGCCGGATGATCATGACAATTTGGTTAAACATTTTTCTAAACTAGAAGTTGAGTATTTTAATCTACAACTAAAATATCAACATCTCAAAGAAAATGTCAAAACTTCAAATATCAAGACATCTTCGGATGCTCTAGAGTTTGATGCGCGTTTTCAAATTAACAAACGAGATGAGCAGATTCAAGCTCGATGTAACACGATCGAAAGTTGAAAGCCCAAATCTCTCAATTAAAGGGTCAAACGAACAATATGACAGCTCCCAAATGCCTCCTTCTTTAGATTCTCGAATTCTCAAACGTTTCATCTTCAAAACCTAGTAAATGCTTTACAAAAGGAAAGCGAAAGTTTTCTAGAAGAGAATGAAAAGGTTAAACGTCATTTCAATGAGTTGTTTGAATCAATTAAAGTCACTGTAACAAAAACAACGAACAAATAACTTCATTGCAAAGGAAATTGAGAATCTGAAGAGTCGGTAAAAGGAAAATGCCAATGATCAATGAGGAGAATGTTGTATCTAAGGTTCACTCTGGCAATAAATCTGCTTTATCTGTGACATATGTCCCCCCTCACCTAAGGAACAACAAACTTGCCATTCAAACATATTTCTCATCCCTTAAGGATTGCTTAGAATGCCTGTGTGAGATTGTTGAAGAGGATAAGCTAGAGAAACCTCATGATAATGCAATTGGACATGCATGCTCATATGCCAAACGATCTCAAGAAATCTTAGAATGCTTGATCACCATATGCCCAAAGACATTAGGTGAGAGAGTTAACCCTTGATTCCATGCTCAATGCCTAAGGCCAAATATGAGATGCACTCGATTCCCAATGTTTTGAATGAGAGTCGTGAGTGTACCCTTGAGTAGTTCGGATTCTAGATCCGTCAATGCTAGGAAAGTGAACTCTAATGTGCCTTCTAGGAGTACCAATCTCGGTACATCTAGCTTTATGAAAGTGAACCGTAGTGCACTGCATGTAGTTCAGATCCCGACATCTAAACAGTGGTGCAAAGAGTAGTAAAACAAACTAATGTTCCCATTCCTCTACGAGAGTAATCGGTGACATTAAAGGGAGCGGTCAAAGTCTCAAGACAATACAAGGAATGATAGGACCTCTCAAGCTAAGAATGTGCCTTTGGAAGAAAGTAGAAGAACAATCTAGGAACCTTAAGTTTGAATCGAATAAAACGAATCGTGTTGATTCTAGTATTAGCCATAAGCGTCTTGTAATTAATTGAATTCGATACCATTTGCAAAACTTGTCGATGTTTGCTTGAATTACATTTCTAATCATGGATGTGATGTCAATGCTTTGCCTAATGATGTTAATTGTCCGATTAATATTGTTAATGCTAAAATTCATGCTAAAAAGGCTAAAGGCAAAGCGAAGAAAGTTAGAAAACAATGGAAACCACGGGAAGAACATTCGATAGAATAGGTTCTTATTGGATACCGTTGGTCATAAGACCAATCGAGATAATGCCCACTAGAAAATGGATGCCTCTTTGGTAGAACTATTCCCTTAAGAAGTGGTCACCTGTAAGCAGGGACTAATCTGAGACACTAGTATTGCATCTACTCATAATGATTCCATTACCTCACCGTCGATATGAATGCTTCTATTTCGATGTGGTGTTCCAACTGTTACTACTAACCAAATGGAACCCATTCTTGCATGGGGATCCCAATTATCGATTATCCATTCTTGTCTCGTGTTCAACTGCAGATCGTTCAAATCGTTCTCGTGGTACACGGACTCAATTGTTCCAAGCATATATTTGGAGACCGGTCACGCTCATGAACCGTGAGCAAATTCATCGGGGCATTAGATTTGGTAATGATCATTTCGGTGCTATTATGGGTTATGGAGATTATGTTGTTGGTGATAGTGTCATCTCCGAGTGTATTATGTGGAAGGTTTAGGTCATAATCTGCTCTCGTTGGTCAATTCGTGATTCGATCTAGAAGTAGCCTTGAGAAAACATACACGCTTTGTTAGAGATCTTAATGGTAAGGAACCTGAAAGGAACTCGTGGCTCAAACCTTTACACTATCTCTATCGATGACATGATGAGAGCTTCACCAATCTGCTTGTTATCAAAGGCTTCAAAAACAAAGTCATGGTTATGGCATCGTCGTCTTAATCACTTGAACTTCGGCACCATCAACGATCTTTCCAGAAAGGACTTAGTTGTAGGTTTACCTAGACTAAAGTATGAAAAGGATCATCTTTGTTCAGCATGCCAATTGGGAAAAAGCAAGAAGTATGCCCACAAACCCAAACCTACTAACTCGTCACGAAGTTCTTCATATGATTCATATGGATTTATGTGGACCAATGAGGGTCGAGAATATCTTTGGGAAGAAATATGTGTTAGTTGTGGTTGATGATTATTCTAGATTCACTGGGTCAAGTTCTTATGGACAAAGGATGAAACTCCCGACATCATCATCAAACTCATCAAACAGTGCGCAGTTAGACTAAATAAACCGCCGAATTATCGAGCAGACAATGGAACCGAGTTTGTCAACAAACAACTTAGTGAATTCTATGAAAGCATTGAATCACCATCAAAGAAGTGTTCCACGAACCCCTCAATGAATGGTGTAGTTGAAAGACGAAATCGTACTCTTGTTGAAAGCTGCTAGAACAATCTTGATCTACTCAAAGGTTCCAATGTTTCTCCTGGGTGAAGCAATTGCCACTGCATGTTACACACAAAATCGTTCCCACGATTCACACCATTCATGGAAAAACTCCATATGAACTTGTCCACAACAGAAACCTAATCTATCTTTCCTTCGTGTTTGGTGCCTTGTGCTATCCAACTAATGAGGTCAAGACTTGGGCAAACTTAGAGCTAAAGTCGACATTGGAGTATTTGTAGGATATGCACCAAACAAAAGGGATACGAATCTACAACAAAAGAACCCGAAATATCATGGAAACAATTCACGTTACGTTTGATGAGTGACGGTCAAATGGCTCTGGACACTCCACTCAGGACCCGCACTTCAAAACAGTCCTATTGGTTCATCCTTGTTCCAAACTCCTCTCAAACGCCATATGTACCTCCATCGAAGATGATGTAAAGAAATTGTTTGATCCAATGTTTGATGAACTGTATGAGTCTACTACTAATGAGGTCTTGATCCTACAATGAGAGGATGCTCATATTCCAGTGAATGAAGTCAATCCTTCGGTCTCAATATCTTTAAGCCAAGAAGCACTGCTGGCGATCCTTGATCTCATCAACAAATCATCATTCTTCAAATGTACATCATGGAAATGTTTCGACATCAATAATGAAGTTAATCCCTTTGCTACTCCTCAAGATGCTCCATTTGAAAACATATTTGCTACTCACGAATCATCATCGAACCATCTTCTTGAGGAGACATCGACTCGACTACCTCGGTTCCTCAACAAATGCCACATGAACACCTCGGAAAATGGACTCACGATCATCCATTAGACAACATAATTGGAAATCCCTCTCGTCCTGTATCAACCCGGAAGCAACTCGCAACCGATGCCTTATGGTGCTTCTTCAACTCCGTACTATCTAAGATCGAACCAAAAGATGTTAAAGCTGCTATGAATGAAGATAGTGGTTCAATGCTATGCAAGATGAAATTCATGAGTTTGATCGTCTTGATGTATGGGAGTTAGTACTGCTCCAGATCGTGCTATGATTATAGCTCTAAAATGGATCTTCAAAGTAAAACTTGATGAGCATGGTGATGTGTTGAAGAACAAGGCTCGATTAGTTGCTAAAGGATATCGTCAAGAGGAGGTATAGACTTTGAAGAATCTTTTGCTCCGGTTGCTCGAATCGAGGCAATCAGAATCTTCGGCTAATCTTGCTAGTAAGAACATGGTAGTTTATCGGATGGATGTAAAGGCGGCATTTCTAAGCGGAGATCTTAAAGAAGTCGTCTCGTCGGTAACTGAAGGATTTGTGAATCAAGAGCATCCTACTCACGTTTATCGTTTGAAGAAAGCTCTTTACGGTTTAAAGCAAGCTCCAAGGGCATGGTATGATACACTATCAAAGTTTCTTCTATCAACCGGATTCATCAAAGGAGCGATTGATCCTACATTGTTCACCGTGAAGTCGATGCAAACATTTGATTCATGTTCAAATTTATGTTGATGATATTATTTTTGCCTCGTGACCCAATGGAATGTGATCGTTTTCAAATGAAATGAGTTCAAAGTTTCAAATGTCAATGATGGGACAAATGTCATTTTCTTGGGATTACAAATTTCTCAAAGTCCGGAGGCATTTTCATAAATCAATCTAAATATGCAAGAGATTTTAAAGAAATTTGGATTTGATTCAAGTGACCTGTTGACACCCCATGATTGACCGAACAAACTAGATGAGGACCTCTTAGGGATCATGATTGACCAAAGCGAAATATAGGAGTATGATTGGATCACGATGTATCTCACTTTGCTAGTAGACAGACATTTTGTTCTCTGTGTGCATGTGTGCTAGATACCGAGGCTAAGCCTACTAAAAAGCACCTTGAAGCGATTAAGCGGGTCTTCGGTATCTCCATGGAACCATCAATATGGGACTATGGCACGAAGGACACCGGTATGTCACTAACGGCCTATCACGGATCTTGATCATGCAGTTGTCAAGATACTGCGTCAAGTACGTCAGGAGGTGCTTTCGGTTTTGGGTGATAAGCTTGTGTTTGGTCTTCAAAGAAGCAAATGAGTACTTCTATTTCCTCTCTGAGGCTGAATACATAGCCATGTCATCTTGTTGTGCTCAAATCTTATGGATGAGATCACAATTATCGACTATGGCTTTGAATTCAACAAAATCCCTCTGTCTTGTGATAATAAAGTGCTATTGCTCTCTCATGCAACAATGTTCAACACTCAAGAGCAAAGCATATCGACATTCGACATCATTTCATCGAGGAGCAGGTGGAAAAAGGTGTGGTGGAACTATATTTTGTGAGGTGCGAATATCGGTTAGCGACATCTTCACCAAAGCTCTTCCAAGAGAACGTTTTGAGTTTATTCTTCCACGACTTGGTTTGAAAAGCCTTCAACGAAACTCTCAAACGTCTTGAGGAGGAAGACGAGGAGTAAAGGTCTTTCTTCATCTATCTCTTGTAAATAGTTATTCGAAAAACAAAATAGAAAAAATTATAAAACTTTCAAAATCCATAAAATCAAAAATTGAAAAATCTTCAAAAATATTGTCATTTTGTCATGTTTTTCACGGTTCGATAATATCTCGGTCTTTGTCTTGTCATTCAAAGAATGACACGGGTCTTTAGATGTTGTTGAATTCTTAAAAAAAAATAAAAATAAAAAAAAATCAAAAATCAAAAATCAAAAATATTTTTGGGAGAAAGAGAAATGGTTTATTGTCATTTTCAGCAATAACCCGGTTTTAAAGAAAGAACGAGCCATGTTTTACCATGTTTTCAAAACCTATGCTCGATTCTATAAACTCCTATCTCTTTGAAAACTAAATGCTTTGAAAAATAACTCGATCTCTATTTTGATAATCATCGGGACTTATTTGTCAAAATCTCTCTCTCAATCAACAACCTCGTCATTGATTGAGGGAGAATGATTTCAATTAAATTAAAAGTTATTTGGCATTAAATTGTTTTCAAAAGATATACATGCATGTTTTATAAATGGAGTTTAAAGTCTTAAAATCGATCCATATCGGTTAAAACACTTTCACAATCAAGTCACAATTCTCCTTAAAAGCTTTCAAAATCAATTTAAATCTATACGAGATCACAAATCTCAAATGATTTGATAATTGTGATCGGGGAGAATGTGTGATTTAAATTGGATTTAAAGCGATAATCGGGTAAATGGTTATAAAAGAATGTACATCTTGTCCTTCTCGCATGTGACAAACGATTTCAATTTTTCAATGCACATGTTGAGGGGAGCATCTATCTTAAACCTTTGATTTGAAACGTGATCATTCATCCTAATATGCGAGGTTCCTCTAGTATGTGCAAAACTCTTTTCAAACCTCGAGGCACATATTGAGGGGAGCAAAATTCATGGAAACCTCATCCTTCCGGAAATGCTATACCCACTTGATCCGTTGAGGAAGTGATGTTGATATCTTTAGAAAATGGTAATCAAAAGAAGTAAATTCTTTCTCTTGCCTCCGTGTGCAAAACATTTTCAATACTTGATGCACATGTTGAGGGGAGTTCTCGTTCTAAAATATCAAAAACAATTCAGTACAAAAGCTTTGATAATATATCACAAGTATACGAATTGATTTTCAAATGGTTTTCAATTGGATCCAATGGCGGATGAACAATACCAAATTGACCTACCAACTTTACTTTATGTACGGTGATATAAGGATGATATGGTTAGGTATTGGTTCCCATGATCCGCTGAACCGGAGGGATCTACCCAGGACAATCCACTAGTTAGTGTAGAAGTCCTTAGGTATGATGATAAAAGGAGAAATGTGAGATATGGGAAGAGTGCGGACTAAGACTGAGCTAGTCTTGGAATAAACCCAACAAGGTTCTAGCTATGAAGTCTCGGTAAGCTTGAAGGGTTGAAGAATTAAAAGAATTGAATGAGAAAATGGTGTAAACAAATAGCCTCCATTTATTCAACCTTAGAAGCGAACCAGGTTCACTTCATATGCTCTTGATGGTAACATCGGTATTGAAGACAAGGCGTCATGGACCCGATGACGACTTTGCACTTCAACTTTCCAAACCACTCAAGTTCCTCTTAAAAGGACTTGTTTCATTCTCACGGGAACCGACATTATCTATCGACTTTCTCTTAGAGATTGTTGATATTGAAGAAGGAGACCTCTCCCTAGTCTCGGCATAGGATCCAAATATGCACATATTGAGTCTAGAGCCACGAGATCATCAATAAATCTCATTAGGACACTTTCAATGAAGACTCTCTACATTTCACACATGTGGAAAAGAGATTATATCTTGAGTCCCTCGCATTATCCTTGTGGTAGTGCGGAACATCCGAGTGAAGTGTTTACACATTCACAATGAAGATGGAAAGCCTTCAGAGCCAACATCAAACAAGCTCTGGTAGGTGGCATGTGAGATCTATTATATAGATCAACCATGTGACAACCGAGCAGAAACAATGGGGCGATTCAATCTCTTGAATCAATCTCGGTTCGAGTTATGGATTGGCGGATACCTTTGAAAAACCGGTCATTGTGCTTAAAAACACTTTTCTTTAGCACATCGACCGTGTACCAATTTTTCAAACCAAAAGGTGTTTTTATGATTGATAATTGATTTTCAATAAAACCTTCGTTGTATTGCAAAAACAATTTCTATTGAGCAATACACGATTGTTTTCAAATCTCTTTTCATCAATCGGTGGACTTAAAATTATTTGGTTCACTCACTCCGTGTTGTCTTCTTTGAGGCGTTCGGTTTGAGAACGGTAGAATCGCGAAACCTGTCAAGGAGATTCTTAGGAATCCTACGATCACAGGCGATGCTTGTCTTGATCAACGGGAACCGTGGGCGTGTACCTCAATTCATCGAAGTGATCAAAGACACTTTTCGTGCGATTCATTGCTAATCTGTTGTATGCGGTGCGCCCGACGTTTGCGGTGATCGAATGAAGCGGTCAATCCACGGCCGCATGCTCACTTAACACATTCATCTCAAAAGAAATCATGATTAGTGCATCAATGACTCGATATTTTCACTCCATGCTTCGCTACGCCGCCAATATCATGATTCAACAAAGCTTCCGCTACTCTGATGAGAAGATTTCATGATCCAGAATGTGAGCATGTCGGTCCCAAAGTCACAAACACCACAATGGATGTCTCTGAGATTGTTGATAGCTGATGATCTCAAATGATGGCTCAAAATTATCATCACGTGGATCAGTAAAAGACCTCCACTTGGAACAACCAAACATGCAATGTGAAGAATCAATGACTACGAGCTTAAGGAGCAAAGGACTACATCAAGAATGCAAGATCAATTGTTAATGTATTATCTATTTGTATTCTATGTAATTTTGGTACATGATTGAGGTGACCTCCCTTAGGGGGAGATTGTTAGGAATTAGAAATTCCCGGTATTAAAGAGTCGGTCACCTCAAGTATATGTAATCGTTAGAAAGCTCGTAGTCGTAGTTCTTTAAGTTAAGTAGTAATTTAGTTAAGTAACACCGTGGAGGACAGACGGGTCTTTACCCACCGTATGCGATCCATGCCCCAAAGTGTGGCGAGTTATGTATGACTATAAATACTCTCTACCTTCCAAGGTAGAGAGTTGAGCTCATAATAATATCTTTCACTTTCTCTCACTAAGTTCCCTAAACCTCTAACTTTCTCTCTAGAATTCCATCTATATGCTACTTTGTGTTATGGTTTGATGTGTATGTGAAAAGTTAATATCTAACATTATGGATCAAAGTATCCTTGAATGACTAATAGTAAACTTGAATAAATCCAATTTACTATATGAAGAACTCTTTGTAAAAGCTTAATGTGTTAATGCGGAATCTTAACACACAAAGTATGAAGAACACAAAATTACTAACTTTGTATTTTCTATTAATTTGCTCAAGGCTAATGCTTACAACCCGTACATTAACCTAACACCTTAGGGATCCTTTTATACACCAAGGAAACCCTAATTGACTAACAAACTTGTAGAAGGGTAAAGATATCTTGTCCAAAGATATCTCTGGCGATCTTGCGTCTGAGCGTTTGGGGTCAAAGGAACTTCCTTTTAAATCGAGCAAATTTTTCAACACCCAAGCGATGAACCTAATCATTGTAGTATAGTATTTGGTAAGCCTCGTGTATTGATATCGTTCTCTAGGGAATAGGAATGCTAGCAAGAAGTGTACTACGCTAAGGTTGGGGTTGAGGATGATTATTTTTTATCTTTTATATATTTTTAGAAAGCTAAGGGTAAAATCTCGGGGCAATGGATTTGGGGGTGGTACTTCTACCGATTACTCTACTATTTTATTATCTATTACTATGGGTAGCTATGTCTTTTTGATGTGTGCTTGTATGATGATTAAAAATGTGTTTACCTAGATACTATTATTCTTTAGTTATCTTTTATTGGTGATTGAATTGTCACGTCCTTATTCTTAACGCGTTGTGTTTTCTAAGGTCGTAGGGAATGCTTATGCGCTAACTCTTTGAGAATACCTTAATGTTATTGCCTACGAAATTCGCTAGATGTTTCATAAACTAACCTAAAGGTTATCTTTGGATGTTTAAACTACAAAATCCTCTAAGTGATTCATAAACTAATGTTCACAAAGATAAATCACTCATTTGACACAACGATAACCTAGTGCATTCCTAAGCCATTTACAATTAAGATAAGAGACAACCAATCAATAATTAATAACTAGGTTTCATAGATCTAAGCAAACACACAAGAAATTTAGCCGGACATGTTAAACAAGCAAGCATACACACATTCAATGGAAGACATAATGAAATTAATGGAATAAAACACTTATCTTGATGTGTAAAATAGGGTTTGGGACCCTAAGTTCCTGTCCAAGTCGGACTACAAATGTTTAGGGTTTTTACTCCACAAGTCTACCTCTTAAAAACTGAAAAATCGAATTCTATATATAGATTTACACTTGTGATGGCTTAGCCTTATAGGTGGGATGCCGTCGGATCGGCGTCATTAGGGTTTTCGTCTTGGCAAGTTATCGTTGGGACGACGTCACGTTGTAGTTGTGGCGCCGTCGGGCTTCAGCAGGGATGTCGTGCGATTACGGATGCGGGCGTGCGAGATGAAAAGTCTTAGTGACGCCTTCCCTTCAAAGCTGGCGCCGTCATGTGTATTTTAGCAAAAGTCTCGAGCCGTTAGGTGTATTTTAATTAAATCCGAGAGAGGGACGACGCCGCCTTTAATTGGGGCGCCGTCGACTTGATTCGACATCTTGAGTGTCTTTGATCTTGACTTAGCCGTTTTCTTCATATATTCATTCCTTTTGTTAGGATTTAGTAAATCCGGTTATTAAAGAGTCGGTCACCTCAAGTATATGTAATCATTAGAAAGCTCGTAGTTGTAGATTATTATAAGTTAAGTAGTATTTAGTTTAAGTAACACCGTGGAGGACGGACGGGTCTTTACCCACTGTATGCCCGATCCACAGCCCGATAGGTGGCGATTTATGTAATGACTATAAATACTCTACCTCCCAAGGTAGAGACTTGGAGCTCATAATAAGACTTTTCTTTCTCTCACTAAAGTTCCCTAAACCTCTAAATTTCTCTCTAGAACTCTTTGTCGCCTACTTTGTGTTTGGTTTGATGTGTATGTGAAATCCAATATGTTACAAATGGTATCGAGAGCCATGGTTTGATCATCTCTTACATATCTTTGGATTTCTAGTGACTTTTAGGTGGTTTTAGAGTTTGAAAAAGTTTAGTGGTTTTGCATCATTTGGATCATTTCTAGTGTTAAAGTTTGAAACTTGAGTGTAGTTTTGTGTTTAGAATCATTGTATGTGCTTGGGTTTTGATTTGTTAAGCTTGAATCATCGTGGTTGGGTTGTTTTGGATTGAAAAGTGATGTTTATGTGTTTTTCTTGCTAGCGACTTAAGCCACGGACAAGTTTTCTTAGTAGCGACTTGCTTTGTAATTTGATAGCGAGTTGTAGTTGAAGGCCTTAGCGAGTTGAGCTAGCGACTTGTCTATTGAGACAAGCCGACAAGCATTACACTTAGTGGAGTCTCCACTACGGGTGCGACTTGAGTGAAAGTTAGCGACTTGTACTTAAGTTTGTTAGCGAGTTGGTGTTAGCGAGTTGGTGCTTAGCGAGTTGCTCTTTAGCGACTTGACAACTTAGCGACTTGGTGCTAGCGACTTCTTGTCAAAATTTTGCTAGCGATTTGGTGCTTAGCGAGTTGTTCTTTAGCGACTTGACAACTTAGCGACTTGGTGCTTAGCGACTTCTTGTCAAAATTTTACTAGCGACTTGGTGCTTAGCGACTTGGATCGAGGTTTTCTTAGCGACTTGGTGACTACATTTTATGTCTGGTTTTCTCTTGATTTAGTAAAATCTGTGAAAGAATCTATTTCCGGTTTAATCATAGAGTTATAAAATCCCGTTTAACTTTGTCATCATGTCTACCAACATTCCTATAATCATCTCCTTTATTCTTGAGGATGTTCAAGCGGTGGTTCAAATACTCGTCCACCCATGCTTGTGAGCCCGACTACGACTCTTGGGCTCAACGAATCGAGTTATCTTGTCTTGGAAAGGAAAATGGAGTCAACATTCTCAAATCCATTGATGAAGGACCGTATCGGGTTGAGACTACTAGAGACTTAATTGATACTGACTAAAGATGGAACAATGATCTATGGAATTGTGGACCAAAGACATATGATGAGCTCGATGATAAGGAGAAAAAGAGATTTGATCTTTGATTTGGGGCTTCTAACATCGTACTTCAAGGTCATCAAAAGATATCTACAAGGTGATCAATCACAACACGAAGCCAAGGCGGTGTGGGATAATGTCAAGATGCTTCTCTCGGGTTACGAATTAACTATGGAAGATGAGAATCACAACTCTATGATGAATTTGAACACTTCAAGATGAAACCGGATGAGAGTGTCTATGAGTACTATGTGAGATTCCACAAGCTTGTTAATGATATGAGGAACATCGAATGACTATGCCAAACATTAATTTGAACTCAAAGTTTGTGAACAACATGAATCCCGAATGGCACAAGTTTGTCACCTCGTAAAGCTAACCAAAGGTTGAAGAATACAAACTATGAGCAACTCTATGCCTTCCTCCTTGAATGAGAGACATGCTATGTTTGAAAAAGTTCTTAATCGGTTCAAAACCAACCAAGGAGAGACAAGCTCATCAAATGATTCAGCGCCTTCTACTCAAACATCGGGATCACAACCAAAGCCTCACAAGTCATACCCATGGGTAATGGTAATCACAAACTCATTCCCGATCCTATGTTCAAACAAGGCGATCTTTGATGCGCACGTGGAAACTTCATTAATCAATGGCTCTCTGATTAGTCAAAACATGAACTCTCTTCCACACACCAACAACAATCTCGTAAGCGCATCCAATCCACACAATCAAGCCTTTGTCGAGATGGGAAGGTTATGGTGCGGCCAGTTCAAGAAAGGCGATGCGAACAAGCAAGAGGTGGAGTGGTAGAGGTTATCTGCAAATCGAATAGGGAAGGAATGGAAACCGGTCAAGCAAAGCCAATCAAATGTTACAATTGTGGAGGTGAGGACACATTGCAAGGCTGCACATCGCCAAAGCGCCTCGAATGCCGAGTACTTGAGGATAAGATGTTGCTTGTGCAAGCTCGGGATAATGGTGCGACTTCGGATGAAGAGGAGTTCTTGTTCTTGGTGAGGAAATACTAAGACATATGATGCGAGATGTGGATGAGCAACCAATTAGGAGATAGGCCATAATCATGGAATGCCTTTCAAGTAGCGATTGTGATGCATACAACTCGATGTTGATGAAGAACCTCTTGCACAAACCATTTTCATGGCTAGCATTTCTCCAATGGTCTCTCCTAAAGTCTCTTCATCACCACAAGCTGGTCCATCCAAAGACAAAATCATTTACGAGGTATTAAAATTATATATGAAGTTGATGAGTAAAGATACATAACGAGTACAATCAACTGTAATTATTGAGTCGGATATTGAAAGTATGGGTAATATCAATGTTGTCCCATATGATCAATATGTGAAACAAAGTGAAAGTGAGATTGTACCAAGTGATGTATCTTATGCGATCAATGATGACTATGTTTTAGCGAATACACCGCACGTGCCTGATGATTACATTATTTACGAACTTAATGCTTATAATGAGCGTGTTGCTATTTATGAACAATGAGCTAAGTTTGAATTAACCACCCGTGAGCGGGAAATGGATGACCAAATGCGTACAACTATTAGAAAAAGTAGGTTTAGAAGAAGTATTAAAACAAGAGTTAAACTCCTTACAAGAAAAACTTTCTAAAGCCGCTTAGCAAAAACAAGAACTTCAAGAAAATGTTAAAATGCTTAAGCAAAATTAGGTGCTAAGGAATCAAAACTTTTGAATAATTTTTCTAATCTAAAAACCTTGAAAAACAAGCTTGAAAATAAGTTATGCGTACAGGAAATACCATTCAAGCGCTCACATGGTCACTAAGCATAGAGTTTTAGCGATAAGCATAGTGTTCCCATTATAGATAAACCCAACCACAGTGCGGGAAGATAGCAAAAGCGACTCAAAGTGTAATCTATGATGGCAATGAGATTCTTAAACCTAGACAAAACCTAGTTGCATTGAGTGCAGAGAGGAAGATAAGAAATCGATGAAGTCACTAGGGAGAAGATGAACAAGAAACTAGATGATCCTAAATGTAAAGAGAAGAAAATAATTATCACACCCCATGACTACAAAAGGAGAATTGGATCTCCTTGATCATGTTTAAGCCTCAAATGTTGTTGACTCCAGAACAAGTGTTTCGGAAAAGGATTTAGATAAGCAAAAAGAGAGAATCTTGTTGTAACAAACCCCCCTTAGGAAATTGCCTTTGTTGTGTATCCTCCCAATACACCAATGCATTTAGTTCCTAGGACTATTGCCACTAAAAGCAAGACCTTAATCAGTCAATATGTTATTTTCAACTATTTGTTGATTTTGAGAAAACTTTATGAAAAGGATCACACCCATGGTATAAGCGAAGGGAAGGGTTTTGAGCAAACAAAAGAATGTTATTTAACTGAAGTCATGCCTTTCTTTAAACAACTAAAGGATCATTTTGAAAGTCTTAAAAAGGGAATGAATTTAGACATTAAAGAAATGGAAAGGAATTTGATGCAATGATAGTTGAGGTTAGTAACTATGAGCGAGCACTAAAATATAATGAGATTGAGAGGAAGAACTTGCATACATTGAATGAGACTCTTATTACTGAATGTGTTGCTCAAGATGTGTTTTTCACTGCTACAAATTATTCCATTGATGCTTCTCAATTTCATGAATTATCTGTTGCCTCGAAAGTCTCCCATGATCGTGTCATTGAGCTTGAAAAGACTAATTTTAAACTAAATGAGAAAATTGAACCGGATGATCACGACAATTTGGTTAAACATTTTCTAAACTAGAGATTGAGCATTTTAATTTACAACTAAAATATCAACATCTTAAAGAAAATATCAAAATTTCAAATATCAAGACATCCTCGGATGCTCCACGAGTTTGATCGAGTTTTCAAATTAACAAAGCGTGATGAGCAGATTCAAGTTCATTGTAACACGATCAAAAGTTGAAAGCCCAAATCTCTCAATTAAAGGGTCAAAAGAACAATGTATTTGGTTCCTAAATGCCCCTCCTTTAGATTCTCGAATTCTCAAACGTTTCATCTTCAAAATTTAGTAAATGCATTACAAAAGGAAAGCGAAAGTTTTCTAGAAGAAAATGAAAAGGTTAAACGTCATTTCAATGAGTTATTTGAATCAATAAAGGTCACTCGTAACAAAAATAACGAGCAAATAGCTTTATTGCAAAGGAAATTGAGAATCGAAGAGCGGTAAAAGGGAAAATGCCAATGACCAATGGGAGAATGGTGTATCAAAGGTTCACTCTTGTAATAAATATGCTTTGTATGTGAAATATGTTCCCCCTCATCTTAGGAATAAGAAACTTGCAATTCAAACATATTTCTCATACCTTAAGGATTGTCTAGAATGTCTCCGTGAGATTGTTGAAGAGGATAAGTTAGAGAAACCACTTGATAATGCAATTGGGCATGCATGCTTATATGCCGAACGATCTCAAGAACTTCTAGAATGCTTAATCACAATATGCCCTAAGTCCTTAGGTGAGAGAGTTAATCCTTTGATTCTTTGTTCTATGCCTAGTGCCAAGCATGAAATCCATTCAATGCCCAATGTTATGAATGTGAACCTCGGTGTGCTCGCAAGAAGTGCAAATTCCGGCACTTCTAGTGTTAAGAAAGTGAACCTTAGTATACACGCATATAGTTCGGATCCCGGCACATCTAAGCAGGAGATGCAAAGAGTAGCAAAACCAACTAATGTTTCCATTCCTCTACAGAGTATGTCGGTGACATTAAAGCGAAGCGGGTCAAAGTATCAAGACAATACAAGGAATGATAGGACCTCGCAAGCTAAGAATGTGCATTGGAAGAGAGTAGAAGACCAACCTAGGAACTTTAAGCTTGAGTCGAATAAAGCGAATCGTGTTGATTCTAGTATTAGCCATAGGCGTCTTGTAATTAATTGAATTCGATACTATTTGCAAACCTTGTAATGATGTCCGCTTGAATGTTGTTTCTAATCATGAATGTGGTGTGAATGCTTTATCTAATGCTATCAAATCTCCGATAAACATTGTTGATGCAAAATATTATGCTAAGAAGGCAAAAAGGCATAAGCGAAAGAAAGTTAGAAAGCAGTGTAAATCCACGGGAAGAACATTTAGTAAGATAGGTTATCAATGGATACATTGGCCATAAGAATAATCGGTAATGCCCACTAGAAAATGAATGCCTACGGTAGAACTATTCCCTTAAGAAGTGAACATACTTTGAATAGGGCAAATCTGGACACTAATCTTGCATCTATTCATAATGATTCCATTGCCTCAATTTCGATATGAATGTTTCTATCTACGAAGTGGGTGTTCCAATCTTTATTACTAACCAAATGGAACCCATTCTTGCATGGGGATCCCAAATATCGATTATCCATTCTTATGCATGTTCAACTGCAGATCGTTCAAATCGTTACGTGGTACCGGACTCAGTTGTTCCAAGCATATATTTGGAGACGGTCGCGGCTCACGAACCGTGAGTAAATTCATCGGAGACGATTAGATTAGGGAGCGACCATTTTGGAGCTATTATGGGCTATGGAGATTATGTGGTTGGTAAAGTGTGATTTCCGGTATATTATGTGGAAGGTCTTGGTCACAATCATTCTCTGTTGGTCAATTTGTGATTACGATCTAGAAGTGGCCTTTAGAAAACATACTTGCCGTTAGAGAACTTGATGGTGTAGAATTATTAAGAGGAACTCGAGGTTCTAACCTATACACCATCTCTATCGATGACATGATGAAGTCCTCTCCAATCGCTTACTATCAAAGGCTTCTAAAACAAAGTCTTGGTTATGGCATCGTCGTCTCAATCACTTGAACTTGACACCATAAACAATCTTTCGAGAAAGGATCTTGTCGAGGCTTACCCAGATTAAAATATGAAAAAGATCATCTTTGTTCGACTTGCCAATTGGGTAAAAGCACGAAATATGCCCACAAACCAAAACCCACAAATTCGTAATGGAAGTTCTTCATACCCTTCATATGGATGCATGCGGACCAATGAGAGTGCAAATGATAAATGGGAAGAAATACATTCTAGTAGTTGTTGATGACTACTCTCGATTTACTTGGGTAAAGTTTTTGAGGACAAAGGATGAAACTCCATATGTCATCATCAAACTAATCAAGCGACGAGTTCGACTCAACAATATTGTTAGAATTGTTCGAGCAGACAATAGCACGAGTTTGTCAACAAAGACTTAATTCGATTTTATGAAAGTATTGGAATCGATCATCAAAGAAGTGTTCCACGAACTCCTCAACGAGCGGTGTAGTTGAAAGAGCGAAATCGAACTCTTGTAGAAGCCCAAGAACAATGCTTATTTATTCGAAGGTTCCAATGTTTCTATGGGTGAAGCCATTGCCATTGCATGCTACACCCAAAATCGTTCCTTATACACACCTCTCATGGAAAAACTCCATATGAACTTGTTCATAAACGAAAACTGATCTCTCCTACCTTCGTGTGTTTGGTGCTTTGTGCTATCCAACAAATGACGGTCAAGATTTAGGTAAATTAAGAGCAAAAGCGAGATATTGGAGTTTTTGTTGGGTATGCACCAAACAAGAAGGGTTACCGAATCTACAACAAGAGAACCGAAATATCATGGAAACAATTCATGTTACGTTCGATGAGTCGACGGTCAAATGGCTCTGGACAACCTAATTACGGACCCGCACTTCAAAAGCAGTCCATTGGTTCATCCCACATGAGGTTGCTCATATCCACGAGAATGAAGTCAATCCTTGATCTCGGTATCATTAAGTCAAGAAGCACTGCTGCGATAACTCGATCTCATCAACAAATCATCAATCTTGAATGTACATCATGGAGCATTTCGGCATCAATGATGAAGTTAATCCTTTGCTACTCCGAAGATGCTCCATTTGAAAACAAATTTGCTCTGAATCATCATAGAACCATCTTCTTGAGGAGACATCGACTCTGCTACCTCGGTCCCTCAACAAGCGCCACATGAACACCTTAGAAAATGGACTCACGATCACCCATTAGACAACATAATTGGAAATCCCTCTCGTCCCGTATCAACACGGAAACAACTTGCAACCGATGCCTTATGGTGCTTCTTCAACTCCGTACTCTAAGATCGAACAAGCGATGTTAAAGCGCCATGAATGAAGGCAATGGTTCAATGCCATGCAAGAAGAAATTCATGAGTTTGATCGACTTGATGTATGGGAATTAGTACTGCTCCAGTTGTGCTATGATCATTGCTCTAAAATGGATCTTCAAAGTGAAACTTGATGAGCATGGTGATGTCCTAAAGAACAAGGCTCAATTGGTTGCTAAAGGATACCGTCAAGAGGAGGTATTGACTTTGAAGAATCATTTGATCTGTTGCTCGTATCGAGGCAATCAAAATCTTTTTGGCTAATCTTGCCGGTAAGAACATGGTAGTCTATCGGATGGATGTAAAGACAAGCATTTACGAATGGAGATCTTAAAGAAGTCGTCTCGTCGATAACCAACGAAGGCTTTGTGAATCGAGCATCCTACTCACGTCAATCGTTTGAAGAAGGCTCTGACGGGTTAAAGCAAGCTCCAAGGGCATGGTATGATACGCTATCAAAGTTTCTTCTATCTACCGGTTTGACAAAGAGCGATTGATCCTACATTGTTCACCAGAAAGTCAAAAACATTTAATTCACGTTCAAATTTATGTTGATGATATCATCTTTGCCTCGGTGACCCCGATGAGTGTGACCGTTTTCAAATGAAATGGGTTCAAAATTTCAAATGTCGATGATGGGACAAATGTCATTTTCTTGGGATTACAAATTTCACAAAGTCTGGAGGCATTTTCATAAATCAATCTAAATATGCAAATGAGATTTTAAAGAAATTTGGATTCGATTCTAGTGACCTGTTGACACTCCCATGAATGAGCGTACAAAACTAGATGAGGACCACTCGGGGATCATGATAGACCAAACGAAATATCGTAGTATGATTGGATCACGATGTCCCTCATGACTAGTGACCAGACATCTTGTTCATTTGTTTGCATGTGTGCTAGATACCGAGCTAAGCCTACTAAAAGGCACCTTGAAGAGGTTAAGCGGGTCTTCGGTATCTCAAGGAACCATCAATATGGGACTTTGGTACCGAAAGACACCGATATCACTAACGACCTATGCGAGATCTTTGATCATGCGGGATGTCAAGATACTCGTCGAAGTACTTACGGAGGTGCTCGGTTTTGGGTGATAAGCTTGTGAGTGGTCTTCAAATAAGCAAATGAGTACTTCTATTTCCTCTGAGGAGGAATACATAGCCATGTCATCTTGTTGTGCTCAAATCCTATGGATGAGATCCCATTATCGACTATGGCTTTGAGTTCAACAAAATCCTCTGTCTTGTGATAATAAAAGTGCTATTGCTCTCTCATGCAACAACGTACAACACTCAAAAGCAAAGCACATAGACATTCGACATCATTTCATCGGGAGCAAGTTGAAAGCGGTGTGGTGGAACTTTACTTTGTGAGGTCCGAATACCAATTAGCGAGACATCTTCACCAAAGCTCTTCCTAGAAACGTTTTGAGTTTATTCTTCCACGGTGGGCCTTAAGAGCCTACAACCGAAACTCTCAAACGTCTTCAAGAGGAAGAAGAGGGTAAAGGTTCCTTCATCTATCCCTTGTAAATATTTTTTCAAAAATCAAATAGAAAAATATAAAACTTTCAAATCCATAAATATATATATATATATATATATATATATATATATATATATATATATATATATATATATATATATATCAATCAACAATTTATGTCATTGATTGAGGGGAGAATGATTTCAATTAAATCAAAAAGTTATTTGTCATACAATTATTTATTCAATGGAGTTTAAAGTCTTAAAATCGATCCTTATCGGATAAAATGCTTTCATAATCAAGTCACAATTCTCCTTAAAAGCTTTCAAAATCAATTTAAATCTCTGAGATCAAAAATCTCAAATGATTTGATAATTGTGATCGGGAGAATTTGTGATTTAAATTGGATTTAATCGATAATTAGGTAAATGGTTTTATAAGGATGTACAGGCTCTCCTTCCCACATGTGCCAAACGATTTCAAATTTTCCATGCACATGTTGAGGAGCATCTATCTTAAACCACAAAGATCCGAAATGTGATCAATTTTTATCAATGTGCGGGTTCCTCTTGTATGTGCAAAACTCTTTCAAACCTCAAGGCACATATTGAGGGGAGCAAGTTTATGAAAGCCTCATTCTTCCCTTATATGCTTTATCTACTGTTTTGATCGGGGAAGTGATGTTGATATCTTTTAGAAAATGGTAATTAAAGAAGTTAATTCTTTCTCTTGCCTTCGTGTGCAAAACGATTTCAAAAACTTGATGCACATGTTGAGGGAGCTCTTGTTCTAAAAATATCAAAACAATTCAGTACAAAATGCTTTGATAATATATCACAAGTATCCGGATTGATTTTCAAATGGTTTTCAATTGGTTCCAATGGCGGATGAACAATACCAAATAGACCGACCAACTTTACTTTATGTATGGTGATATAAGGATGATAAAGTTAGGTATTTGTTCCCATGATCCTTGAATCGGAGGGATCTACCGAGGACAATCCACTAGATAGTGTAGAAGTCCTTAGGTATATTGAAAAAGGAGAAAAATGAGATATGGGAAGAGTGCGGACTAAGTCCGAGCTAGTCTTGGAATAAAGCCAACAAGGTTCTAGCTATGAAGTCTCGGTAAGCTTGAAGGGTTGAAGAATGAAAATAATTGAATGAGAAAAGGGTGAAAACAAATAGCCTCCAATTATTCAACCTTAGGGCGTAAACCGGGTTCAATTCATTTACTCTTGGTGGTTACTAAGGTAACATTGGTATTGAAGACAAGGCGTCATGGACCCGGACGCACTGCACTTCAACTTCCCAAACCACTCAAGTTCCTCTTAAAAGGACTTGTTTCATTCTCAATGGGAACCGACATTATCTATCGACTTTCTCTTAGAGATTGTTGATATTGAAGAAGGAGACCCTCTCCCTAGTCTCTGATACAAGATCCAAATATGCACAAATTGAGTCTAGAGCCACGAGATCATCCATAAATCTCATTAGGACACATTCAATGAAGACTCTCTATTTCACACAATGTGGAAAAAGAGATTATATCTTGAGTCCTACGCATTATCCTTGTGGTATTGCCAGAACATCCGAGTGATATGTAAAAATATTCACAATGAAGATGGAAAGCTGATTCCTCCCGAACTACCTTCTTTTATTTCTCCGTCACACTTATCAACCGCTTGTGAACGGTCAACCGTAACGAGATGATAAAAGGGCGGCGGACGGGAGAGAATGATAGTTTACCAAGGATTAAAATATCCTTGGATCGCTTATGTCTGGTGAGGCGTGGCGTTACGTACAATGACTTGTGATTTGAAAATAATATTAGTATAGGAAAAACAGAATCGATTGACTAACACTAGGAATGTGAATAGTAATAGCTCATCACATTCGCCAATAAAAGCGTACAATCGAAACCTAAAATATAAAGATATACAAGCGACGTTTAACTAAAACGTAAACGTATAAAAACAAAACAATTATAACTATAGTAGGGATTTGCATGTCTTAGCGACTTAAATGCAAATTAAATATAATTAAAATATTTAACTATAATATACAAGTTTATATAAAAGTTAAGAAAACTAAAAATCTGAAATGAAATACATGTATGTAATAATTACATAAATGAAACAAAATAAAACAGGAAAGGGAAAATAAATGATTATACTAAAGAAATTAAAACCTATAAAAATTTTGAAGTCATTTTAATTCTATATTTACAATTGTTTAACGATTAAAATCTAAAAACTTACGTTTACTAAATTTTATGTAAACGTACAAAATAAAAACATGAATTCAGTCCAATACAACTCCCACAAATGTGAAAATTATATTTTTAGAATTCTAAAAAGATAAGAAAATTATTAGAAAATTAAAATAAATTTTTACACTATTAAATTAATTAATATAAATTTAAAATGAATTAAATGTATTTAATAATGAATTAAATAATAATAAAATCTAAAATTAACTTAAATAAATGAAATAAAGAATCTGAAAAATCTAAAATATCATAAAATGAATTATGAAACTGAAAATGTATTTTTACATAATTATTCTATTTATTAATAATTATTTACTATTATTAATTACTAAAAACTATTATTGATTTATTAAAAATAATAAATGATTAAAGAAAAATCTGAAACTTTTTACAAAATTCTAAAATAAATAAAAGAAGCTAGGAAAAATATAAAAACTATATGTACTTAACAAAAATAAGCTAATAAGCAATTAAGCTTTTAAGGAAAAGCTATCACTTAGCTTAAAAAGGAGCTTTTGGTTTTTTCTATTTTCTGGATCAAACATATATTAATATTAGACATGTATTAAGAATATTGGACTAAACATACCAAGGTATAAGCGGTTTCAAGGCTTTAGCTTATTAGGTGAGCTTTTAAGCTTTGTTTGGCTACAAGCTTGAAACAAGCTTATAAAAATCTGTACAAAGGAAAAACAAAGGACCAGGAACATGCACACAAGCCAAATGGCCAAGTATAAACATATGTGTGCCTTTGGAATAGCTCAAATGAGCAAAGTATGAACTTGTGGTTTAGAGCGGTCAAGCCAAAGGCTTGACTTGGATGGAATGGAGGCTTGAGGAGCACCGTAACAAGCTCCACACAGAAATAAAAGGAAAAATATATGCATATAAGCTAGATGGACAAGTATGCACGGGCATGTGTAATCGACTATCACTCATAAGCTTGCAATAAGCTCATAAGCTCTAACAGTTAACACAGATCCAAACACCCGCACTACTAATTATAGTGGCCATTTAATTTGAGTGTATAAACGATAGGCAAAATGAGAATTGGAGTAGCAAGTGTCAATGGTGAGGTTCCAAAACACCAAAACTCAACTGTGGGGGTCACGGATGAGATTTTGAGAAGCTTATGAAAATCCTCCCAAATGATTTGAGTTCTTAGTATACTCGGACATGGGACAAACAAAAACTCATTGCGTACTTATTAACAAGTGCAATATGGAAAATAAGACAGGATCAAAGAGTTGAGTGGATGAGCTTTCCAAAAACTAAACCACACAAGCTCTAAATCAATAATAAGCTTTTAGAGTTGTAGGTAATGGTGCAAGTTCAAAGATATGAACTGTTGTGAGTGGGCAAACTACAAGCTCTAATTGACTTATCAAAGAAGCTCATGAGAGCTCAACCAACACTGAGACATTGAGTATGAATGATTAGCTTCTCAAGAAGCCATAATTCACAAGCTCAAGCTTAGTGGGGAACTTTCCATAGGAATGGGAAAACTACTCCACTTCCACTGTTTGCTTCAGTGGAAGGAGTAAGATGGGACAACATAAGGGGTATGATTAAGCTAAGTAGATAAGCTAAAAACTGAAAAATAATCAAACACCTAAAGACTAGGACATACAGGCAACATAAAGAAGCTATGTGCACAAGCTAGGCCCAAGTAATGAAGCTTATGCAAGCTTATCAACTTGACACCTAAACCTGTGCACAGGGCAAAACTGGGCATAAATAAGCTAAAAAATAAGCACTTAAACATAACATATAGACATTAACAAAAATACAATAAGCTAGATTAGCAACACATCTAAAACATACTAAAAGCACAGAACATAAAATTAAATAACAAAAGCACAATAAAATTACTAAGTTTATTCAAAAACGACTTAATTGAAAATTTGACTTTTTAACTAAAAACTAAAAGTTGACTCAAGTGAATTTAGAAACTAATCTACTGACTTAATATGTTATATTATGCTATAATGACCTTTGAATTAAGCAAACTTAATAACTTTAAAGCTAATATTATGGAGATAGACTTGAAAAACTTTGAGACAAAGAATTAGAAAAGATTAAAGGCAATTTGACTATTAACTATGTAAAAACTGGATTTGATTACTTAGCTGAGTTATACGATCAATATGCATCATACATCAAATAAGAATAACAACACACACCAGCATAAACACAGAAAAGACAGCAAATCTGATAAGATCGTTTAAAAGCTCAGCTAGGGATCAATAACAAAGATAATAAGCAGCGGAATAATCAAAACAATACTTTGTTATTGAACAAGGTTTTTCATTCACTAATACTCTAATAATCTTAGACGTTTATAGAAACACGTCTACTAATTAAACTAATAACCTAGGCGTTTACAAGACCATACGCCTAGGACACACTAATCTAAAACTAATACCCTGACGTTCTACCCTAACGTCTAGGCTAAACACACCTTTAGTCGACTACATTATTGGAAGACTTAATTAAAACCTACACCTATGTCCTCTTTATATACTAGAGGATAAGGACTAATAAATAAAACTTCTTTTGCAAGCAAGTCCTTCCATCTTTTAGTAGGTTTCCTTCTTGTCATATTAAGTCCCTCTTGTTTCATTCTTTTGTCTTTATCAACTCAAACTTGTAATTCCCAACAATCTTCCCTAGTTGATAATGACAAAACCATTCTTGAACGAACTTCCCTGAGCAGTAGAGAAATTGAGATCGGGAATCTCACCATGAATGAAACAAGTATGTCTTCCTTTGTCTTCCCTTAATCCATGCTCGCCACTCAAACATCTCTTCCCCTTTTGTTATTATCTAAATAGGAACGTATGCAAATAATGATCTTGACCACCACGAACCAATATCATACTTCCAATCTAAGACTTCCAATGCTTCAAATCGCCCACCATTACGCACCATAGGAAAAATGGATCCAAAACAGTAGAAGACTTCAACTAGCAGTAGTAATAATGATCAACAATAGTAAAAATCAAATAATTCCCCTTGAGTGATGCATGTAGATGGTTAAACTTTTAACAATAAGCTTCCCCTAAAAACCATATGTTAACCATCTTCTTAATTCTTCAAAATTTGTAAGCTTTATGTAATGATTACTTGTGAAGAAAACTGAATATAACAAACTTGATGAAGAAGTAAAATTTCCCAAACTTGTGTCTTAAATCTTTACAATCCACGGAACTCCATACTTATACAAACCACAAAAATAAGTAGACCATGATCCCTGACAAGAATCCTCAACTATATGAGACCTTGAGCACTACAATGTAACTCCTTGAGTGATAGACAATGTGTGCATAGAGCATTATAAGAAAAATCACACATTGCTAGATTCATCAAGCTAGATGATAAGAACACAAACCAAGCAATTCCACTTCACCGTCAAATAAGTGATAAATAATCCTCTTAGTAATCAATTCTTCAATAAATCTCCATAACGAGCCTTTTAAAATCCTTTTAAGAACATAAATTTCTTCACTGTGTGTGTGAACAATAACCTCTGTGTGTGTCATCCAAAATCATGCTCGACTTCCCTTAAATCAAAAATCTTCTCGTAATAAAGCATGAGCGATATGTTGGCAAGGAGCGATTTCATCAAAATCAACAGTACTTTCAAATAAACTGCGGTACTTTCATAAAACACCAAGCGATGCTGCGTTGAGCGGTACCTTCGAGCAAGTGCTTTGTGTAAGCAAGACTTTCAAAACCTTGACGATGTACTTTAAAAATAATAGCGAAGATACTTTGCATAACCAAGCGGTACTTTCATAGATACGGTACTTTGAGTAATATAAACTGCAACAGTACTTTGAGAATAATAATGAGCAGTACAGAGCAGATATATGTAGGAGCAAGAAATCAGTACCTTGTGACCATTCAATATATTATAATAGATCTACTTTATCCGAATATCATGCCTTGGCCACATTCAAACCCACGTGATCGAATAAACACCAAACGACAACTTCACTGTCACTGTCCCATAAATCGATTTAAAATAAACCAAATAAATGCTAACTCGTGGGTCCTAATATGCTAATGTGATGAATTAAACAAATAATATAAGCTCTATCAAACGTGGACCAGTCAATATAACTTGTGAATTTCAAATTCAAGAACGTCAATGTATAAAACAAGTGGGACCAGCTTCCTCCAATCGATTAACACATGACCCACAAGAATCAATCACCTTCCTTGTGACCAATCACGATCGCTCAAAGATGAAAATTCACAATACCCACGTGATATCATCTTCCACTTTCAATATGAATGTCATTAAATGGGTCCTTCTATTGCTACGGGGTCTAACCCGTAGCTCGCCACCCTGTCCCCCTTTGTCCTCCGCTTTTCGATTACAACACGGTTTTTGTCGGTTTACATTCGTATTACGGCGCTTTTAAGCGTTGGCTTATTAAACTTTATATTCTGATTCCGCATTTTCGGGTTTAAAGCTTTTGATATAAACAAAATTATAAAATAAAAAAAATAAAAAAAATAAAAAAATAAAAAGGGGGTATGAATAACCAAATGGGGGTATTAATAACTCAACCCCATTAAATAAGAATCGATCACAGCTACCCATGCGAACACAATTATTTTTTTTTTTTTAAAAACTGCTTCTGTCGAATTTTTCGAATATGCATTCTTCGACAACTTAAAACCTTGTAATTCCCTATATCAAGAGCTCCCCGCTCTGATACCAATTGATAAGATCGTTTAAAAGCTCAGCTAGGGATCAATAACAAAGATAATAAGCAGCGGAATAATCAAAACAATACTTTGTTATTGAACAAGGTTTTCATTCACTAATACTCTAATAATCTTAGACGTTTATAGAAACACGTCTACTAACTAAACTAATAACCTAGGCGTTTACAAGACCATACGCCTAGGACACACTAATCTAAAACTAATACCCTAGACGTTCTACCCTAACGTCTAGGCTAAACACACACCTTTTAGTCGACTACATTATTGGAAGACTTAATTAAAAACCTACACCTATGTCCTCTTTATATACTAGAGGATAAGGACTAATAAATAAAACTTCTTTTGCAAGCAAGTCCTTCCATCTTTTAGTAGGTTTCCTTCTTGTCATATTAAGTCCCTCTTGTTTCATTCTTTTTGTCTTTATCAACTCAAACTTGTAATTCCCAACAAAATCCATTTATGAGACCTATATTATCCACAGTGAACACTGATGTGAGTTTGAAGATGAATCTAACCATATACACATTACCATTGAGCTTAAAGGCTTGTCACTTCCTCAAATGGCCTAATGGGTCATGTATACACAGAAATAAACAACACAAACAACCTCAAGATCCTAAATCATACCAAATCCAAACAGCCCTTTAAACTTCACTTGTCACATGAATCTTAAAGTATTCAATGAATCTGAGTACAAACCTGATTCCTAACATATTATTATTACATAAGTAAATCAATTAAGCATAAAAACTTCAAGAACTCAATCAGAAACACAGATTTGTCAAATATGCATTTTGACTGAGTGATTTTAATTCTAGGCACAAGTGAAACTTAATAAAAAAACTACTAGTATTAAGCTATAATAACACTAAACAACAACAAATAAGCATAAAGATAAAGAAATCACAACATATAATAAATAGGAATAGTAAATTGCAAAAATTAGAGAATAATGCTTACAAATGAGAATAGGACTGAGACATAGAACAAATGGAAAAGGTTACACCTATTAGCTTACCAATAAGCTCCTAATACCCATAGCACTCCAAATTCAACCCTGCTTCATCATCTTCTTCATTATCCCAATATTTTGCTTATTTTCCATTTCTCTATTTTTTAGTGATTTTCTATTTTAAAGATTCAAAGCGAATTATTGTATCTAAAAGCTATTTAAGCTTTGTCAGAGCCTAAATTATCTATTAGAGTCCATTAATCCACTATGATCCAACAAGAAATTTAAAGACAGGAAATTTAAATTGACAATAAATTAAAAGATATGAAATTTAAAGATAGGGAACAATTAAAGCGAATTTAAAGGTTCATTACACTAATTTAAGATAAAATATAACGTTTGAAAGATTAAAAGACATTTTAACTAAGAAAAGCGATAAAGTTACATCTACGTGACTATGGCTTAAGGCCAAAAGTGCTTGTTTCTTCTCCTTCTTCTCTCTTTTATAGTGTTCGAGTTCCACTTGAGTTGTCGGTCAAATCCACTTCAATTGGTAGCCATTGGATGGCTCAAACTAATCTAGCCATCAAACCGATTTTGGCGCCAATATTCTTCATAGCAGTTTTAATCAATAAATGCGGTGGTTTGAAGCAATTAAGGGTTTTGGTGTTAGTGGAGGTGGAGGAACAAGGTAAGGGGTTGGAGAAAACATGGAAAAGCAGTGTTGGTTTTGGGTTTCTGAGGGTGGAGAGGAGAGCTACGGTGGAGGCGGTTTCACTGGTTTGACTTTCGTTGACCGTTGGGTGATATCAAAGGGGCGGGTCAAGTGGAGTTGGGCTAGGGGCTTGATTTGGGCTTTGGATATTAAAAGGGTCAGGTTGGGTTTATTTAAGCCAAGGACCAAAAGTGCAAATTATCCAAACATGAGGACTGAAAATGCCAACTTTCAAACTTATAACAAGGACCAAAATGACAAACATTGATAGTGCAAGGACCCTTTTGCATTAAATCCATTTTAGAAATCCAAGGACCATTTTGCAAATTTTCAAAGTTTAGGGACCTTTTTGCCAATTGACCAAAGAATCATTCAAGGATCATTTTGATAACTTAGAATACTTGAGGACCTTGAATGATAAAATTCCACATTTTTTGAATTCCGAGGACTAGATTTGACAACTTTTAAAACTTGGGGGACTAAAGCGCCAATTTTGCAAACTTGATACATTTTCATCGATTTTGATCTTTTGCATTTAAAACACATAAAACAACGATTTGTGATATTTTGATCATTTTGATGTGTTTCGAGTGTTTCGGATGTTTTGTAGTGCAAAAATTATAAAAATGATGAGTATTTAGACACTCCTCAAAAGCCTACGGAGCCAACATCAAACAAGCTCTGGTAGGTGGCATGTGAGATCTATTCAATAGATCAACCATGTGACAACCGAAGCGAGAAACAATGGAGCGATTCAATCTTTTGAATCAATCACGGTTCGGAGTTATGGATTGACGGATACCTTTGAAAACCGGTCATTGTGCTTAAAACTATTTTCTTTAGCACATCGACCGGTACGAATATTTCAAATCAAAATGTGTTTTATGATTGATAAATGATTTTCATTAAAACCTTCGTTGTATTGCAAAATAATTTCTATTGAGCAATACACGATTGTTTTCAAATATCTTTTCATCGATCGGTGAATCTCTATTCATTGGTTCACTCACTCCGTGTTGTCTTCTTTGAGGCGTTCGGTTTGAGAATAGCTAGAGCATTGCGAAACCCATCAAGGAAATTCTTGAATTATACACGATCACAGGCGGTACTTGTCTCGATCAGCGGGAACCGTGGGCGTGTACCTCGATTCAACGAAAGTGATCAAAGACACTTTCGTGCGATTTATTGCTAACTTTTGTATGCGAGTCGCCCTACGTTTGCGGTGATCGAATGAAGCGATCAATCCATAGCCGCATGCTCACTTAACACATTCATCTCAAAAGAAATCATGATTAGTGCATCCATGACTCGATATTTTCACTCCATGCTACGCTATCTTCACGCCAATATCATGAATCAACAAAGCTTCGCTACTCGATGAGAATATTTCATGATCCGAATGTGAGCATGTCGGTCCGTATGTCACAACATCACATAATACCAACACCACAATGGATGAGTCGAGATTGATATTTCTTGATGATCTCAAAGGTCGGCTCAAAATTATTATCACGTGGATCGGTAAAAGACCTCCACTTGGATTAACCAAACATGCAATGAGAAGAATCGATGACTACGAACTTGAACAAAGTACTACATCAAGAATGCAAGAACAATTTTAATGTAATATCTGTTTGTATTCAATGTAATTTTAGTATATGTTTGAGGTGACCTCCACAGGGAGATTGTTAGGATTTAGTAAATCCGGTTATTAAAAGTCGGTCACCTCAAGTATATGTAATCATTAGAAAGCTCGTGAGTCGTAGATTATTATAAGGTAAGTAGTATTTAGTTTAAGTAACACCGTGGAGGACGGACGGGTCTTTACCTTTGTATGCACGATCCATGCCCGATAGGTGGCGATTTATGTAATGACTATAAATACTCTCTACCTCCCAAGGTAGAGAGTTGGAGCTCATAATAAGACTTTTCTTTCTCTCACTAAAGTTCCCTAAACCTCTAACTTTCTCTCTCTAGAACTCTTCGTACGCCTACTTTGTGTTTGGTTTGATGTGTATGTGAAATCCAATATGTTACATTTTTCATCCAAATATGCATCATACCAGCATTTTGCTTCCAAGAGACCTAAAAAGTGAAAAGGAACGAAATTAAGCAGTAACGGATATAAAAGTGGGTGATTAAAGGCTTAAATGACCCTTTAAAAGTGTACGTTTTAAATCCTTATCATCTGCTCATACATATCTATTCCTAATATAACTCTAACAAACTATTCTACTTTTGACATAAACAGACTTAACTCACGACTATTTGCTCTGCCAGACTTAACATCTTTAGTACTGGCAGACTTAACTACTAACAGACTTAAGTCTGGTCTACCAGACTTAACTACTAAAGCTACCAGAATTAACTCAAAACAGACTTAAACATACTTAATTCTGTTTTACAAAATATAATTCCCTACAATATGTGCTAGTCGTTGTTGATGACTACTCTCGGTTCACTTGAGTTAAGTTCTTGAGGTCAAAGGATGAAACTCCTGACGTCATCATCAAACTTATTAAACAGTTGCAGGTTTGGCTCAATAAAACAGTTAGAATCTGTGGAAAACTAGAAGGGGGGGTTGAATAGTTTTACCGATAAAATCTTCATTTTAAAATATTTAGATCGACTTATGTCAATCTATTTAAATGTGTATATTGGATGTTGATAGATAAGTATGTAAATATGTAATGCAAAGGTAAAGAGTAAGAAACACAAAACCACGACACGAGTGTTTATAGTGGTTCGGCTACAAGGACACCTTCCTTGCCCTACTCTACTCCCCGAGTCACCTACTCGAGAGTTCGTAAGCACTACACGACACAAAATCCTTATGGCGGAGAAGCCTTCACAATGTCGCCTACTCTTTTTCTGGTACAAGGCTAGACACCGGGTTCTTCCACGAGGTAGAACCAAACCTATCACAACGTCGCCTATACTTTATTCGGGACAAGGCTAGATACCGAGTTCCATTACAAAGGATGAACTACTACCCAACACTACACAACACCTATCCCAAAGGAGACCCACCCCTTATCACAACATCATCAAGGATATCAATATCCTTGGACACAACCTATCTATATTTGTACATCGATGCACCATATCGATTGTACACCCTTGGCATCTTTCGCTAATGCCCTTGATATGATCTTTGACACGTTTCACTAATGCCTTCATCATGGACCTTTGGCACCCTTCACTAATTCCTTAGACACGGACCTTCGACACCTTTCACTAATTCCTTTGACTTGACCCTTTTGGCATATTTCACTAATGCCTTCAACACAACACTTCTAGAGAGGAAGAAAGAACTATCAACAAGAGAACTTCAGTAGTATTGATGATGACGAAGCTAGACAACTCATTGACTTGAGCTTGCTCGACTTCAAGAGGCGGTGATCTCGCCTTTAAGAGGAACCTAGAGAATTACACTAAAACAAACACAAACTACATAGAAAGATCCTTTGGATCTGAGATTAAAGAGTTTACAATACTAGGATAAAGTATGTGTAGGAGTGGCCACTTACAATGAAGAAATTGCTCACTATTTATAGACAAATTCACTACTGTCCCACGGATCCCTTGCTTGAGGAATCCATCTAGTGTATTCCTAGGGATCCGTAGGACACTCCCCCTAAATGGGTTGTGGGTCATGGATCATGGGTTATATACTTTGAACCATGGGTATCCAAATAAATATAATGTACCTAGAAGATGCAATGCATCTAGTCAATGGGTCATGGGTTAGCTCCATGGGTCATGGATAATACCAATTATGACTTATGCATGATGTCATGCAATGGGTCATGGGTTATGGATCATGCTCCATGGGTATGGGTAATGGATTTTGGGCTTTACCAAAGTACATTCAATGTATTTAGTCAATGGGTCAAATACTTAGACTTCTACCCATTATATTGCCCAATACAACACATACTAAGTATGTATATATATATCTACCCATTATGTAAACACTATTTGTTATACATATGCATTACTATAACATAAAAACACTATTACTTGTTTAGTGTTTTATATGAAAACTTAAGTGTGTTAGTAAACTATTGGCTCAAACCATTTACGTATTTTATTTGTTTCGTTAAAATGATTTTACGTTTGTTATCGACAAAACATTAGAAGATCGTAAAATATAAATAAACGTTTTTACGGCTTATTTGTATTAACAATCTCCTCCTTTTTGTTGATGACAAAACATAAGATTATTTTAAGGAAAAACTAAAATTAAATAAAGTTTAATTCGAGTTTTACTCTCTTCTCCCTCTTTTGTCGAAACAAAAAGAGAGTTGAAAAGAAACTAACACTTTATTTTAAGAAAAACATGTGAAAAGAATAAAATATGAAAGCTAAAGAGTAAGAGAAGAGAAGGATTTTCGTCTTAGCACCCCCTTGACCGGTCCATCCCTTTGTGAGGGCGTCAAGTAATTAGAAAAACTAAGCGAGTGCTTTGCATTTTTGTTTGCAAATGGTTTCGTCTTTTTTGACGAACATGCTCCCCCTTGACGAGTGCTCCTTTACAAGGAGGACGTCATGCAGTTATTGTAATCCTATGTGAAATTGTTGCAAATGATTTTGCAACTATTTTGCTTTGACAAGAAACTCCCCCTAGCTAAGGGTGTCAAAGTCTTCATGTGTATATTGAAAATCTACAAAACAAAGGTTAGAAAACAAGTATATGATGCATAATTTCCTGCAAATAAGACTCAAGTTAGTAATAAAAATGTGTTCTGTTGCACGGATCCCACGATTCCTCCCTTGGAGGGATTCGTCTAGGCTAAAATGAGGGATCCTTCTGCCTGTAAGCTTAAGACAACAATGGTGATATAAAATGTGAAATTAACATATAAAATGAGATACGTATTAAGGCACCAAACATATTCTGAAGACAATATGGCATATAACATGTAATTTCATTCAATAAAAATACGAGAAATGATCTACATATCTCTAAAACTAAGACAATGACTCAAACATGTAATACATTTTCTACTAATTCTTAGAAGTGACGGAAACCTAAAGAGCATCAATGTGCTTGAAATCTAAGGATGAGTAGACTTGTTGATTTGGTCCAATCGCTCAAGGAGATGATTAAACATGAAATGCAACTCATTTCGTACTTCTTGAACAAGTCCTTAGGTGATTTGACAATTAGAGCAATTATTGTCATAACTAGGAGCCGGAGGAGATGGGATGTTTTGAGGAGGCTCCAAAAAGGATGGTGGAACTTGTGAAGGTGAGTTGAGCAAAATAGGATGTATTCTTGACGGTCTTAATATTTATAGTGTCTCGCTATACATATGGTCTACCCTAATGCGCTAACAGGCGGTGTACCCGTCGTGTGTAGTGTAGTAAATGGTAAAGCCGAGGTCGTCCCAAGAGCTATGTGTGGGATAATTACTAAGTCTAATTGTCACGAATATTAATGGTTTGATAGGGTTTTAATTAATTAAACTACTAATGCGTAATATAAAAGCAAATAAATGGTAGAAGGAAATCAATAGAGGAATAGTGGTGCTAACCTATTTAATCCTCCTAACTAGTTATGTCTACGTCTACCTACTTCCAATTACTTGGTGGGGTCAAATTCGAGAGGACAACATTTGGTCAATTCGCCTAACCTATCGAAAGATGCCACCACAGGAGAAATCGGGCACACCGTAATAAGTCCTGTTGTTCCCGGTCCCTAAGCCGAGTCATTAAGTACCGCTACATGCTAGATTCTAAATAGTGAGTGCCGGCCGTTAGGAACTTTACACTACACCCCCAATTCTTAAGTTCATCCAAACGATAGGTGACCAGTTGGTCAAATCGCATAAGTAGAAAGGGTCGTCAGTTGGTCATATCTTACCCTTCTCGTCTCAGTCCGCTCACCTAGGGTCAGTTGGTCATATCTCCTAGGCAATTGACCTCTATCTCCATTCAAAACTACCGAACCTGGGGTAACTACCAAAGAACTATGCATGCATACACTTAGAAATAATTGTACGGAAGTAAAGGTAAACGCAAACAAAACAATTAAGGAATCATAACTAGGCTAGCACCAAAGGGTGCTTAGCCGCTCATATTAATCATGCACATCAATTCAATATTCAAAGGTACGAAATACATGAATTGAAAGTAAAAGAAATAATAAACGCTAAAGCTTATCGTAATGGTATGACTTCTCCCTTGGAAACAGCTCTGTATGCTTCCCTAGACCTCCTTTGAGCTTTTTCCCACGTTCTCAGAGTGTTGTGTGTGGAATGGGATGATTTGAAATGCTGTAATTCTTGGGGTATTTATAGGCCAGGTCTGGGTTACGGCGTAACCCATAGAGGAGTTACGCCTTAACCTTCTATTTCTCCGTAAATGCACTAGATCTGCTAGTTACGGCGTAACCTTATAAGTGGTTACACCGTAGTCTTCAATAAACTCGGTTACGTCGTAAGTGATGCAGTAGTTACGGCGTAAGTATCAACGGCGTGGAACCTCTTTTGACCTAATGGAGTTATGTCGTAACCTTTGGGAGGAGTTACACCGTAACCACTTGATAAGTTGGACTTCTGGGTCACGCAATAGTTACGGCGTAATGTGAGAGATGAGTTATGCCGTAACTTCTTCAAAATAAGCATACTGTGATAAATCTTGAGTAGTGTTTCCATTTCCGCGTCTCTTTAGCTCCAATGCTCGTAATTTACCTGAAAGTGCAAAACAATGGAAAACAAGCGTAAATCCATATAAATGATATAAATAACGAGCATTAACGGGAAATTGACACTTAATATTCGAGGACTATTTGATGTTATTAAATATCCCCACTTGAACTCTACTTGCCCTCAAGTAGACCTTATTAGATAGATTCCTAAAAGATATCTCCCAAAACACGGAAAATATGAGTTTACAAATCCCTTATGCTAGAATAAAACAAAGCCGAACACCTCACGAAAGGGAACAAACACTCAAATCTCTAAACTATTCTAAGTGTCAATTTCGGGTGATCACTCAATCGCACAGTCATAGCATGTATTCTATCATAAGCTTGGCGGTTACACAAATCTCCACCACTATAGTTAAGGGCTAAACAATTCTCGAAGGCAATATGGGTAGACACGACAAAGGTTAAGGGTGACTCGTCATTACTAACATGTCACGGCGAAGTGGACAAAATCAATAATACATGACCAAATCCATGGCCAAGACACCAAAGATTGCTCATTGCATCACCTAGACACGCTTCATGACTAAAGGGTAGGATAAGACATGGGATATATAATTGGTGTAAAATGAAAACAAGCGGTAGTCTATATCTACAACTAAGTCATCACCACTTACCGTCCGCCCAAAGTTCAAGCTTAGAAGTTTAGAGACCGGATCATGAAATGCAAGGTAGATGTGTCATTAGAGGACGTCGTAATGGGCACACTACCTTTTCTTCTTCAGTTGGTATAACTCCAACTCCAATCTTCCGATGTGACCGAGGTGGCCTCCTCGATACTAAACAATAAAGCTCATACTACAGTGCTTATAACATCGCACTTTACAAAATCATAACTCTATCAACTATATACTTTTTTTTCGATTTTTTTTAAGGAACATAACATGATAACATAACATCCCCCCACTTGAGATGAACAATGGGAATTCGGGGGGTCTTCAATGATCTTCATAATTGTTGTCGATGAAAGCGTGATTTCCAAACCTTTCCACTCGAACCTTGAACTTAGGGAAATGATGACTTCTTAATTACAAATAAAGACTACAGGGTAGGCTAAGGTGTAAGGGTGTAACGAAACAATATATTGGGGTGAAAAAATGAAAGGAATGGCTCGGAAGGGTGTATCTAGGGTATCTTGCACTAAAGGGAGTGCAACAAAGGGTTTCACATGGGGGTCGAAAAGTCGAGGTGACTAATCGATAGACTCACAATGGTAGGCTGTTTGGGTGATAATCCTATAATATCGCCTTCTAAAACCGAAAAGTCCAAATACATCGAGCTAACTCAACATACCTCGCCTATGGTCTCGAAATGATGCAAAGGCCAAGTTCTAAAGTTTACAAGCTACCCAAGACACTCATAATTTGGTGGATTTGGGGTAAAATATTGGAAACGGATAAGGCTAATCTCACCATGTAATATCAAGGGTTGTATGTGCTCGGCTAAGGTCTAATCTAGTTAGGTTCGAAAAAACATGTCAAAATTTTAAAATGGCATAATTTTTAAAATAAACTAGAAAATGAGGGCTAAATAAAGTTCAAGAGATAATTCTACTCCCGTCCCCCACTTGAATTATACAAAGTCCCTTTGTACTAGGCATTAAAATAAAGGTGAAGAGAAAGGTAGAATTAGAGCGAGAACTTCCCGAAATTTGCTCCATAAAGAAGAAGGCCCATGAGAAAGGATCGTGCCTTCGTTTAAGCGTCATGAACAAACTTCAATCCCTGAAATCACAATACCGACAAGCATAATTCTAAAAAGAAAAAATAAAACAAATCTAACTCACTTTCGTAGGAATCACGGTTGCATTTAGCGAATGCAACAAGCCTTTTAAACTACTTGGTGTCCCAAGTGGACGAGTGATGTCTCGTGAGGGTTTACAGGGAACACACCCTCAAAGTTCATTTAAAAACTAATACAAGGTTACTGTGTTTTAAAATTAAAGAATTAAAGCAAAGGAGAGTTACGTCGTAACTCCTATGAGAGAGTTACGCCAGAATCGGCAAAACCCGGTATGTTTGTGAAGCGAATAGTTACTGGCGTAACCACCGAGATGGTATTACGCCGTAATTGGTAATGCGACAAGAATTTCTGCTGCTAAAGTGTTGGTTACAACAGTAATCACCAAGATGAGTTACGCCGTAACTCGCTCGATCAAGAATCGCAGCAGAATTACTTCATTGTTTCTGCAAAAAGTTAGAAACACAAAACCCAACAGAAATGAAATAAAAACAAAAGAAAGAGATAATTCAGGTTGTCTCCCGAAAGAGCACTTTTCTTTATTAATGAGTCTTTAAGTTAGACTCAGAGCCGCGGGGCTCCTATGGGGGCCTTTGAGCTTGCCCAACTTCTTCCATGTCTTTAATTGAATAAGGCTGGTCCCAAACATGTGGCGAAATATAACGAGTCATGGAGTATCTTTTTTGTAGAAAATTAGCTCGTGCCCATTCGAAACGAAACCTATCCTTTTCTTCCTCGTCAATTTGAGCATACCCAAACTTTACGAGTAACCAATTTTCAAATGAGATTCCCCTATATCCTACATTGCTTCTCTTATCTTCGTCAAAACATGCCCATTCTTTGCGTTTGAGCCATTTAGGTTCAGGGTATTTTCCTCCATTGCAAATCTTGCGATTGGGGTTACATGTAGGCCATGCCAAGGTGTATTCATCGTGCATCATAAGCGGTTTGCGAAATGAATGGTCCAGTTAATGTCTGAGAACCATTCGCAAAAAGCACTATGCTTTTGTAACTACTTCTTTCTGATATCATCTTCCTTTTCCAAGCACCACCAAACTTTTGCGACTTCATTAATCGTCCGAATGAGATACTCCTCCTCCATTACATCCTTTTGGAAAGGGGAACATGTGGGAAATATTACTCCGTCCCTTCGGTAAAGGAACACAACAGTGAACTCTTCTTTTTACAACGTAACTAGGAACAGAAAACGGAATCTCTTCCTCATCATCTTCATTGTCGCTGGATTCGGACTCCTGCAAATGGCTAAAAGATGAAGGTGGAAACCTATCGGAGTCATCTAATTCAATTTTTGGTGGTTCCTTTGTAACGATTTTGTCTGGCTCAAGGCTCAAGGTTTTATCCAATTTAAACTCCACAATATCTCCATAGATTCCACCGTGTTGTGCCAATGTGTCAAGGAATGGTTTACCAAGAATCAAATGCTCCTTTTTGTTGTTCAAATAATCGACTACCACAAATTCAGGGGCTGAGGTAAATTTATCGACCTTTACGCACATACCACCTGTAATACCTAAAGGGATAATCTTAGATTCAGTACCTGAATCAATCACGATATCCATTTCCCAAAGGTGGATTATCTTCAGTTTTAAGAAAATGGATAGAGGCATGATGTTTACACCGGACCCAAAGTCTACTATCCCCAAAATATCAATTTTACCTGCAGAACATGGAACGATTACCCCGCTTGTGCTAACATCCTTAACCGAGAATAAACTGGATCCTAACCTGGATGTCCCTTCCGGAGCATGGTTACGCCGGAACTCAGGGAAGTAGTTACGGCGTAACTCTTCCTGTTGGTCGGTTTTCACGACATTCAATACACATTCCTCAATCACTTTTTGAGAATCATTGGTAAAAACAGCATTGCATTCCCCCTTGCGCTTGGCTTCATTAAGTTCCATTCCATCAATCTCAGCACTGAGTTTTTCGATCATCGCTCCAAGATTTGTTAGGGTTTCGTCGTGCCTGGAAAGATTCTTGTTAGTGTTTTCCTGGAAACCCTTTAACCAAATATCTTGTTCTTTTGTTTCGGGTCAAGTCTCCGTGAATTTGTTAATTGTTTCTTCAAGACGGGCTTTTTTCTCCATAAGGCCCACGGTTGTAATTTCCTCGATAACCATTACTATTTCGATTGTCACCGTAAAATGGTCGATTTTCTCCATACTTAGCTTCTTCAATATCCTCTTCGTCCATATGAGGACAATTTTTCGTAAGATGTCCTCCTCCACATCTTTCACACCCCACTTGGATGGCATGAACGGTTTCTCGACCTTCAAAGATATCTCGATCGAGGCTTTCAATTTCTTGGCGATAGTCGCAATTCGTCGAAACTTCCACCTTGGTTTCTTTTACTTCCACCGTCGTGCCATTTTTGAGAATGGTCCGCCATTTTGAATGGCTTCAATTGCGATAGTAGGAGTCATGTTTGGAATAGGTCCTTGATATTCCAAAGATATGTCTTGTAGTTACATTTATTCCTATGTATAAAATATTGACCTTCTGCTGGTTGTTAAGATCATTGGTAGGACACTTATAAAGAAGATCGTTGTATCTCGTCCCAAGCTTGATACATAGTTTCGTCATCTTCTTGTTTGAAATTGTGGATCTCAAGAGTTGATTAGAAATATTTGATGGTGGGCAATATCTTTGGATAAAGTGTTTCTCAAGAGCGCCTAAGTATTAAGCGCCCGTGGCAATCTTCGATCCATCTTCCGTTGCCCGGTGAGAGTCATAGGGAAGACCCCGAGCATAACAAAGATCATGAGACACGCCGGAATGTTGAAAAGGCTAGCGATGTATAGGAAATTTTCAACGTGCTCATATGCGTCTTCGCCCTGTTTCTGAAAAGGGTTAGCGAAGCTCCTCATAAATTGGTCTTTAATCTCGAAACGAACATCCGCTCCGATTGTCGGTCTTACGAGACCCGACCCTTGATCCGCTCTAGTCAACGCCAAGTATTCCTCAAGAGTGAGGTCATCGATGTTAACAACTTCCATGGTACCGAAAACTTGAAATATGATCGTGAGAAAAGTTTAAAATGAAATGAAAGACTTAATATCAATCCTAATATAGCTCCCAAGGGCGCCAAAAACTTGATGCAGTTTTCTTGACTGTGTCTTAATATTTATAGTGTCTCGCTATACCTATGGTCTACCCTAATGCACTAACGGGCAGTGTACCCGGTCGTGTGTAGTGTAGTAAATGGTAAAGCCGAGGTCGTCCCAAGAGCTATGTGTGTCGGATAATTACTAAGTCTAATTGTCACATAATATTAATGGTTTGATAGGGTTTTAATTAATTAAACTACTAATGCAGAATATAAAAGCAAATAAATGGTAGAAGGGAAATCAATAGAGGAATAGTGGTGCTAACCTAGTTAATCCTCCTAACTAGTTATGTCTACGTCTAATTACTTCCAATTACTTGGTGGGGTCAAATTCGAGAGGACAACATTTGGTCAATTCGCCTAACCTATCAACAAAGATGCCACCACAGGAGAAATCAAAGCACCATCATAAGTCCTGTTGTTCCCGGTCCCTAAGTCGAGTCATTAAGTACCGCTACATGCTAGATTCTAAATAGTGAGTGCCCGGCCGTTAGGAACTTAGACACTACACCCCAATTCTTAAGTTCATCCAAACGATAGGTGATCGTTGGTCAAATCGCACAAGTAGAAAGGGTCGTCGGTTGGTCATATCTTACCCTTCCGTCTCGGTCCACTCACCTAGGGTCGGTTGGTCATATCTCCTAGGCAATTGGCCTCTATCGCCATTCAAAACTACCGAACCAGGGGTGAGTACCAAAGAACTATGCATGCATACACTTAGAAATAATTATACGGAAGTAAAGGTAAACGCAAACAAAACAATTAGGAATCATAACTAGGCTAGCACCAAAGGGTGCTTAGCCGCTCATATTAATCATGCACATCAATTCAATATTCAAAGGTACGAAATACATTAATTGAAAGTAAAAGAAATAATAAACGCTAAAGCTTATCGTAATGGTGTGACTTCTCCCTTGGAAACAGCTCCGTATGCTTCCCTAGACCTCCCTTGAGCTTTTTCCCACGTTCTCAAAGTGTTGTGTGTGGAATGGGATGATTTGAAATGCTGGAATTCATGGGGTATTTATAGGCTAGGTCTGGGTAACGGCGTGACCCATAGAGGACTTACGCCGTAACCTTCTATTTCTCCGTAAATGCACTAGATCTGCTAGTTACGGCGTAACCTTATAAGTGGTTACGCCGTAGTCTTCAATAAACTCGGTTACGCCGTAAGTGATGCAAGAGTTACGGTGTAAGTATCGGCGCGTGGAACCTCTTTTGACCTAATGGAGTTACGTCGTAACCTTTGGGAGGAGTTACCGTAACCTCTTGATAAGTTGGACTTCGGGTCACGCAATAGTTACGGCGTAATGTGAGAGATGAGTTACCGTAACTTCTTCAAAATAAGCATACCGTGATAAATCTTGAGTAATGTTTCCATTTCCGCCTCTTTAGCTCCAATGCTCATAATTTACCTGAAAGTGCAAAACAATGGAAAACAAGCGTAAATCCATATAAATTATATAAATAACGAGCATTAACAGGGAAAATTGACACTTAATATTTAGGACTATTTGATGTTGTCAGTGAGTCTTTTAATAAGTAGAGATTTGGATGAGAAGGAGGTTCGGTAAAGGAATGTAGTCTAGGTTCTAGAAATGAAGGCTTGGGTGTTTTACTAGAGCTAGGTGCGTTTGGTTTAGTGCTTGATGAAGCATTTACCAACTCAAAGGCTCGAATGCTAATTTTAGTGGTTCTTTTAGCTATTGTTGATTGAGTTTATAGAGGGGGGATTCTAGCATTTGGACTTCTTACGGGTGATGACTCGGTGGATGATATCTCATGAACCATATGAGCATTCTTTTTGGATGAACCTTTGGTTGAAGAGTTCTTGCTAGATGCTTTAGTCATAGTGAAAGAAAGGGTGTAATAGAAGTCTTAACTACTGATTTTTTGATTGTTGTATAAATAATGGCTTAAGCTCCTAAGAGTGCTTGGTTTATAAAGGATGAAGTTGAGTTAATGAATTAAATTCTTGACCACTAAGAATTTTGGCATGCACTAAGGTCAACTATGGTGTAGTTCTATTCTAGGGAGTCATTAAATGGTAAGTAAATGTGTTTAGACTACCAAAGAGAGTTTGAATTTGGTAGAAAAGATGATTATAAGCTGTTCTGTAGACCTGGATCCCACGGTTCCCTCTCACTAGGGATCCGTCTAGTTATAAACCAGGGATCCGTCTGTCAGACAGCATAGTGGTGAGGTGATTATGCTCTTTTAAGGTCTAGTACCTATAAATCTTAAGGGTTTGACTTCTCTCATGTGTCTTAAATGGTATGTGACTTAAATGTCCAACTACAAGGAGTGAGGATACCTAATGATGGTTTTTGGTAGGAAAGTGGAGTTTTTGAGAGTGCAACTAAGTATTTAAGAATGATACTATTGATTTGAGGATGACAAATGAGGACAATTGATCCTAGAGATCAGATGGTGGCTTAAGAAAAATATGGAAAATTCCTAAAAAATAAAAAGAAATGAAAAACTAATTTTAAGCTTATTTTGAAGTAAGGATGACTAAAATCAATTTGTCAAAATTAAGAGAAATAGCCAACTAAATGTTTTGAAGTGTGAGGAACAATGTGTGAGTATTGGAGCGGAAATATGGTGAGTTTTGGTGAAGTGATAAATAAAAAATACCTAGAGTGTGATCCTATGTTAGCTATGAGTGAGTGTGAGACCTACTGAGTTTGAGGAAGACTTAAGTGGTCCTAAAGTATCATGTTTAGCTAGTGTGATAAGGTCTAGAGAATTAGATTGAAGTGAAAGTGTAACAAATCCTTGTCTGTTTGCCCGGATCCCATGGTTCCCTCATCTGAGGGATCCGGCTAGTTATAGCTCAGGGATCCGGCTACTGCTGACCAGTAGCTTCTCAGCAAATGTGAAGTTTTTGCACTCTTTAGAAAATACTCATCCTAATCATTTCTACATTCAATAAACATATGCAAGCAACAAATATTACGCATAGTAAGTAAGGGCGACTAGAATGTAAGCAAAATGAGTGGGATCGACTTCTTGATTGAGATCAAGTTGTCGTAAAATTCTCATTTTTCAGGTTCCTAGGTTAGAATGTTTTAGTTTATGTTATGCCATCTACTACGAGCTACGTCCTAAACTACAGAAATATTGTTTAGATTGTTTACAGACCATTGTTCACAAATTAAGGTCAACAACCTTACCTTCCTCCCGTTTAACCTCTTACTCCATCTCCATCTCCATCCCCATCTCCATCGCCTCTACTCTTCACTCTTTACCCCTACACCCCTACTTCTTCTTCTTCATGAGGAAGTTAGTAAAACACTTGAGCATGCCCTTAGTTTGTTGGAATTCCTGTGAAGGGCTCGGGACTTCTGGTAGTTGGTCAATGTATGCTAGGGGTCGAGTTGGACGTTGCCAATGGGGTTGCTACCTTCTCCTTCTCTTTCTCTTTCATCCGATGAATCTGTTGGTGGGTGAGGTCTCTTGCCATCCACCATAATCCCTGTAGTCTTTCCATCGGATTCATAACCTTGTTGCAAAAGGTGTGGTCATTGGAGTAAGGAGAAGGATCTAGAGCAAAGACGAAGTTTTCTAGGCGAGTCAAGAGCATGACATAGGGGAGTACCATCTTGTCCGTCCTTTTTACACTTGACATTCGCTTCACCATGTAATAGGCGAGGTTGAAGTGAGTGTCAGTTACACGGCAATAGATCATGAAGCTTAGGCAAGGATTGGGATGATCCTTATTTCCTCCCAAACAAAGAACGTTCTCCCTTAACACTAGTTCCCATTTCTTGTATAATGGGAACATTTCCGAAAGCTCCATTTGAAAAGGATCTCTATAGATGACCTTGGACTTCCTAGTGACTCTTGACGGAGAAGCTCTTTCCATGAAGACGGTATCTCTAATCGTAGCCGCTTCCGGGATGGGTGTGAAGTATACCTCGTGATGATCTACCATGTCATGAATCTCAGCCAAAGACCATTTATTTGAGTACATGCAAACTCCTTGACAAGGGATACCAAGTATCCTAGCAAACTCTTCAAGAGTGAAGCTGAACTCATGCTCATTGATGATAATAGCTATCGAAATGGTTCCATCATCATTTCGAATGATCCTCATGCTTTTATAAAACTCTAGGACAAACATCGGACAAATTTGTTCATTGATGCTCAAGATACAATGAAATTTGATTCCCGCAAAGACTTGGAGAATGTCGGTGTTGTTGGTGAATGAGCGTTCAACTACTCGTCCAACATCTTGAAGATTTTCCGGTCATCCGGGATCAAGCCATCCTTTCGATGATACATGGGAATGTAATGTGCGGTGTCTTGGTAATCTTGTTGTCTATTGCTAGGCATGATTGGTCCTAAACATCAAACCCACAATGTGGTTTTAATTGTGTAAATAATAACCTAATGGGATTCATCACAATTTTTCTCAATACATCTTCATCGAATTCAAAAAAATGAGTTTAATTTATATTAACAATGTTGATTCTTTGATTTAGTTTATCTTATAAAACAATGTGATATCAAATTGTGACAAACTCATTTGAGCTCAATTTCTAAAGATGAAAATTGTACTCCTAGGTTTTGAAGAATGGAAATAACAATGTAACGAAGATTATACTTACACAAGTGATTGTTTCCTTAGAGAAGATGATGAATTGACTCCTGTGAACAGTAAATTAGGTTTTATGTTCGTGAGTTTGAGAAGGTAAAGTGAAGTATAGAAGTCCATAGTGAACATCTTTTACTTAAACTGTCTTCTGATGTGCCGGTTCCCATGGATCCCTTGAATGAGGGATCCGGCTAGTGTAAACTTAGGGATCCGGCATATCAGCAATTATCAGTTTAAGTAATCTTTGATAATTTTGATTTGGGAGTTCTAATTCTTGGCTAGGGTTGATGTTCATGCTCTATAACTTATGGTTTGGGGTTTTGACGTGTTTTACTAGTCCTATTTGACGAGGTTCCCTTTTTACGAATAAATCATAATTCTTTGGGAAGTTTTAAATATTATGATAAAATCCTATTTTATCATAATATGAGGAGTTTCACATGGATACTTATTGACATAGATGAAATGTCAATAACCTTATGTGAGGAGTGATGACCAAGGCTCTCGAATAGCCAAGATATCATTATCACTAGTTTGTAGTTTTGTCTATAGAGATCAACGAAGAATACAATTCTTGATGATGAGTTCTATATAGATAACAACTTTAGTGATTTTTAAGAAAGCATAATGAGACTACTAATCTTAATCATGTTTATACCAAATGATATTATTAATTAAAAAAAATATACGAAAATAATTTATTTGTAAGTAATTTATTAAAAAGCATACCTTTGTTGTATATTCTTTTTGAGAAAAGAAATATTAAAGAGAAATTCTTCATGATCTTCTTAGGATGCCCAGATCCTAGTATGGATAATTCTTCAACAAGGAAAATATTAGAAAGATCTATCATTATCAAACATTATAAAATATGATGATTTAAAACGTGACCTTTTGTTTTTAAGAAATTTCCTTCCTTGTAGTTTTCAATCATACACGGATCGTATCAAGTTTTTAAAAGTACAGAATACTCTTAAGAAACTTGGTAACGAAGCTCTGGTACCAATTGTGGAAAACTAGAATGGGGGTTGAATAGTTTTATCGATAAAACTTTATTTTAAAATATTTAGATCGACTTATGTCAATCTATTTAAATGTGTATGTTGGATGTTGATAGATAAGTATGTAAATATGTAATGCAAAGGTAAAGAGTAAGAAACACAAAACCACGACACGAGTGTTTATAGTGGTTCAACTACAAGGACACCTTCTTTGCCCTACTCCACTCCCCGAGTCACCTACTCGAGAGTTCGTAATCACTACATGACACAAACTCCTTATGGCGGAGAAGCCTTCACAACGTCGCCTACTCTTTTTCCGGTACAAGGCTAGACACCGGGTTCTTCCACGATGTAGAACCAAACCTATCACAACGTCGCCTATACTTTATTCGGTACAAGGCTAGATACCAAGTTCCATAACAAAGGAGGAACTACTACCCAACACTACATAACACCTATCCCAAAGGAGACCCACTCCTTATTACAACATCATCAAGGAAATCAATATCCTTGGACACAACTTATCTATATTTGTACATCGATGCACCATATCAATTATAAACCCTTGGCATCTTTCGCTAATGCCCTTGACATGATCTTTGATACCTTTCACTAATGCCTTCATCATGGACCTTTGGAACCCTTCACAAATGCCTAAGACACGGACCTTCGGCACCTTTCACTAATGCCTTTGACTTGACCCTTTTGGCATCTTTTACTAATGCATTCAGAACAACACTTCTAGAGAGGAAGAAAGAACTATCAACAAGAGAACTTCAGTAGTCTTGATGATGACGAAGCTAGACAACTCATGGACTTGAGCTTGCTCGACTTCAAGAGGTGGTGATCTCGCCTTTAAGAGGAACCTAGAGAATCACACAAAAACAAACACAAACTACATAGAAAGATCCTTTGGATCTGAGGTTAGAGAGTTTACAATACTAGGAGAAAGTATGTGTAGGAGTGACCACTTACAATGAAGAAATGGCTCACTATTTATAAACAAAAATTCACTACTGTCCCACGGATCCCACGGATCCCTTGCTTGAGGGATCCATCTAGTGTATTCCTATGGATCCGTAGGACGCTCCCCCTAAATGGGTTGTGGGTCATGGATCATGGATCATGGGTTATAGACTTTGAACCATGGGTATCCAAATAGATACAATGTACCTAGAAGATGCAATGTATCTAGTCAATAGGTCATGGGTTAGCTCCATGGGTCATGGATAATACCCATTATGACTTATGCATGATGTCATGCAATGGGTCATGGGTTATGGATCATGCTCCATGGGTATGGGTCATGGATTTTGGTCTTTACCCAACTACATTCAATGTATTTAGTCAATGGGTCAAATACTTAGACTTCTACCCATTATATTACCCAATACAACACATACTAAGTATGTATATATATATATATATATATATATATATCTACCCATTATGTAAACACTAGTTGTTATACATATGCATTAATATAACATAAAAACACTATTACTTGTTTAGTGTTTTATATGAAAACGTAAGTGTGTTAGTAAACTATTGGCTCTAACCATTTACGTATTTTATTTGTTTCGTTAAAATGATTTTACGTTTGTTATCGACAAAACATTAGAAGATCATAAAATATAAATAAACGTTTTACGGCTTATTTGTATTAATGTAATCATCCGAGCAGACAATGGGCGAGTTTGTAAACAAAGAACTAAGTCAGTTTTATGAAAGCATTGGAATAAGCCATCAAAGAAGTGTTCCACGTACTCCTCAACAGAACGGTGTAGTTGAAAGACGAAATCGAACTCTTGTTGAAGCCGCAAGGACTATGCTAATTTATTCAAAGGCTCCAATGTTTCTCTGGGAGGAAGCCATTGCCACTTCATGTTACACCCAAAACTGTTCCCTAATTCATACAACTCATGGAGAAACTCCATACGAACTAGTTCATAACAGAAAACCAGATCTTTCTTTTCTTCGTGTGTTCGGAGCATTATGTTATCCAACAAATGAGGGTCAAGATTTGGGAAAGTTGAAAGCTAAGGCGGATATTGGATTTTTTGTTGGTTATGCACCGAATCGGAAGGGTTATTGAATCTACAATAAAAGAACCCGAGACATCATGGAAACTATTCATGTTACATTTGATGAGCTGACTGAGCAAACGGCTCCTGGAAAATCTAGTTCTGGACCCTCACCACAATTTTTGTCAAGTAGTCCCATTAATTCTTCTCTTATACATAATTATTCCCCTGAAGTTCCTTATGTACCTCCATCAGAATAAGATTTAAGGAAACTGTTTGATCCGATGTTTGATGAATACTATGAACCTATGCTAATAATAATTCTACACCACCAACTGTAGCTGCCTCTAATCCAACCAATACAGATGGTCCATCTGTATCAATGTCCTTCTCTTAAGAAGCGCCAGTTGCCAATCACTCATCATCATCTTCGAATCCTCAATCATCTTCTTTGGATCAAGGAAATGCATCTGGGAATTCTTTTGGAGACAACCCCTTTGCAAATCCCAAAGATGCTCCATTTGAAAACATATTTGCCCCTGAACCTACACCAAAAAAATCTTCACCAGGGGATCCTAACTCTGCCACATCAGTTTCTTACCAACAACCACATAAACATCTCAGAAAATAGACACATGATCATCCATTGGACAACATCATTGGGAATCCTTCTCGTCCGGTATCCACTCGTAAACAACTTGCTACTGATGCCTTATGGTGCTTCTTCACCTATGTACTATCAAAGATCGAACCTAAAGATGTCAAAAAAGCAATGTCTGATGACAGCTGGTTTAGTGCTATGCAAGAAGAAATCTATGAGTTCGATCATCTTGATGTATGGGAATTAGTACATGCTCCAGATTGTGCTATGATTATTGCTCTCAAGTGGATCTTCAAAGCAAAGCTTGATGAGCACGGTGATGTTCTGAAGAATAAGGCAAGGCTAGTGGCTAAAGGATATCATCATGAGGAAGGGATTGACTTTAAGGAATCATTTGCTTCGGTTGCATGAATTGAGGCCATCAGAATCTTTCTGGCTAATGCTGCCAGTAAGAATATGGTGGTCTATCAGATGGATGTAAAGACTACTTTTCTCAATGAAGATCTTAAAGAGATGGTTTATGTCAGTCAACCCAAAGGTTTTGTGGATCCAGAACATCCAACCCATGTCCACCGTTTGAAAAAGGCCCTTTATGGTTTGAAGCAAGCTCCTAGGGCATGGTACGATACACTTTCAAAGTTTTTGTTGTCAAATGGATCCTACAAAGGAGCAGTTAATCCTACATTGTTCACCAGAAAGTCAGGCAAACACTTAATTCATGTTCAAATCTATGTTGATGATATTATATTTGCCTCGACCGATCCTAATGAATGTGACCGATTTTCAAAAGAGATGGGCTCTAAATTTCAAATTTCAATGATGGGACGAATGTCATTTTTCTTGGGATTACAAATTTCACAAAGTCCCGGAGGCATTTTCATTAATCAATCTAAATATGCAAATGAAATTTTTAAAAAAATTGGATTTGATTCTTGTGACCCTATTGACACTCCCATGGTGGAGCGTACAAAACTGGATGAGGACCACTCGGGGATCATGGTTGATCAAACAAAATATCGTAGTATGATTGGATCACGATGTATCTCACACCGATGACACGATATTACGCTCGATGTATGCATGTGTGCTAGATACCGAGCTAAGCTTACCAAAAGGCACCTTGAAGCGGTTAAACGGGTCTTTCGGTATCTCCAAAGAACCATTAACATGGGACTTTGGTATCCGAAGGACACCGATATGTTACTAACAGAATATGCAGATGCGTACCATGTATGGTGTCAAGATACACGTCGAAGCACGTCAGGAGGTGCTCAGTTTTTGGGAGATAAGTTAGTAAGCTGGTCTTCAAAGAAACAAATGAGTATGTAGAGGTTGAATACATAGCCATGTCATCTTGTTGTGCTCAAATCTTATGGATGAGATCCCAATTATCTGACTATAGCTTTGTATTAACAAAATCCCTCTGTATTGTGATAACAAAAGTGCCATTGCTCTCTACTGCAACAATGTTCAATACTCAAGAGCAAAGCATATTGACATTCGACATCACTTCATCAGGGAACAAGTAGAGAAAGGTGTGGTTGAACTGTACTTCGTAAGGACTGAATATCAGCTAGCAGGCATCTTCACAAAAGCTCTTCCTAGAGACCGTTTTGAGTTTATCCTACCACGACTTGGCTTGAAAAGTCTTCAACCGGAAACACTCAAACGTCTTCAGGAGGAAGAAGAGGAGTAAAGGTATTTCTTCATCTATTATTTGTATATATTTTATCAAAAAGCAAAATACAAAATTATAAAACTAACAAAAAGAAAATAGAAAAATAGAAAATTTTCAAAACCCATAAAAATCAGAAAATCTTGAAAAATTCCATAAAGATTATTTTACTTATCATGTTTTCTGGTTTCGATAACATCTTCGGACTTAGAATTGTCATTCAATAATGGCACGGGTCTTTAGATGAAGTTCGAACAGAAGTAATAAATATTTGTTTTTATTTGTCTTTAAAAAAAAGGAAAAAAAATGAGATGGAGAAAAATGTTGGTTTTCTGTCATTTCAGGCAGAAACCCATTTTTAAAGAAAGGACAGAGCAATGCTAAATCGTTTTAAAATCTCATGCTCTGTTCCTAAAAACAAAAGTTCATAAGGAACGTCTGTCGCCAAAAAGAAAAATGTTTCCTCACAAATATTTTTTCCCTCTAAAGATTCTTCTAAAAAATATTTGTCATCTAATGAAAACAAAATTTCTTTGAAAATAACTCAAACTTAATTTTGAAAATCATCTGGACGTATCATTTGTAAAAATGTCTATCACTCAATCAACAACTTCGGTCATTGATTAAGGGGGAGAATGATTTCAAACAAATCAAAAGGTTATTTTTCAAACAATTTTTACTAAAATGAGCATGGTCTATATTCGATTAATCGAAACGAACATTTAATCCACAATTGGATCAAGACCAATGCTAATGTTGTGTTTTCATATGGTACCTAAGCATGTTTGATCAATGGAGATTAAAGTTTCAAAATCTGAACCTTATCAGTTAAATATTTTAAAAGCAAGTCACAGTTCTCCTCAAAAAGCTTTCGAAAATAATTTAAATCAATTGGGATCATAAATCTCAAAGGGTTTGAAAGGGCATAAATTAATATCGTGGGACCATCCGTTAATTACCTGTGTCCCTGATTCGTCCACTTCGAGAAACCCGTCGCCCTTGCGTATCGATTCACGCCATAACTATGATGTTTAGTTACGGCTTAACTCGCTTGAGTTATCCTTATCAACATCTTTCATAATCCCACGATCGCTGTCAAAAACATAGTTACGGCGTAACTCTTCTGAAATGTTACGGCGTAACTTCAATTTGTCACTGGAATTTTCACTTGAATCTGAATCTTCGGTGTGAGAATTAGCTTGTAACTTTGAGTCTTCATCATAAAAGATGACCTTACATTCCATTGTGGGTTTTGTCCCTTCCGGTTTAGTATTATTCTTCCTTACCTTCTCACTAAGCTTTTCCACCATGGTTTCAAGGTTTTTTAGGGTTGTATCGTGATTGGAAAGACTTCTATCAGTGTTTTCCTGGAATTCTTTTAGCCATTCATCTTGTTCCTTTTGTCTTTGGGCTGAACTTTCCAGAAATTTGTTTATGGTCTCTTCAAGGTTGGGCATTTTTTTTTCCATAAGGCCCACGATTGTAGTTTCCAACAGATCCTCCATGATAGCCATTATTATTTTGATTATCTCCGTAAAACGGTCGATTTTCTCCATATTTAGCTTCTTCGATTCTGTTTTCTTCATTATTGTGAGGACAATTCTTGGTGAGATGTCCTCCTCCACATCTTTCGCAACCTACTTGGATGGCATGAACGGTTTCTCTGATTTTTAGCATATCTCGACTCAGATTTTCAATTTTGCTAGTGATGGCTGCAATTCCGTCAAAACTTCCGCCTTGGTTTCTTTTGCTTCCTCCATCGTGCCATTTTTGGGAATGATCAGCCATTTTTTGGATGGCTTCAATTGCTAGAGTAGGAGTCATGCTTGGGATTGGTCCTTGATAGTCCGGCATTTGTCTTGTAGTTACGTTGATTCCTTTGTAGAAGATGTTGACCTTTTGCTGGTTGTTCAGATCATGTGTAGGACACTTGTAAAGGAGATCGTTGTATCTATCCCAGGCTATATACAATGTTTCATCGTCTTCTTGCTTTAAATTATGGATCTCTAAGAGCTGGTTAGATATTTTCGATGGTGGACAATGCCTCTGGATGAAGTGCTTCTTTAGTAGAGCCCATGTATTAATTGCCCCGGCGGGAAATCTTTCAATCCATCTTCTGGCAACCCCAGTAAGAGTCATGGGGAACACCCTTAGCATAATAGCGTCATGAGACACACCGGAATGTTGAAAAGGCTTGCAATGTATAAGACATTTTCAGCGTGCTCATCGCATCTTAGTCCTATTTCACGAAAAAGGTTAGCACGAAGCTCCTCATAAAGCTGGTCTTTAATCTCGAAATGGACATCGGCTCAATTGCGGTCTTACGAGCCCCGGCCCCTATTCTTCTCTTGTCAACGCCAAATATTCCTCAAGAGTGAGGTCATCAATGTTAACAACTTCCATGGTACACGAAAACTTGAAAAGAGATCGTGAGAATTTGAGAAAATTTTAAAACAAAACAAAAATGAAAGACTTAATTGAAATCCTAATATAACTCCCGTGTGGCCAAAAACTTGATGAAGGTTTTCTTGACGGGTTTTAATATTTATAATTACTCGTTATACCTATGGTCTACCTAATGCACTAACAGGCGATGTGCCCGGTGTGTAGTGTAGTATTCGGTAAAGCGAGGTCGTCCCAAGAGCTATGTGTGGATTTATACTAAGTCTAGGTGTCATGATTTTAATATGATTTCAATAAGGAATTAACTAATTAACTACTAAAGAAAATAAAGGCAAAGGTTGTGATCAATAGAGAGAGAGGTGTTAACCTAGTTAATCATCCTAATTAGTAATGCTCACGTCTAATTACTTCCAATTACTTGGTGGGGTCAAAGTCGCTAGGATAGCATTTGGTCGGTTAGTCCTAACCTATCGCCAAAGGGTCCCACGGAGAAGTCGTGTCCCCTCATAAGTCCAGTTGTTCACGGTCCCCAAGGCAAGTCATTAAGTACCGCTACATGCTAGATTTATAATAGTGAGTGCCGGGCGCTAGCATCTTAAACACTCACCCTTACTTCTTAAGTTCATCCAAGCGGTAGGTAATCGGTTGGTCAAATAGCACAAGTAGAAAGGGTCGTGAGTTGGTCATATCTTACCCTTCCCGTCTCGATCTACTCACTTAGGGTCAGTTGGTCATATCTCTAAGCAACTAGCCTCTACCGCCATTCAAAACTACCGAAACAAGGTTAGCTACCAATAAACTATGCATGCATACACTTAGAAATAATTATACGGAAGCAATGTAAACATAAACAAAACAATTAAGGAATCATAACTAGGCCAGCACCAAGAGGTGCTTAGCCGCTCATATTAACTATAACAAACAATTCAATGTTTAATGTTACAAATTACATGAATTGAAAGTAAAGAAAAGATAAAAAGTTAATGCTTATCGTAGGGGAGTGATTTCTCCCTTGGAGATAGCTCCGTATGCTCCTCTAGATCTGCCTTCGACTTCTTCTCACATTCTCTGAATGTTGTGTGTGAAATGGGATGCTTTGAAATGCTGGAAATCGTGAGTATTTATAGGCCAGATCTGGTTACGGCGTAACTAATAGTTATGCCGTAACATATAATTCTTCGTATTTTGCACTAATAATGTTGGTTATGGTGTAACCTCTGGAAGGATTTACGTCGTATCTTCAATAAATCTTGGTTACGCCGTAGTTGTTGCATGAGTTACGGCGTAATTAGTAGCGGCGCGGAACCTCATTTGACCTAATATGGTTACGTCGTAATCTTGGATAGAGTTACGCCGTAATCTTCTGATAAGTTGGTTTTCTGAGCCACGCTTTAGTTACGGCGTAATATGAGAGAGGAGTTACGCCATAACTTCTTTAAAGTGAGCATACTATGATAAATCTTTAATAACTCTCCAAATCCGTCTCTCTTTAGCTCCAATGCTCGTAATTGTCCTGAAAGTGAAATATAATGGAAAACAAGCGTAAATCCATATAAATGATATAAATTACAAGCATTATCGGGGAAAATTGACACTTAATATTCAGGATAATTTGATGTTATCAAATATCCCCCCCACTTGAACTCTACTTGCCCTCAACTAAACCTTATTAGATAGATTCCTAAAAAGATATCTCCCATCACCTGGAAAATATAAGTTTACAAATCCCTTATGCTAGAATAAAACAAAGCCGAACACCTCATGAAATGGGAATGAAACACTCAAATCTCTCAACTATTCTAAGTGTCAATTTTGGGGTGATCACTCAATCGCACAATCATAGCATGTATTCTATCATAAGCTTGGCGGTTACACAAATCTCCACCACTAGAGTTAAGGGCAAAACAATTCTCGAAGGCAATATGGGTAGACACGACAAAGGTTAATGGTGATTTGTCATTACTAACATGTCACGGTGAAGTAGACAAAATCAATGATACATGACCAAATCCATGGCCATGACACCAAAGATTGCTCGCTTAATATTCAGGATAATTTGATGTTATCAGTCAATGAAATGGATTGACGGATACCTTTGAAAAACCGGTCGTTGTGCTCAACAAATCTTTTCTCTAGCACATTTTGAGTATCAACTTTTCAAAATAAAAGGGTATTTATGATTGAAAACTGATGTTTTCCGTAAAACCTTCATTGTATTGCAAAACTCTTTCTAATAAGCAATGCACGATTGTTTTTCAAATCATTTTTCATCAATCAGTGAATCTCAATTCACTGGTTCACTCATTCCGTGTTGTCTTCTTTGAGACGTTCTGGTTTGAGAACGACTTGATTAGAGACATTTGATGCAAACAAGCTAAGTGCTTTGCATTACAAGTAAATCATATCCCATAAGGGGGAAGGATGCGTTTACGCAAAGAGACATTTGACTTTGTTTGACCAATAAGGGAGTAACCCGTTATGTGATTAGAGAAGACATACGCACGAATTATGGTCATATGAATACTTTCGTTTGATGTTATATTAAAATTATGAGTCTCCTAGGTTTGAAAAAGCCTTAGCTAGAGGCGTTTGGTAAAATAGTTAAGTTGGCGTTTTGTTAAAAACGGGAGGTCATGCTTTGGTATCCCTCTAAGTCTAAAACTCGTTTCGAGTGTTCCTAATAACTCTATTATCATATTCATACCTGTAATGAAAGATCTACATTTTCCGGGTAAGGGGAAAGCCGACTTTCAAAAAACTGAGCCGTTTCGAAATAGAAAGTTGCTCCGGCACATCACCTACTCGTCAGTTCCAGTTACGGAACCTGTTGATTTTTGGCTAACGTTTGTGATTTTATGTGTTGCGAAGGTTTATTTGTCATCATTAAAACATAAGAGAGACCTCTTCAATGTTACCCCAACAAAAACGTTTAATAAAAACAAATAAAACGCAATTTTAGTGCTACCCTTTATAATTGTTGCTGAATTGAAGTTATCCAACTTTAAATGGGCATTTCTCCTTCGTTTCTAGCCCGTTTTTGGTCATTTGACTCTATAAACGTAGGTAAAAATACTTACTTTCATTAAATCAAGGCCTCAGTTTTTGAAAACATATTTTAGGTGTCGTTTTATACCCATTTAACTGCTGACCTGATGTTACTGTTAAAGCATAAAGTTTTCCTCATGTTCAATAGACTATAACTCACTCGATTTTCATCTACTTTTCAAAATTCAAGTTCCTAAAGTTAGGTATATGTCTTAACTTTCCAAAAAGTCCAATTAGAGTTCCCGAGGTAGATTTTAGGTCCTTCATTTAGGCATTTTACGTCGGGTACTTAGATTTACGACTTTTCCGACAACTAGTTTCCTATCAAGTGTTAAAAATACAAAAAGTATTCAAAAAAAATTTTAAAAAATGATATGGGAACATCCTAACACATATACCTAGTTGTGGTTCAAAGGAATTTGGCCCAAAGTCATTCTATAGTGGTTAAATTGTGTTCATAATTCGACTATATAAATCTGCCAAAATTAGGGTTTAGTAAACTAACTTTTAAACAACTTTCAACACTAAAAACATATAGAGGTGATACAAAATAAAACATTGAATATTTAATATGAATAAAATGAAGTATGAAATGAGTTTATGAAGTGCTTACAAGTGTTGGCGATGATTGGTGATCAAGAACACAATGAAAACCCTAAGAAAACCATAAAATGAAGTCCCAAACCCTAGTTTATGTAACCATTCTTGTATGAACCCTAAGCCAACTTGAACCAAACTTGAAATACTCTTGTTTGTGGGTTATTTATGCCATGTATTAGTGTAGAGAGAAAGAGAGTGAATGTGTTTGAAAATGTGAAGAGAATAAGCTAACTAGTGGCTTGTTTATATAGGAATGTTTATGGTAACTTTGAATGGTCTAATCATGGTCACAAGAGTTTGTAGGAGAAAATTGGGCTAGAGGGACACACTGTGTCATTTGGGGTCGTGGGTTTGATAAGGAGAGGGTAAGGGTAGGTTTTCAAGGTGTGGTATCTTTCAAAGCTAGCATACTTTAGGTAAGGTTGATATATTTAGGTGAAAAATGAAATGTTTGCACGTACCCTTATGTATGGCTGGTTTTTTTATGTATAGGGGGGATATTTTGAAATTTTTAAGGTTAAGTGTGTATATGTGTATATAATGTAAGGGTGCTGTATTGGTTAAGTGTTGCATACATGCATGAGACTTAATGCAAGTCTTAAGTGATTTAAGTAAAACTTGTAAAACCAAATGTATAGAATTATAAAACATGTTTATAAGACTCATAAAGTACTTAGTTGGTGTACAACTAAACTTAGTCTAGTGCCGGTACATGTTTAAAGTAGTTTTTCGTTCTACACGGGTTAACCTAACGGTTATATGTAAAGGCATAAATTCAAGTATTCAAAGTAAAACATTTTGAGTTTATGGTCAAGTATGACTTAAAAAATGTGAGTTGTCACAAAACAATAGGGAGGACAAACATACCAGCTCAAGATAAGTGGAGGCTTTGGTGTTGACAAGAGGGAGGGCAATGGAACATGGCCCTAGTGGGAGTTACAATCATGATATATCTAAATCAGGAAGGAAGAAGAGATACAAATGCTACAAATGTGGCAAGCCATGTCACTTGAAGAAGGATTTTTGGGGTTTAAATACCTCTAATCCTCAGGGAAATGTCGTTAGCACTTAGAAGATGGGAATGCCTTATTTGTGAAGCAGCACTTGCAAATGAAGCTAGAAAGAGATTTACAGATGTATGGTTGTTTGATACAGGATCTACTTTTCATATGACCATTTGAAGAGAATGGTTTCATCAATATAAATCAATATTTAAAGGCGGATCTGTGTATAGTTGCAATAAACATGAACAAAAGATCATTGAAATTGGAAGTATCATGGTGAAGATGCATGATAGTACAGTTAAAAGGGTGCAACACGTGGATGGCTTAAAGAATAATTTATTGTCTTTAGGAAAATTAGATGATCTTGGTTGTAACGTGAAAATACAAAACAAGATCATCATAAAAGGGTGAGCTTATACTTATTAAAGGAGAAAAGGTGGTTGCGAACTTATACCAACTAAGGAGAGATAATGGAGGAGGTAGAAGCATTTGTTGCTTCACATAGTCTGAGCCATAAAGTTACAGTAACAAGGCATCAGAATCTTGGACATATGTCTGAATAAGGAATGAAGATTCTTGTTAAAAGAAAGCTACTTCCTGACTTCACAAAGGTTTATTTACCTTTTGGTGAGCATTGTCTTATCAGCAAGTGATAAGGATTTATCTGATACCTTTTTAATGGGTCATTTAAGCCCAAAATCGTATGAATATGATCAAGTATTGACCTAAATCGTTTCTTTTTTCATTTTAGGTACTTGGGATGAGAAATCTGGAAATCGACACATTTATGGCTTATTTGGACGAAAAAGTGAAGAAAACGAAGAAGTCGCAAAATACTATCAGATAAGGGAGTCTGACAGCGTCACAAATTACAAAGTGACGCCGTTACTTGTTAATGAAGATGGATTTTTGGTGGGAAATTAACAAGCGACGCCTTATAAGAAATCTGAAGACACTACAACCTGAAGGCGTCAGGTGTAATTTGAAGTTGAGAGTCACGTACAAAGTTAACAAGAGACGACCCAGATCATTTACAAGGGGACAACGTCAGGCATCACATGATGGCGTCAGAGATTCAAAGCGACGACATCATAACGACAACTTGCACAAAATGAAACCTGATGCAGGATTTCTGACTAGGTTTTAATATTATAATAGTCTCGTCTACCTATGGTCTACCTTATGCACTCACGGACAGTGTATCCGGTCATGTGTCGTGTAGTATTTGGTAAATCCGAGGTCGTCCCAAGAGCTATGTATATGGATTCTAACTTAAGTCTAATGTCACGTTTTAAAGGGGGTTTTGATTGATTGATTAATAAACTAATAAACATAAATGAAATGCAGAAATCAAATAGATTTGAATGCATTAGGGAGAAAGTGTTTTAGCCTAATTATTCATCCTATCATGTTATGTCTATGTTTTCTAATTAATACTTCCCACCGCTTCAAGTGGGGGTTCAATTCGCTAGACACATTTGGTCAATTCGTCATAGCCTATTAGACATAGATTCCTACCCGAAATCAAAGGCTTACCCTTTGGGGTGACAAGGATATCTAGCAACCTATGCTAAGTCAATAAGTACCCTACATGCAAGATTTGAAACAATGTGTATCCGGGTGCTAGCATCTTAGACACCCATCCCTAACTTCTTAAGTTCCACCTTCCGAATGGTGATCCTTTGGTCAATTCACACAAGAAGGATTGATAGTCCTTTGGTAAATTCTTATCAACCCTCTCTACCTATTTCTCTAAGGTCCTTTGGTCAATTCTCCTAAGCAAGCAAATATGACCGCAACTTAAAACTACCGAAGCTAGGGTAACTACCAACGAACTATGCATGCATACACTAGAAACAATAAGAGAAGTGCGAAAACATAAACAACACAGTCAAAGAAACATAACTAAGCTAGCACCAAAGGTGCTTAGCCAAACATACAGTAAATTATACCAACAAAAATGAATAAAACATGAATTGAATTGAACATATGGTTTGATACAAATTACTTGATGTAGAGCTAATAATGATGATGATTGCAAGTGAATTCTTCCTTGAAATATGGCTTGGAACTGTTGGAAATTGCCCTAGAGTGGTGCCCGAATCGACTCCTATGAGAGGGGTGAAGAGAGATGGTTAAAAATGCAGATTTAGGGTTGTATTTATAGGGCCCAACAAGGTTACGGCGTAACCTCTATGGTTAATTACGCCGTAACTTATTGCGGCGCAAATATTTTCAGATCTGCAAAAGTTAAGCCGAAACCAAATCTATTCGGTTACGACGTAATTATAATTACGGCGTAACTATTTTTCATAAAAGAATATGATTGGTTTTTTGAAACACCATCGACATGTATGGATTTACCCCCTGAAGTAGCGCTTGGTTTTCACTCAAAGTCTTATGTCATTATAAGTAGGGCTGAGCATCGGTCCAAAACCGACCCGACCCGAACCGAACCGACAAAACCGAAATTCATAAAAAAACCTAAACCGAAACCTTAAGAGTTGGTTACGCCGTATCCTTTATGGTATCGTTTCTACGTCGTAACATTATTAACGCGTTACGGCGTAACCTTCACACATAAATGTTTGGCCCTCGTAGTATGAGTTTCGGCGTAGTCAATTGTGCCGATTACACTGTAACCTTCTTCAAAATATATTTCTTGGCCTTTTCTCGTATCTTTTCCGCTCCAACGCCTCATTTATCCTGAAATGCGAATCATATTAATACAAATGAGGCCATAAACACAGGATTTTGATATATAAAACATCGGGTTAATTTGATGTTATCAAAACCCTAATGACAGCGAGCTGACGCCGTCACAACTGTAATACTATATATATTTTCGCATGTTTTCCATTATTTGTGTAACACTCTGGAGAGGCAAACCCTAGCCAAATTTCATAGTAATTGTGAAGGTTTTTCAGCCTCTTTGGCTCATGTTTAATTGAAGATAAGTAATCCCTCTTAATCATTCAATGTGTCTATATGTTGTTTGACTATATGCTTTTCTTTTCTTCACATTAACATGCTAGGCTAGATTTATTAGTATTTGCTTAGATCTAATGAAACCTTGTTATTAATTATTGATTGTCATCTCTTGTTGAATTGGTTGCTTCGCGTTAGAGTAAGAAAACTGGCTTAATTCTTATATGTAACTAGCTTGACCGTCTTACAAAACGCAACCCTAGAGTGCACTCGTGGTTTTTCTCGTTGTATTTATTGCAGGAATTGCGGCTTGTAGATCCTGAAGCTTCTTAGCGAAGACTTATACGTTCATAGAGTTAGGGCATTTGGCACCTCCCTACGAATAATAAAAGAAATACAAAGCTCCAATTAAAACAAGGGTGTAACAATTCGATTACAATAAGAGATAACAAAGGAGTAAAGAAATCTAATTAAGCGCATTTTCCTATCATAAGAGTTACCAATTTACTTTTCTTGCATTTAATTTTAAGTTATTTAGTTTTGTTTTAGCTAGTTAGTAGTTAAAACGCCCACTATTCAAAACCCCGAGGTTTTAATTGCTTTCTAAAAAATAAAAAAAATACTCATCCCTCACCTTTAGACCTATCTCGACATACACTTCGGCCTTCACAATACTATTCTCCTAGAGAAAAATCAATCCCTCGTGTCCTAACTATACTACACTACAATGATTAGGTACACTGCCTAGGATGATTGTAAAACTCGTTGAGGTCTTACAAAACCCCCATCAGCAAGCAGCATTGCATAAAATGCAAGGCATGAAATTATATAAGTGTCTTTGTTCTAGAATTGGTTGACTTGATGTGTGGTAAGCACCGATTCTATCCATGGGAGGATCAAAGTATTTTGTATCCTTCATTGATGACTATTCCATCTTTTCAGGAGACGTTGGGTGTACCTAATCAAGACGAAGTCCGATATGTTTGAAAATTTCAAAGTTTACAAAGCGCGGGTTGAACTTGATTTTGGAAAGAAGATCAAGTGTTTGAGGATAGATAATGGAGGTGAGTACACTAGTAATAAATTTGATACTTTTTGTAGAAAATAATTAATCAAAAGGCAGTTCACTACAACATATACTTCTCAAGAAAATAGAGTGGCAGAGCGAATAAAAAAAACCTTGTTAGAAAGTGCAAGAGCAATGTTGGCAACTTTAAGTTTGGAAAATTCATTTTGGGCATAAGCAGTCAATACAATCTATTATGTGATTAATCGGTTATATTTAACTGCAATTGAGTTGAAGACACCTCATAAGGTTTTAAAATGTACCTTTTAAGGGTCGTTTAAGCCCTTATTTGATCACTTTGTATCCGTTATTACTTAATATCGCTCCTTTTCACTTTTAGGTCTCTCGAAGGCAAATTGTTGGAATGGCACTTATTTGGACGAAAAGGCACGGATATCTGAAGAAAATGGCCAAAGTCAAGAATCGAGCCACCGGTTCTTTGAAATACAAGGGGACGGCGTCGGTGTTACCGCGACGCCGTCGGAGCACATGTTGTGACGATACAAGAGCCAAATTGCTTATTTTCAAGACGGTGTCGCTTTAAAAGAGTAGGTCGTCGCAATTCGACGGCCTAGATTTGATCCAGACGGCGCCGAGATCTGAAGGGATGGCGTCACAAGCATAAGGTGACGCGCCTCAAGACTAACGTTGTCAAGATGAAACCCTAATGACGGCGACCCGGCGTCACAAATCATAAGGTGACGCCGTCGCGATTGTAATCTTATATATAGAATCCAATTTTTCGTTTTCGGTGTGTAGTCTTTTGGAGTAAAACCTAAACCGAATCAAGGTCGTCTTGTACAAGATTTTAGGGTTCCAAACCCTATCTTACATCAAGATAAGTGTTTTACTTCATTAATTCAATTATGTCTTCAATTATTTGTGTGTATGCTTGCATGTTCTCCATGTCCGGCTAATTTACTTTTGTGTTTGCTTAGGGAATATGAAACTTAATTATTGAATATTGATTGGTTGTCTCTTATCTTAATTGTTAACGATCTAGTAATGCTATAGGTCATTCGTTGTGTAGTTAATGCTTGATTAATCTTTGTGAACCTTAGACTATAACACCTAGAGTAGTTGTAGGCTAAACCATCCAAAGAGTACTTTAGAGTTAGAGTTTATAATTCCTAGAGATTTTGTAGACGAGACCCTTTGGTAGTTTCAAAGAGTTAGGGACAAACGCATACCCTACGACTTTAGACACACAACGCGATTAAGAATAAGGACGTGACAATTCAACCATCAATAGGAGATAATTAAGGAGTAATAAAACCTAAGTAAACACATCTTTAAACCATCATACGAGCACACAATAATTAGACATAGACTACCCTCACCTTAGATTAGATAATTAGATAAATAGAGTAATCGGTAGAAATACCAACCCCCAAATCCAAACCCCGTGATTCATACCTTTTCAATTTCTAAAAACATAAAAGATAAAAATAATCTTCCTCAACCCCAACCTTAGCGTAGTAACTTCTCACTAGCATTCCTATTCCCCAGAGAACGATATCAATACCCGTGGCTTACCCTAATCCTACACTACAACGATTAGGTTCATCGCCTAGGGTGTTATAAAACTTGCTCAAGAAAATGAAGTTCCTTTGACCCCGAATGACGCGTGTAGCGTTATCAAGTTTTTGGCGCCGCTGCCATGGAATAGAATAGCTAGTTAGTAGTCCACCTCATTTAGGTTTCTTTGCTTGATTCCTATCAAGTAAATTTTTCTCATTTTTTAGCTTCCTCGTAGTCTATCCCCCTTCTTCGTGACATTTGTTTGTAATCCCATCACTTTTCATCATGGAAGGTGATAACCAACCACCATTCATCAACCTACCACCAAATGACCCGCCAAGAGGCCGTACTCTTGGTGAATACTCGAGACCAAGCCCCTTAGGCTATAGGAACACCATTGAGCTTCCCGACCAAGCCCAAACTACGGCCCTGCGATCCGACACCATCCGGTTGGTGCAAAACGGATGTGCATTCCATGGACTTCATTCCGAAGATCCTAACCATCATCTTAAGGACTTCCTTAAAATTGTCGATTCCATCGACCTTGATGCTACTACTCGGGAGACCACGCGTCTGCGTCTCTTCCAATTCTCTCTACGAGACCAAGCTAGTAATTGGCTTGAGGGACTTCCCGTCGGCTCCATCTCAAGTTGGGATGATCTCACCTCTCGCTTCCTTGCTCAATTTTTCCCACTGGGGAGAACCACTAAGCTTAGGAATGACATCTTGATGTTCCAACAACGTCAAGGTGAATCTCTCTACGAAGCATGGACTCGATTCAAGGACTTACTTTATAAAGTCCCTCATCACGGCATTGATCTTTGACTCCAAGTCCAATTCTTTTATGATCATGTCAACTTCCCTACAAAGCGATCCATTGACCAAGCGGCTGGTGGAAAACTTAGTGATCTCACAGCGGAAGAATCATGGGGTATAATAGAGGACCTTGCTCTCTATGACAATGAAAGTTGGAATGACCCCGTGAGCCGCCCAAAACCGTTAAGGCAATCTCCTTGCCTCCCATTGACTCACAACCTTCCGACCAGGATGCTCGAACTTGAAGATCAAGTTAAATTCCTAATGAGTTCCTACGAAAATCCTAAGTCTTCAAGCCATGTGAACAAAGTTTCTTCCTCGTGTGAGCCGTGTAGTGATCCTCATAACACGCGACTTGCACCCGATTCCCGAACATGCTTCCGCTGACTCGCGATCCTCGCGTATTAATGGAACGGGAGGTAGATTCCTACAACACCCAGACCTAGGAATTTCATGACACCCGAGAAGCATGGAAGGGCAAGTCGACTTCTATTGGGCAAACCAAAGAATTCACTTCAATGAATTCTCATGGCCCCATCTCACGGCCCTAACCAACAAAACATTGAAGGATGTTGCAACACCTAGTCGCATCCCAAGAAGCTCAATAGCTAAGCTCTCGGACCGCTTTAACCAACAACAAGCCGAGATGGATAGGAAGATAGATAACCTCTTGAAAGCCATGACCAATAGTGATAGGAAGGTTAATGTTATCTCAACTCCTGAGCCTTCCGGTGTAGTGATTAAGGACCCAAGTAAGTTAGCTAAACACGTCCAATTCGTCAATACCATCACCTTAGAGAAACCTAATAGAACAAATGACGAAGAGGACCATATACTTGAGGATAATGAAACAACCGAGGAAGTAGATAAAGTAGACAATGACTATTTCAATAAATTTCCTACTAAGAAGAGCTATCTCGCCACCCTCACTTAGTGCGTGACCTCCGTCACATGTATGTTAGAAAAGCCCTAGAATCAAGTTTGGGAACCCTTGGAATCTTAACATACCATGTTGCATATGACACCTTTTCGTGGCAAAGGCCTACATTGACCGCAAATCACCAATAAACATAATGACTAGCACCTACTATAATTGGGTAATGAAGAAGCCTATCCCAACTAGGCAAGACCCCGATAATCCTAGAGTTAGGTGCAATTTTCTTGGTAGAATTAAGGGATTGCCCGTTTATGTAGGTAGTTTCACGTTTCCTACGAACTTTATAATTGTAGATGATATTAGCACGGCCATAGATCCTAGCTTGTCCCACGTAATTCTAGGAAAACCTTTCATAGAAAACACCGGGATGACTTATGATCCCTCATTAGGAATAGTGCGATTCAAAGATAAGACCGATGATGTAGCTTACCAAATTCCATTTAAGATTGAGAAGTTTTCATCACTCTCCAATGATGAAAAGGAACTTAAACTGTCGGTCTATTATAGGAATAATGAGGATAAAGAAAAAGGAGTAGATTATGTTATGGCTAAGATTTTCGGATTCTATAAGGATTGCTTGAACTTAGGACCGAAATATAGAACCAATTGGGGAAAGGACGACCTCTTAGAAAAGTGCATCATAGGGCACTCTTACAACATGGAATCCCCCAATAGAGACCGTCGTGACGAAGGAGATGACGGTAATGAAGTCACGCAAGGGCACGACTACGAGTCTAGCTACAAGACTCATAAATAAAGAAAAGCGCTTCGTGGGAGGCAACCCATGCTTAATTGTTTGCTTGTTAGTGTCATATATCTTTTATTGATTGCTTATTCTCATGTTTAAATTTGTAAAATGCTTTATTTTGTTTTAACCTCGCCTTAATTGCATATAAAGGTATTTCACATAAAGGATAAGTGTAGGGAGGATTACACACGTTTTCAAAAGAAACGTGAACATGAGAATTTCAATTAATTAAAATATATATATGTGTTTGTTCGAGTCAAATGCTTGTATCGAGTCATAATGGATGTTTTGCGAAATTTTTCCGATTCTAAAGATGTAAATTTTCCATGATTTTTCCGAAAATCGCAGACCGCTTTAGGATCGCAACTGACGGCGCCATGAAGGAGTAAAACAATGATTACTTTTTTCTTTTTCGAGCTACTTATAAATTTTGGAATTTTCCGTGTCTTAATTTTCCGTAAATTGCGTAAACATCCATTCCACAAGCATTATATCCTAGTTTAGTAGAGTCTTATATATATTATTACCGCCGATTTTACATGAAGGTTTCGTTTGTTTTCTCAAGTGTGCGTGTTTTATTTATCAAGAAGAAGATACATAAGATTGGAAGGAGCTTTTCACGCATACATTCTTCTTGGAAAGGATTTAACCACTACTTCACACACGGATCTTACCGAGCTAATCGGGAGTACTAGTTTCTTTCGCTTTTTATTACCTTTCATTATCATAACTTTGATATTTCGGGAACATTGGGGACAATGTTCGGTTTAAGTGTAGGGAGGGAAAATAAACGGAACTTTGAAACTATGCTTATCCTTGACTATTTGCTTTGTCCAATTGTATTTGTGTAATAAACCATGAGAAAATGTCGGTTAGGGTAATTTTGGCACCAAATTTAAAATTTTTCATGACATATAGGAGTGGGCCATTAGTCTTAACAAAAGCGCCTCACGGATAGGAAGTTATATGGCTAGCACAAAACCCTTTACCACTTAAATTCCACCCAAAATGCGAGGATCGCCTTAGATTAGTAGGAATTGAAGCATTCATCTTTAATGCTTAGAGTGTGAACCGGTAGTATATTAGATTCTAGAACTTGTTTTGTGATGCATCCCGAGATCGCTAGTAAGACTACACTTGTGTAGTTAGGAATAACTAAATGATAAGAGGCATTAGGATAACCCTTGTTCGACACCGTAATATAATTACTTCTTCACATCGGTTGAGTAATTCCCCACACCCTTTGCGTTGTACTCATTTTCAAGACACGATACCCCTAGTTAACCCTCGAGCCTATCCTTTTCGCGGTTCTCGTGATGTTTCGGTTTTTCGAATATCAATGAAGAGCATTGTTTACATCCCACCCCAAATGTATACCCAAATCGCGTTAGCCTACCTTGTATGCACTCACTTTTAGTGCATTATTGTTATCACACTAAACCCTTAGTTCAATTATCTAGTTGCTTGCATGAGTTGCTAAGTCGAGTCATATCCTTTGTATACAGTTTTGGGACGATTGGGACTCATGGGAAAAGTTAAAGTTTATGAAATGACGGAAGGGAACGTTAAATTCAAATTTCCTTTATTTGCGTTATAATGTATTCCAAGTGTTTTGATCTTTTCAATTCGGGTCAAATTAGTGTTAGAGTAATAAAAAATCAAATGTAGGGATGTGCCTATAAATCCCTATCATTTTGATGTTACCATAGAGGATAGTAGAGTAAAAGTGTAAAAAAAAAAAAAAACGGGCTACCATAAGCCTAACATTACAACCCTTTAAAAGACCTCTTTGATAGTCTTTCCTAGGTGCTTACGCCAAAGCGATGGAGGTTTGATCTATTCTCAAGCCTATGGTAATCTATGTACTAGGACCGGTTAATGAGTGTTTATCTTCCATTTCCAACTTGTTATATTTCATATACACCCGAGAGATGCGAGTACCCAAACACCCCATGTGAGGTGCTAGTATGTAATTTCGTGTTTGTTATGACTTTTGTGGGGCTTATATGTGTTGTGGACTGTTTTAAACCAATGCTTCATGACCCTAACTTATAAATTAATTGGTTAAAGCACATTTGCTTGAGGACAAGCAAATACCAAGTGTAGGGATATTTGATAAGGTTTTAAATGTACCTTTTGAGAGGTCGTTTAAGCCCTTATTTGATCACTTTTGTATCCGTTATTACTTAATATCATTCCTTTTCACTTTTAGGTCTCAAGGCAAATTGTCGGAATGGCACTTATTTGGACGAAAAGCGCGGATATCTGAAGAAAATGGCCAAAGTCAAGAATCGAGCCACTCGCATCTTTGAATATAAGGGACGGCGTCGGTGTTACCGCGACGCCGTCGGAGCACATGTTGTGCGATACAAGAGCCAAATTGCTTATTTTCAAGTGACGGTGTCGCTTTAAAAGATTAGGTCGCCGCAATTGAAGGCCTAGATTTGATCCGACGGCGTCGAGATCGAAGGGACGCGCCACAAGCATAAGGTGACGCCGTCGCGAAGCAGTGACTGACGGCCACAAATCATAAGGTGACGCCGTCGCGATTGTAATCTTATATATATAATCCAATTTTTTTTCGATGTGTAGTCTTTTGGAGTAAAACCTAAACCGAACCAAGGTCTGTCTTGTACAAGATTTTAGGGTTCCAAACCCTATCTTACATCAAGATAAGTGTTTTACTTCATTAATTCAATTATGTCTTCAATTATTTGTGTGTATGCTTGCATGTTCTCCATGTCCGGCTAATTTACTTTTGTGTTTGCTTAGGGAATATGAAACTTAATTATTGAATATTGATTGGTTGTCTCTTATCTTAATTGTTAATGATCTAGTAATGCTATAGGTCATTCGTTGTGTAGTTAATGCTTGATTAATCTTTGTGAACCTTAGACTATAACACCTATAGTAGTTGTAGGCTAAACCATCCAAAGAATACCTTAAAGTTAGAGTTTATAATTCCTAGAGATTTTGTAGACGAGACCCTTTGGTAGTTTCAAAGAGTTAGGGACAAACGCATACCCTACGACTTTAGACACACAACGCGATTAAGAATAAGGACGTGACAATTCAACCATCAATAGGAGATACTTAAGGAGTAATAAAACCTAAGTAAACACATCTTTAAACCATCATACAAGCACACAATAATTAGACATAGACTACCCTCACCTTAGATTAGATAATTAGATAAATAGAGTAATTGGTATAAATACCAACCCCCAAATCCAAACCCCGAGATTCGTACCTTTTCAATTTCTAAAAAACATAAAAAGATAAAAAAATAATCTTCCTCAACGCCAACCTTAGCGTAGTAACTTCTCACTAGCATTCCTATTCCCCTAGAGAACGATATCAATACCCGTGGCTTACCCTAATACTACACTACAATGATTAGGTTCACTACCTAGGGTGTTATAAAACTTGCTCGAAGAAAAGGAAGTTCATTTGACCCCGAACGACGCGTGTAGCGTTATCAACACCCATGGAAATATACACGGGACAACTAATCAACTATTCAGACCTTCATGTATTTGGTAGTTATGTGTATGTGATGTACTGTACCCAAGAAACTACAAAACTGAATCCAAAATCCAGATAATGTTTCTTTTTAAGGTATGCTGACAGAGTAAAGGGGTGTTTCTTGTGGGACCCCAATGCCCATAAAGTAGTTGTCAGGAAAGAAGTTGTCTTTACGGAAGACAAAATTCAAAATAATGGTGAAGATAATAGTATAACAAAAGAAAATACTTCAATAAAGATGGAAAAGCAATTTCAACAGAATGGTTCTTCTGAGGCTGCACCTCAACACGAGGTGAATGAGACAAATGAGTCTCAAACCCCAGCGACCCGTATTCTTAATCGTGAAAGAAAACGTCCAGTGTGGTACTCATATTATGTAATGGAGAGTAACATTGCATATTGTCTTCTTACAGAGGAAGAAGAGCTGTCAACTCTTCAAGAGTCGCTAAATAACCCAGATGCATCGCTATAGATGACAGCAATGCACGAAGAAATTGAAGCTCTTCATAAGAATAAAACATAGGAGCTGATGTCACTACCAAGAAGTAGAAAACCTGTTGGAAATAAATGGGCGTATAAAATCAAGAGAAACGGTGAAGATCAATTAGAGCGGAATCGTGCAAGATTGGTGGTTAAAGGACACGCTCCAAAAGAAGGTATCGACTTCAATAAAATATTTTCCCATGTGGTTTGAATGACTATAGTTCGAGTGGTTCTGGAAATCCGTGCTACATATGATTTACATCTAGAGCAGTTAGATGTAAAAATTGCATTTCTTCATGAAAATCTTGAAGAAGAAATTTACATGCTCTAACCAGAAGGTTTTGAACAAAAAAGAAAAGAGAACTTGGTTTGCATGTTAAAAAAATCTCTATATGGTTTAAATCAGGCGTCGAGGTGTTGGTATAAGAGATTTGATTCTTTCACCACGAGCCTTGGATATAGCATATTACATGCAGACCCTTGTGCATATTTTAAGAGGTTTGGAAATAATGATTTTATCATTTTGTTGTTATATGTTGATGACATATTGGTAGCAGGCCCCAACAAAGATCGTATCAATAAACTAAAGGCTCAATTGGCTAGGGAATTTGAGATGAAAGACCTTGGACCCGCAAACAAGATTATGGGGATGCAAGTTCACCAATATAGAGTTAGTAGAAAGATTTGGTTTTCATAGAAAAGTTATTTGAAGAAAATCTTGCAACGGTTTAATATGCAAGATTGTAAGCCAATATCAACCCCGTTTTTTACTCATGTCAGGTTATCCTCCAAGATGAGTCCTAGCAATAAAGAAGAGAGGATAGATATGTCAGGAGTGGAAAGTTTAATGCTCATGATGATTTGTGCAAGACCAGACATTGCACATACAGTGTGAGTAGCGAGTCGGTACATGGTAGAACCTGGTAGTGAGCATTGAGAAGCTGTGAATAGGATCCTTAGATAAATTAAAGGAACCTCAGCTATTGCATTATGTTTTGGCGAATCAGATTTTACTATCAAAGGATTGTTTATTCTGATTATGTATTTACACTTTCTAGGTATGTGTTTACACTTTCTAGCAAAACAACCACTAGGTATGTGTTTACACTTTCTAGCAAAACAGTAATCTAGGCTTCAAAATTGCAGTCAGTTGTGGTCATCAACAACAGAAGCATAATATGTCGCGACTTCTCAAACTAACAAAGAAGCAGTATGGTTAAAATGTTGTTGGAAGAGCTCGGACATGAACAAGCGAAAATTACTCTATTTTGTCACAATCAGAGCGCCTTGTATCTAGCAAGTAATCCAACATTTCATTCAAAGACAAAGCATATACGAGTTCAGTATCACTTCGTTCATGAGAAAGTGGAAGAAGAAACCGTGGATATACTATTAAATTCATATTGATGATAACGTGGCAGATTATCTGACGAAAGCAATCAGATGTGACAAGTTTATATGGTGTTGATCTCATATGACCTAGGAGAAACGTAAGCAAAGGAAATGGCAAGGTTGGATGACGTGTGAAGATTGATTGAGTTTCAATCGAATCTTCAAGTGAGAGATTGTTTAACAATAAAACATGTATGGTTCTTTGGAAGCTTGGAAAGATATATGTCTTTTGAATGCATGAAGAGGCTTTTGGCTCTTCATTCATTTTGGCTCCAAATGTGCCTATAAAAGGGAATGGAACTTGCCTCATTCTACATCAAATTCCATATAACACACATACAAAGTTCTCTATAAGTATTTGTAAGTTATTTAGAGAGTTAGTGCAATATCTTCTAATTACAAAAGATATATAAATGCGTTTGTCATTGTAATTAGAGAGAAGGTATAACTCATAATTTTCATCATAGTGAAACATATATTTTTTTGCCCGTGGTTTTTACCTTATTGGGGTTTTCCACGTTAAATTCTTGTGTCATTTTTTTATAGTATTTCATATTTTAGTCGCAAGTTTTTCTTAAATCCAATGTCATTTTTCACAACAGTATGCCGGTCTCGAATTTTTTAAAGCTCTGGTTGAGAACGGAAAATTTGCTTAGTAAAGGCCAAATGAAAAGCGTACGAAAATTTAAAAATTTAAAGGCTTGGGCGTTCGTCCACGTCTCCAACTTTTAAGGAACGCGATGAGTTCTTATGTATATAGTTTAAAAAAGTGATTAGGAGACGGGTTTACCTTTCTGTTTAAATATGCGTGACAATAATTAATTGTTATCATCAACATGACTCACTTCTTGATCACTAAATAAACTAAGCACACTTAAATTAGTCATGAGCTTTATGTATTTCAGTCATTTTCTTTTAGTTATTACTAAATCAGTTGATGTCTCGTTAGAGTTGGGAAAATATCCAGTCATAATAACTTGTAGCTCCTTAATATTCGTTTGTGAGGCTGGACACAGTAAGAGATCCCAATCTCTTTTATTTTTCTCTATAAATCGCCTTTCTTTTTCCAAATGACTTTCGGCGATTGAATCTTTCAAGAAGATTTAATCTTAAATGCACAACGGTTTAATCTTAAATGCACAATGAAAAGTTTACTTTCTAATCGATCGAGTTCACGGCCAACATAAAAAAAAGGGTTGCGATCGATTTCTCACACAAAGACGATCGACATCAAATCAATTGCCTAAGTCGATCACAAGGTATTACTGCGTCTAGCCTGATAGATCGATAAGCTTAAAAATTTCATTACGTGAGTTAATGAAATTGAGAATCATGTTTTGTAACACACGAAGATACAAACAGTGTTATTATATCAACACCACTTTTTTTACACACAATGATAATACTAAAAATGGGAACTCATTAGAACTACACAAAATACAAATGCATACACACCAACACTTGTTTACCATTGTTGTTGCCACAAGTATGGGTTATATAAAGCCAACCACAAGTATTTAGGATTTTGATACTTTGTTCTTGCAAATGTACTTGAAGTTTGTGTGGCTAACACATGAACTTTCATAACCTGGGGGATTAAAAGGAGAAATACGAGTAAGAATATAAAAACACTTCCATTGCCGGGAATCGAACCCGGGTCTCCTGGGTGAAAGCCAGATATCCTAACCGCTGGACGACAATGGATTTTTGTTAACTAGTTGCACAACAAAAATAGATATATAGCAATTGCAAGTGAACTTCCTGAATTGCTATGAAGCCGTCTGATAAAGACTTTTTTTGACATATTATAGTTCTCAAGAAAAGTGCATTCGAATTCGTAATACGTTGGCTGTTTAAAATTTTAAATAACAAAACATGAACTTCATCACGAGATTAGAACAGAATCCTATAAGAACCACATAAATAAAAATACAATATACAAGATAATTATTTCTGCTCTTACATTCACAAACACAATTTCGTCTGCAATAATAAAAATACAAAAATCTTCAACTTAAAATGATGATTTATTAGTTATTAACATAATTTAGTTGCCACCAAGCATATTAACTTGATGTTATTTAGTCTTGTCACTTAGGGATACCTTGTATATCATGGGTTTAAAGAATCTCTTCCTAAGAAACAACGCAAAAGTTCATACTCCACCGGGATAAATACAATTGTTGTAACCTACAAAAATTATGTAAAACATTATAATGAGATAAAGTTTATATGGTTGGAAACAAAATAAGAATGTGTCGATAGGTTACATAATGAGTAAGAATTCATATGGCCACAAAATAAAAAACAAGAAGAAAAAGAATTAGATGATTAGGTAACATGTATTGGTATACCACAACCTTGTCATCAAATGGAAGTGATAAGAACCAAATCGATAATAAGATGAAAAGAACAAATAACAAGATAAATGGTCTATGTTAAGGGGATAATAAACTGACCCCCCAACACTAAACTAAATAAAACCGCTACATTATTGTCCATTTGGATGTCATGAAATAGCAAGCACACTTTATCAAGCATTCCACAATTCTAAACGACAATGACGAAACACTTTAACCACGTCTTATGCCTAAATTGGTACCAAGCATAGCATAATTACACCAAGATAAGTACATTGCTATTAAATGGCTTTACCCTATTTGAAAATAGTGAAGTGGTTCTATGATATTTGGTTTCTGCTATAAACCAACAATATCTTTTGCGTAAGTACCAAAAAAGCTATGGTACGACTTGCAGCATCTAGCAAAATATATATTGAGCAATATGATTTTCTTCATTGTTAAAGGTGATTACTGAACTTTTATGATTTTCTTCATTGCTGTATCTCAACTTAAATTATCAATCACAAATTCACATCATTATACTTCATTTCCCTGTAAGTGACATCAGAGTATCAAACTACTGAATATCCCAAAAAGGTTGGCCCAGTGGTTAAGATTTACTGATTTAGAATATCTAATATCTGAATCACAAAGGCGCTATAGACTCTTTTGACGCCACTTTCGCTGGCTAAAGAGCCTAACCTTCTCCTTTCCAATTGGAAAACTATATGGTCACATATATCAGTTGTCACATTAAAGCAACCAAAAAAATTACTTAAATGTCCTTAAATTTTACCATGCATGTAAAAATCATATAAATTTCAACAATCGTGAAGAAAGTTGGCAACAGAGGAAAGAAACTTACTAGGATTACTAGATGTGAGTGTAGCCGTTTGACGGAAGTCACAATTCCATGGGTTCTTACCAGCAGTTTGATATAGAAGGTTCATTGCATAAGAAGCATGGGATATTACTGTGTTAGGCTCAAAACAGGCACCACCCAGTTGAAGAGGGCCGCAATCAAGACCTTGACTACATACATAGTCTAGATTTGACTGTAATTCTACATCTGATACACCCTGTTTGGGCACACACCACCCTGCTGCTTGCACCGGTGATGGTGTTGCCGGAGTTGTAGGGGTTGTTGGTGTTGCTGGTGTTGTTGGTGTTGTTGGTGTTGTTGGAGTTGTCGAAGTCTAGTTGAGATTATGACAACCAAAAGGAATATGTTACTACCACTTCGGAAAAACCGCCTTAAACCATCTGTTTATTATTTTTATTTTATGTTTTAAAAAATTGTGAAAAATATGGTAATACACTAATACTGTTAATCAGTTTCTAAAAGGGAGGTTCCATCCTTGCATTTCTGTCAAAACAATGGCTGATTTGCAGTTTTGAAAAATATCATAGGTTCATAGAATCATTCACTGTTTGTGTTCTGCAAAAGCTAGTGTACAACATTTAGGAGTGTTTTAAAAGTGATTAACTTTTCAAACTAATAGTTAAAGACTCAAAAAGAGGCAACAACTCAAGGTTTCAATGTTAAAAAATCCCACTGAGTTTTTTGGATTTTGTTTTAAAGCAGTACTTTGTGTAAGATGAGAAAATAATGACATAATAAAATTATAACCTGGCTATTTTTTGAAAGACCGACATCATAAGTCATGGAGAGGTCAGGCTTAAAAAGCCCGAAAAATTTCTCAGAACCTGCCCCAGGCTTCAAGTTCTCATCATAGAGAGCAAATATATAGGTATCGACGGATTTTCCGGGCATTAATGGTGTTCCGACCTTTGACCTTAGATGGTTGATCAAATTACCATTGTAGGCTTTAGCGTTATCCACGCTGGTTCCTGCCTCATTTGGGCCCCCGTTGTAAGCCCACCCTGTTTCTGCAACCACAATTTCGATGTCCTTGAACCCCATTGCATTTAGAGCAGACCTTACAGCATCTACCTATATTGTAAAACTTCACACCAGATTAGTACATAGGCATAGAGCGTAGTTTATACTACCTTTTTTCCAAATTCAAAGTGTTTATTGGATATATATACATATAAATCAGTCACTGTATAAATTTTGTATAGCAATTGTTCAAATACATATTGTCAAACACTCTAAAAATAAAATGATACGATATGTCAATATCACCAAAAATGAATGCGGTAAAGCACATATGTAATTTATACAATAGTCTCTTGCGTATGTAAATTTTGTATAGTAATGTTTGGGATTGTTTGTTCTCTTAAATAGGTTAAAATAAACCTTCCTTACTGATACTCTTTAAATAGTTCTCCTACAAAAATATTGATTTTTTTTCATGAGTGTTCTACCTCATGTCCTCAGCAACATAAATTATTAATGGAATTGAATGCTATCGTACGTTCATGCTATCAGGTCACATGGAACCTTATTCTTGCAATAAGATGCTTAACTCCATTCACTTTTTTATAATTATATCCATCACTAAAGAATATATGCATGGTCTTTAGAAGAAAGCATGTTTGACTACCTGAGTTATAGTTTATACAGTAACTGTTATTTCATAAGTTATATCTTACGTCTTTAGCTTATCAACAAAAATAAAATAAAAAATAAATAAATAAATAAATAAAAACTATTTTCGTGTAAAGGACATGACTTTGCAGATTTACTCGTGTAAAGATGGTGTCATATTTGTGATCAATTGATCACCACGACCAATGACATATGTGTACCAAAAATTTGGGTTTTAGACAGAAAACTATATCAATAACAAAATGATATTATCAATAACTAAATTTCATTGTTGAACATAGTTCATTCTCTTATGAATGATCAAAACGGTTGATGTCATAAAATTATAAATGTGATATATTCGAATCAAGACGTGTACATTGTTTCAAAGGGAAAGAAGAGTAACCTGACCTGTGCATCAAACATGTTCATGTACTTGATCCCATTGCCAGAGTCAACTCGACCCGCGTTGGGCTGGAAGAGACAAAACGCCAACGTTTCAGGGCGTGTATCACTCTGATAAGCAAAAAATGGGTAAGGGTTGATCATGAAAGGCGACCCATTTTCACTGTGGAACTTTAACAGTGCTTGCATTGTGTTGCTGAACCCAGAATTGAAAGTTGCTGAAGAAGGTGGATCTGAGGATGCAAGCACTGCCATCGAGTGCACCGTTGATACCTTGACCTTTCCACCTAATGATGCTGCATATATACTTCATACGTTTACGGGTTGTTTGGGATTGCTTATTATAACTACTTAATTATCTGGGTAAAATAAACTAGTCTAAAATTGAATGTTGCTTAGTTATTTAGTATATTGATTGAAACAATATAGCAATGAGCGAACAAGTGATATAAAAGAACAATTATACCAAATACAACACGTGCATAAAGGGGCGTTTGGGTAACCTCATCTAAGGGTTATTGCAATTTGTAAAAGCTAAAATAGAATTTAGGTATTTGCATACCGCCTAATTATATTTTGCAAGGCTTATTGGAATTTGGAAAAAACTGATAAACGTAGTTCTTTGAGTTTATATAAGCTCATAAGCCCAAAAATGTAAGCTGATCGGCCTTTTCATATCTCAGTAAGCCAATAAACCTGCGGAATGAGCTAATTCATTGTATATTCAAAATGTGTATGTCATTAATGTGTTTGTTAATAAATGGGTAACTTATGCCATCTAACATTAACAATTGTACGAACACTTTAGGTTATGAGGAGCGAAAATGAAATAACTGGTAACTTATCCTAATTGTGGTTTTGTCATGCAACAGTAGTTGCTGGACGGAGTTGTGTGTACAATAACACATGCTGAAGTTTTAACTAAAATGCTATTTAATTGAAAGAAAAATACAACCGTCCCAATGATACCCTTTGTTGTGTCTCCCCAACGAAATGGTTAGGCTAGCCCCAATGAGGGTGAATCCCCATCGATCGAGGCACATGGACGATCGATTGGGTGTCGATCGTGTCAATGTGAAGACAATCGATCGCCTCCATCTTTGCCCAATCAAATCGTGTAGCCGATCGACTCTTCTAACGCTTAAATCTTGTGTACGCTGCAATCCAAAAAAAAAAAAAAAAAAAAAAAAACATTACCCTATAAATACAACTAAAATCTCATCACAAATCTCACAACATATTTACACACTAAAACTCAAAAATCTCACAATCCTCTCTATCAAAAATCTCACAATCCTCTTTATCAAAAATGTCTAAGAAAACACCACCAACCAAAGGCCGAAAATCCCGTTTGTCACAAAACGTCCCGCATATTTTAACACCGGATCCGAATTTCCGGTTAACCGGTGTCTCACCAATAATCAATTTCCAACCCCCTGCTTTCGAATATCAATCCCAACAAGCTCCACAACAACACCCTAACAATCCATTTAGTATGAATCGTCCATTTGTTCCACCGCAACAAAACATCCACTACCAACAACAACAACAAAGCTACTCCCGTCGAAGCAACCAATCTATGTATGGGTCACACGAATCTGTGTACCGTCCAACAATGGATTCATCAACGCCTTCATATTCAAATTATCAAGAATATTCTCCGGTTAACCGTATCAATCTTGAGGGTTTTGATTTCGACCACCAATTGTACAACAATCCTAATTTTATGCCGGAACCGGATCGGGTTATCCGGCCAAGAGTATCACGGTTCGGTACCGGTTCGCTCATGGATCGATCACGATTCGGTCAACCTTGATGACGTGAAGAAGAAGAATGTCGAGAAGAGACGCCACCGGTCAAACCAAAGAAACGAGCTACAAAGGCGAAGGAAGTTAGGTCGAGAAAGAAGGCAAGAATGATTCGTTGCCTTGGACCAAAGAAGAGATCGCCCAGGCAACGGTTGGTGTGATGTATCCGAGAATAGTGTATCGGAAACAACCAAAATGCTAAAGGATTTTCGCGTAAAGTCATTGATACTTTGAGAAGGAGGTTCTTTGGAGAAAGAACGCACAACTCTATCATTACTAAGAGCTAGAACAACGGAAATCGAGTTGGAGCTACAAAGAACAAAGAGAAGTGCGGAAGACAAAAATTGGCACTAAGAACGAAAGTTGAATTAGAGGCTCAAAAGAAATATGATGTAGATCTCATGTTCTATTGCACTAATCGACCCATCTTTGCCCGCAATAACGCCAAACAATGCAGAAACTCAAAGAGGCGATCAGGCACGCCACAACCTAGATTTTGAATAAGTGTTGTAATATTTTAATAAGTTTCAGAATGTTTTAATAAGTTTCAGAATGTTTTAATTTTATTTGAATTATTATGTAACGTTTAATTATTAATGAAATTTTATTTTGTGTTAAAATGTTTTATTTTACAAAAAAAAAAAAAAAAAAAAAAAAAAAATTGAACTTGGTCGCCTTATCGCAAGACCTAATCGCCTGAAGGCCACCGGAGAAAAATGACGCTAAGGGAAAAGAGGGATTGAATCCCTCATTGGGGCTAGCCTTAAGGGTTCAAATTTGTGAGATAGTTAAAAAAAAAAAGTGATGGAAGCCAGAGGAGCGTGTGTACTGTGTACTTGGCATCTAATCTGGATTATTTCTATATGATATATGACACGTATTTTAATATTTATAAATATTTTTTTGTTAAATAAATGCAACAAAAAAGTATCATTTGAATAAAAAATTAAGCCTATACATTTTGTCCTTCCTTTCACCTTTTAAATTAACTACTTAACACACATATGCAACTAAAAAAACATACACCTTTTGTCCTTTTTTTCCTTTCATTTTCACCTTTTTGACTAAAACCAATATTATTAATCATGAAAAGCAAGAAATTAATAGCACCTGCATTAAGGGCATTTTGGACATTTTGCATGGCAGGCAGACAAAGAGGCACAAGACTCTGATCCACAGCATTCATGACTTCATTACCAACCGTAACAACAATTATCTGACTATCTGGATAAGCCAACACATTCGAGTTAACCCACTGAGTCGCGTAATTCGGATCCGAAGCCAATGCTGGTATATCCCCATTAGCAGCCCCGATCACAATTCCAATACCCGTATTCGCTAATGCCCGAATAATCGCAGGGTCCGCACCATACATCCTCACTTTCCCAATTGAAGTTGTTTGTAATAGTTTCGCTGTAGCTTCTGGTGCTGGGAGATTGTCTGCCACTTGTCCATAGTTCACACCTATAAATGACTGTGAACCTACAAAAAAGTTGCAATACAAACAATATTTAATAACAGGTCGAAACAGTCTCTCTGTTGTCAGGTTTATCCTTGTGGGTAGGATCTGTCTACATTTCATCTCCTCATCACAGTACTACTCTCGTCTAAGCACGCTTAACTAAAAGTTTTTGCTGGCTAAGTGAGCTAAAAAACATTTTAGTAACATTAAAAAAAACATGGTGACTTCCTAGGAGTTACTCATCCTAATAGTACTTCTGTTCAAGTACGCTTAACTGCGGAGTTCTAATGGTATCTAGTGTATTAGTGCCACTAATATTTTAAACTAGAGAGTGAATTAGTAACAAGATTGGATTAATGTAAAGTTAAGAATATATAACTTACTTGTTAGGATGGAAAGTTGTAGTAAAAAGGTGAATAGAAGGAAGAACATGGTGATGTGCTACGTGTTTTAGTTTGTGTGAGTGAAAAGTGATAATAGAGTGGAATATTGAATGTGTTTGAAGAGGTGGGGCCGGTGGGTGGTTGGATGTTTGTCGGGTTATTCGGTGGTGAGGTGTGGTGGTGGCTTGTGGATGAAGATGGAAAATGAATATATGTGTACGTTTTTTTATTAATTGTGTAGTAAATAATGATGTACTTGAGTCGGTGACTTCTGGGTTGGTTTTTCTGACTTTTTTTAATATATTTTTTCTTGTGATAAACGAATTTTCTTAAAATAGTTAGGCTAAATTTATCAAGGCAAAGAGAAATGTTATATGTAGAGTAAATTACACCGTTCGTCCTTGTGGTTAAGGCTGATCATGAGTTAGTCGTCTTCGATAAAAAGCTGCACCGCCCATCCTGCTTAAGAACGCATGCTACCTATTGGTCCCTCCTCTAATCTGAGGTTTCACTAACGTCAAGTGTTTCATAACACAAGCAGATAATCGCTCATTTCAACTCCATAGGACTAACTACAGTAGACAACTTACATAATTTATGCATCTTATAGTACAACTTACATCATCAACATACTCCATATCTTTTTTTCTGGAAAGGCAATCAACATACTCCATAATTTTCACTTTGGTTCTAGTGTTCATATTTATACTGTACCTAACAAATTTAGTTATTTTTTGTGTTCTCAAACTGAAGGGTATTTGCCTCCATGGCATATGAGCTTGTAATTAATGCAGCGGGCACATCATAATAACATGTATACACAGCTTGTACAATCCAAGAGTAGCAACATTCATACATAAGTGAATATAGGGATTTACAAATATATTACAAAACCATCAAAATATTAAAAAGATTAACAGCAAAAATCACAAACAAATTTAATAACAATAATACCAAGAATTTTAAATGGACTATACACTGACGTACAAGAACGCAGATTCTGCAAAAATGGCGTTAAAGCAGGACATCCGAAAAAGAAAACCTCAAAATTTTAGAAAGAACTCAAATCAGAAAAATATACACAAATCTATTAAAAAACTTTCATAACTTGCAAAATATATAGATTTGTAAAAACAACCTCAAATCTTGATCTTGAACATTCCTCGAATCATGGAGGGTCTTGGTGGTGGGGTTTTCATGGTGGTGGGTTTCGGTGGTGGCGTGGGTTTCGACGGTGATGGGGACTCGGTGGTGAGGTAGTCATGTAGCAACGATTTCCAATGACAGAAAACACTTTCCTACGTGACGGTGGTCACACTTTCCTAAGAAGATAACAACTACTCTGCAAGACCTAATGATTCAAACCGAAAGTTTAGATACGAGGCCGTATGGGGATTTATTGGCGTGTGGCATGAAAATAGAACCACGAGGTCTTGATCTATCGATTAGTATAGGCGGTGTAGGTCGAGACGTCGCCGGAAGTTAGCCGGATTCCGAATGGCCTTGGAACCCTAGGGTTTCGTGGTAGGAAATTATAGAGAGAGAGAGAGGGTGAGGTGTGTGTTTTTTAGAGAGAAAGATGTGGCAAAAATGAGGAGGTGTGTGTGTTGGGGTATATATACACCGTTCGTCTCGCACTGCTCGTACTTATGGTGTTGAACGACGATTATACCCTCGTGTTAACAAGACTTAACGACCGTTAGAGGAGGGACTAATGGCGCATAACGTTTGCCACTTAAGGATGGACGGTCTGAACTTTTTTGGTCCAAAGCGACGACTCTCTGCAATAACGCAAACCACAAAGATTTAACGTGTAATTTACTTTATATATCGCTACGACGCAGCGACGTGTATATTTGTTTAAATACTTAAAATATTCAATAAATAATTATTGGGAAATTATATATACAGGTACTCTTTTTTACGTATCGGCATCACTAAAAAATAAACTACAAGTCTACAAGCATGCTGATGTTCTATGCTACTTTACACTTGGAATATTAAAGAAACGAATATAGCTAGATCAATCTTATTGGAGGAAATAAAGATTCTTTAAAAGGAAAACATGTATACGAACAACGATAAACAAATATACGGAGATACCATAGTTGTCAGTATTCATTATCTCATGATCTTACGATTTTAGGATACTGCAAAACCAAAATGATTCGGATCCTACATAGGATCTTTGCAAACTTAAGATCTTAAAAATCCGATCTTAACCATACGATCTTAAAATATAATCCGATCCGATCTTACTTTTTCGGATTACTACTAAAAAACTACAAATTTATGTGTTGTTTTTATTTTTTATTTATTTATTTATTTATTTAATTTAAAAAACATGTTAATCTTTGTAAACATTTCATAATCATAATTTAGGACAACATCTCTATGAAGGATTCATATTATTTTGTGTTTATAATGTATAATAATTTGTAGATTTATATGATATTACAAAAACTATTAAGAAATAAAATTAAAGTAAGATCTTAAGATCCCGATTCGATCGTGATCTTGGAAAGACGAAAACCATCTTAGTGAGGATCACGATCTTCAAAACCTTTGGATATACACTTTCATTATAAAGATTGATATAACTAATAAAATATCACACAAACACAACATATCCAATCCCGTCAAGGTGGGATATAAGGAGATAAAATGTACACAGATCCTACCTCTACTTTAGGATAAACCCGATAATAAGAAGATTGCTTTCAGAAAGACCTCCGGCAAGTGTAAATGTGCGAGTAAGAATGCTCAGATATATGTGCATGTGTGAAAATGAGCAATAACAAAGATAAATAGTCTAAAAATATAAGACAAAATCAAGCATACAAAGCTAATATGCAGAAACCATCAACAGAAAAAGGACACAAACATAAAGAAGTATACACCTCAAAAGAACACATAATATAGAAAAGATAAAGCGCTAAAGAGACAAAGGGGCACGAGCATAAGCATACAAGCAAAAGCATAAACGTATAAACGCAAAAGAGCAAAAGCACCTGAAAAAACGCAAGCAAAACCAAAGGGCTAAAGGCAAATATAAAACCAAGACCTAAGAGAGCAACACAGATCTAAGCAGGGCAACGCTCTGGGGCCTAAAGCTAAGACAAAGCAAAAGTTACAAGTAAGGCTACTAAGAGACGCCTATAAGGTATGTGGGTTGTCACGTCACCACAATCAACTTCATCACCAACTTAATGTTATAATACAACCAACTTCATCACCAAAATATACCCCACTTAAAACACATTTATAAAAAGATAAATAAATAAATAAATAAAACTCACAACTTGGCGAACTTTAGACCGAGTCTTCATTGTTTAAGCTCAAGACAGTCCATCATAACAACCGTAATAACTCAAGACGCATTCTTGGTTGTCGCCTGACGAAACGCGCTTAAATCGTCCTATATATAATATAATCATCATTATGTAAAGCACGCTCACTTTGCCACTTAATTAGCTTAATCAAATTTGATGTTTTTAAGTGTGAGGTTAGACTGGGTTCAACTCAATCATGTTTAAGCTAAGAGTCGAGCTTCAGCATGTAGATAAGAAACCACCTCAATTTATGACCCTATGACATTCCAAAGTCTAGTCATCCAAATTCGCTTCTCCGATTTTGTATCTATACATGTTGTCCCATACCGATCGCACGATACCCCGGACACATAGAAGGGTTGACGCGGATCATGAACGCAATCCACTGCACTGCACCCACTCGAGCACCGTCCATACCCGCATGATACTACCTAGACGGGATGTCAAACCACGGACGAGGACACTTCCGGAGGAAGCCTCAACCGCCCCAGCCTAAAGAGTAAGGAATCTCTTTGGGATGGAGGTGTTGTCACCACATGACCCCAAAAGGAAAGTGGGATAAGTTTCACCAAAACTATCGCTATCATAGCAACGAGACAAACTACGGGTTGACTTACGTCATTCCCCACTCATTAAATTGTAGCTCTCATGTCCCGTGACCATGAGAACACGATGTAAAGGTCAACCATATAAATAGGGGCTCTCACGACATTCAAACAGTAACAATACACCCATTCTCTCTCTAGAACTCACTTTATCTCTAAACCTACACTTACCTCACATCGGAGGTCGACCGCGAAGCCCCTTCGCGGTGAGGCTAATCTGTCTTGTTTTCTTAGCGACTTTCACCAAGATTCCTACTTAGTACAAGATCTTTTCCTTGAGAAGATAGCCTACACTATCCTTCTCAAAGAAGCGCCCGGATTTGTATTAACAAGTTGGCGCCATCCATGGGACCAGTAACATAACTGCGTTTCCAAAAGAAGCTCTCTCATGAGTAACCTGGCAGACAACCCTTCTCCTTCCCCTGGACCTTCCACGGTCAGAAACACGGGCGGAAAGGAAAAGGAACATGACACAAAACACTACCCCCTAATGTTGTGTCAGACGCAGCAATAAGGGGTTATGTGAAAAGCACTACAATCAAATCCTGCCCCTAATGGCAGAGAAAGTCCATCAGGAAAAGCTAGACCGGGTCAAGACCCGTTTAGACTTCGATGATGAGACCAGGAATGAAAGATCTAGAGAACATGCCCGGAGTACCCGCTCAAAGTCCGAAGAAAAAGGAAATCCAAGAAGAGGCAGAGGCTCAGCCCAGTGCGATCTACCCCCTGAGTATTCCAAATCGCAGCATCTTCTCGAGACTTAGCAATAGAGATGGAGCGCCTAGGAAAGGAGCCGGTGTAAGCCAGAGTACGCGGTCGGACGTGTTCTCTAGGCTGGAAAGAGAACGTCCGCACGCGACCGCAAGGCTAGGAAACGGAAAACCAGATGTGTTCTCCAGACTCCAATCAAAAGCGCCCCCCCGCCGGCAACGCAAAAGAGAAGCCGAAAGGATCAGGAAGAAAAACGGCGACAAGATGCTCGGTTGAAAGATACCAGAAAAGCCGAAGCTTGTCCCGCGAGAGTGTTTCCTCTCGGCACAATAGGGGAGACCCACCGCTCACACCGCAGCAGGTCTAGGGAGGCATCTCCTCTGGAAAGCGAGGAAAGCACAGGAGGACACTGGAAGTCCACCCCAAAGAACAAGTCGAGACGGCGATTAGGACTCTACTCCCATACAATATAGCTTATGCGGATCCTTTCACCGCGGATACGAACTTGAATTTCCAAAAGGACAAGGATGTCGCCGCATATCGACATATGATGGTACAGGCACCCGTAAGATCACTTAAAATTTTTCTAGACCGCGCCAAAGTGGAGAGACGGGTCATGCCCACATGGTGCAATTCCACTCGACAGGCACGCACGCGCCTAGTTTGATTAATCAAGGCCCGAAGCATCGATAGCTTTGAAAAGCTAAGATCAAGCTTTCTCTCGTGCTTCCTTTAACAAAAGAAGTATACGAAAGATCCTGTCGAGCTGCATCACATAAAGCAGCGAAAAGGGGAGTCCACAGAGGCATTCGTGGAACACTTCAAAACGGAGAGTATACACGTGAAAGGCGCTCCAGAATGTATGTGGGTATCGGGTTTCATGCACGGGATAACAAATCCCAAACTAATCAAAAGAATTAACGATAACATACCCCAGACACTGGATGAAATGTGGAAGGTAACCAAAGCATTCCTCCGAGGTAGAGTTGGTCATGCCAACCAAGCAAAAAGAAGCATTCCAATGGAAAACCATGAGGTGGGCGAAAAACATCCAGATATTCAAAAGAAAAGCAAAGTTCAAGGGCAGCTGAGGCCGAAAGAAAGCGGGTGATGATTCACCCCCTCACAAAACCCCAAAAGAAATCTTAGCCATGGATACCGTTAAGTTCACAGCCTCCACCTATGTCCAAATTCAAATGAGTCCGGAACAAAGATAAGTATTGTGATTTCCATAGGAAAGGGCACAACACTGACGAATGCTACCACCGAAAAAGCAGATCGAGGAAGCCAGTCCGGACAGGACTAGCACACTGGTCAAGGAGATTAAGAATGGCACTCAAAAGAATGGTGGTCTCAAAGGGGGAAAAAAGGATACCGCGGCCAAGGACAAGGCCATGCCATATTCATGGTCCAAGCGTGGCAGCGGACGGTCAGACCAAGGGCATCTGCGGACACGGTTCCCAATATGGAAATATCCTTTCCCCCCATATCCGGGGATGATTGGGACGACCATCCGCTAGTGATTAAGGCAGGAGTTGAGGGATGCACGGTCCACAGAATGTATGTGGACAATGGAAGTGCTTCGGAGGTCCTGTACGAACACTGTTTCAATAAGCTAAGCCCGGACATCCAGAAAAGGATGATTCCTACCTCATCACCATTGTTGGGATTCAGTGGAGAACTTTCATGGCCGCAGCAGAGATCCTCCTAGAAGTAACGTTAGAGATGGCAAAAGACACCAAAGGCTCCGGATGAATTTCATGGTAGTACGGTCCCTTCTCCGCACAACGGAATAATTGGAAGACCCAGCATAAGGTTGTTGAGGATAATCCCGTCCAACGGCACGGCACACAGAATGGCTGAAGTTCCATACCCACGATGGAATCGTGACCTTGCACAGTGACAAAGTAGTTCCGGTTGAGTGTAGAATGGTCGCTGAACTACAGCCTTACCAGAACGCGGAAGAGGCTAAGACAAAGGAGGGAATCAAAGTAGCAATCCACCCCAAGTTCCCAGACCAAACGATCACAATCGGAGGGGGTTTGAGTGACGAGGGCAAGAAGAGTCTCTACGACTTACTCAAAAGAAACTTAGATATCTTTGCCTGACAACCCGCCGACATGACCGAAGTTCCGCGGGCAATAGCCGAACACAAGCTGAATGTCAGAGAAGGCTACAACCCAGTGCGGCAGAAGAAGAGGGGGCAAGCCCCAGAGTGGAACAAGGCCATCAATGAGAATGTTACCAAACTGGTTGCAGCTGGAATCATGAAGGAGGTTCATTACCATGATTGGTTATCTAACCCAGTCCTAGTCAAAAAGAGTGATGGGAGCTGGAGAATGTGTGTAGACTTCAAGGACCTGAACAAAGCCTGCCCAAAGGACTGTTACCCATTGCCAGAGATCGATTGGAAGATTGAATCCCTATGTGGATATCCCTTTAAATGCTTCCTCGACGCCTACAAAGGGTATCACCAAATACAGATGGCATCCGGGGATGAGGAGAAGACGACATTTCATACAAACCAAGGCATCTTTTGCTACCAAAAAATGTCCTTCGGTTTGAAAAATGCAGGAGCCACATACCAAAGGCTAGTGGACAAGGCTTTTGATAAACAAATTGGAAGAAACCTGGAAGTCTATGTCGATGACCGGTCATCAAAAGCCACTCGAAGAAGAGATACTTAGGGATATATAGAAACCTTCTAATCATGCGAGGATCAACATGAAACTAAATCCCAAAATGCACATTTGGGTGGAGCACGGATGTTCCCGGTCACGCCGCAAGCAAAGAAGGCATCATAGCCTGTCCGGAAAAGTCCGAAGCCGTGACCACACTCCCATCCCCAACAACCAAAAAAGAAGTGCAAAACCTGAATGGAAAACTGGCAAGCCTCAGCCGTTTCGTGTCCAAATCCGCGAAAAAGTCCCTCCCATTCTTCAAAACACTAAAAAAGTGCATCAAGAAGAGTGACTTTCATTGGACGGCAGAGGTAGAACAAGCATTCAAAGAAGTGAAGAAACGCATTGCCAACTTGCCAATGGTAACCGCACCACGCCCACATGAGGAACTGATTATGTATCTGGCCGCGACGCACGAAGCGGTAAGTGCAGTCTTGCTGGCGCAAAGGGAGTCGCGACAGGAGCCGGTATATGTAACACCCCCAAAAATCTTAATGACAGCGGAAGACTAATTCGGGTGTTACTTGAATGGAGATCATAGTCAATAATTATAGAAAACGACTCGAAAGAGACGTTTTATTAAAATAGTTATCATTCATCGAAAACTCATAGTTTGTTACAAAATATAGTAAATAGATCAAGTGTTTTTCCCAAAAGAAAGATCATGAGTTTGAAAGAAATGATAACTTTATGTTTTACACCACCAAATAAGCCTTGCCATGCCCTGCTCCGCACCTTGGTCATAATCTTCACCGATTACCGAGATAACATGCTTAAAAGGTCAACAAAAATGTTGAGTGAAGTCCATAGGTTTAAAATAAGTTGAACACAAGTATAAGATCATGATTATTGTAAACTAACAATATCATAAGAAAATATCACACATTATGCGCTAAGCTCATGAAACCAAGACTCAACCGCATACACCGAATTACCGCAGTAACGTAAGTATGCCCCAAAGGAGGTAATAGCCAATTACCTAAAGAAATTGATATGGTGCGCCTTGTTATTTCTCTATAACCAAACGGGTTCGTTAATCCCATAGTACTATTCACGATATCTACGCTCACCATGGTGACTAATGGTTCATGATCGGGACTTGTGGCTAACAACTTAGCAAGACCAATAATCAAGAAGATCAAGCATTTATGAAAACCTTGTGTTCTAGTTTAGAGCATGTATCTCCCTCATGGGGTTTGCAAAAATAAAGTAAAGCGAGGCTATGAACTCACCTGATGATAATGCACACGCACAAAAAGATCAAGCACAATGTAGCAGAGGTTCCAACTCGAAACCTAAAATGATGAGATGGCGAATCAAGAATGAGCATTTTGGTTCGCGACCAAAATAATAGAGCATTGAATATTCTTATTCAATAGATCATTGGATTGTCCAATCCAATAGTGCGATCGTGATTAACGTTTTAAGTTAATTTATGTGCTACATTGTCTTAACTAGTGATCCTCACTTACGCATAAGTGAAATGTTTTCCTCACAGATCTTAATAGATTTGTTGAGCATTTTAACGATTTAGATTCCCCAGTATTTTATCGAAATATGTATCTTTTACATATACTTAATTATTTTCTAAAATATATATATTTACATATACATATATATATTTTACATATATATAAATTAAATTCATCGTTATTGAAAATATTACGCCATGTGGTCAAAATACTTATTCTTATGAGGCTATAATGAAATCATAAGTTTTGCTAAACTTTTCCCAAATTTACACTTTTACCCTCGAGTTACAAAAAGTACAAGTTTAGTCCCTATACTTTTAGAAAATAACACTGCACTCCATAAATATCATAGGCTTAAAGTTTCAGATTTGACACTTTTAGTCCCCAGAAACCGATTTTTATAAAATTAACTTTTGTTACACTTTTAAATATTTACTTATTTAGTTATAAGTTTATTTGAAGTGGAGGGGTGTATTTTGCCAAACTGTGAAAGTTATAAAAAAAAAGAAAGGAAAAAGTGCTATAAGTGGGAATCGAACTAGGGACCTCTCGTCCAAGGCAACACGCACCAAACCAACTGAGCTAGGCTCTTTTTGTGTTTTATTTCTTCGTAATACGCTATATATATTGCACAGTTTCTGCGTTAAAATCTTGTATATGGGTTACTGTGATCGTGGTCATGCATGGTTTTATTTTGTTTCCATTTCTTCTTCTTCTCAACTTGTTAAACATCTTAGTTCTAATGTGCCATGGTTTTTCAAGTGACAACACAAGTTTTACTTAACCGAAACATGACTCATAATCAAACGAACATGGCACGAGAGTTCATTTCAAGTTATGTTGTTAAGTTACCTAGTTAAGAAGTTTTAACGAAGTTTCGATATATATAACATTTTAAACGAAACACTAAATGAAGTGAGCTAGCATTGTTTACGTTCTACAACTAATATTCCGAGTTTAAATAGGTTGAAATACTTACTAGTATGTGAGGATGTGAGACTCAAGCGAGGAGGAGACGCCAAGAAAAACTAAACCGAATGTACCCCAAGTGATCACAATGTTATACCCAAGCGCCTCTTAGTTGTTAATAATCCATACCTTTTCTTCCTCTCTTGATCGTGAAACCAAGGAAAAATAGTGTGAAGTGTTTGAGTTGTGATGAAAGTTATGCATGTGTAGTTCTTTATAGTGAAGCAAAGCATGGTAACTTGTTTATTTTATTTATGTTGTTCCTAGAACTCAAGGAAAAGAAGTATAAAGAATTTTGAAGTTTATAAGCATGCATGCTAGGATCGGCTAAGAACAAGGGCATGCTTGGTGTTGTCATGTCACAATGGAAGAAGAAAACATATTACTTGGTGGTTAACCAAGTTAAAAGTGGTCGAGGAAGTCCTAGGGAGTTGTTTAATACTTAGGTGGCTCAAGAGGAGGTGTTGTCTCCTTTGTTCATGTCTACACGCAAGGGATCAAGGTCAAAGTAAGTGTTTGTGAATTCATCTTGTGTTCTGCCGAGAGTGATAGCGTGAAGGACCCATGGTTTATAAAGTCTTGGTTGAGTCAAAGTGGGTTTAGTTTAGCTTAGGTATTTTTTTATTTGCTTAGGATGTCCTAAGGTGAAGCTTTGTCTCCTTTGTAGCATCACACAAGTTAGGAGCATGGGAGAGGAAAATGGACCTTGACTACTTGGTTGAATTTTGTTTCTTCTCTTATTCCTTTCTCGCTCGAATGACTACGAAACAAGAAAACACTAATTGGTTTTGGGCTTGGAATTCAGGCCCTCAATATATGCTAAGGGTGTGTGTGTTTTTTTTTTTTTTTGATTATGAAGCATGTTCAGCCCAAGGCCTTTTGACATAGTCTTGGCGTGGGCTCGGGTGAAGACGAGGCCCAATGGCATGGGCGTAAGGTCTGCTAACTAATCGGGTGGGTCACGAGGCGAAATAAAGTCCAATGAGTTCCGAGGCCCGATACAAATTTTATATACTTTTGCTATAATTAAATTCGTAATTTTTACAAATTTTTACGTATTCATTACGTTTTTTTTTAAGGTTATCAAGATCGTGGGGAATTTATTTAGATCACAACGGTACCTTTTATGAACGCTCAAGCTGCGTTGATCATGCATATGCCAAATGATTTGCAAATATGATGTTTAGAAAATTTCATGACGAAATAGATTGTGATTAATTCCCGATTAAAGCGTTAAGTACATTGAAATTTTCCGGAGCTTACAAGACTACCCTTAAGAGAACCGCGTCCCATGATTACACTCGCAGAGGTCATGGGTGATCTAGATGAGCGGTGGGGATACTTGGAACGATTACATCCTCGCTCCCTGTGAACTCGCACCTCGTTTCTTATGATTCCATCGAACTTTAACGATAGGAATGCGGCTTTGCTTAAGCCTCTTAACTTCTACATCCATGATCTAGATCGGTTCTTCGACAAAGCTAAGTTTGTCATTGAGTGGATGTCCTTGAGTGAATACGACTAGAGTTTCATCCGAAAGACACTTCTTAAGATTTGAGACATGGAACGTGTCATGTACTCGGCTAAGTTCTTCGAAGATCAAGTTTATATGCCATGGACCAATTCTTTGAAGAATTTTAAATGGTCCGACGATCGAGGTTTGAGCTTTCCTCATTTTCCAAATCGACCATCCCTTCTGTGGTGATACTTTGAGCATTACACGGTCTCCGACTTGGAATTCCATTGGTTTCCTTCGAACATCTGCGTAGCTCTTTTGTCTATCTCGAATGCTTGCAATCTTTGCCGAATTTGCATTATCTTTTCGTTGTCTCTGGACAATTTCGGGCCTGTAAGTTGTACTTCTCCAACTTCCGCCAAAGAAATCAAGCGATCGGCATTTTCTTCCATAGAGTGCTTCAAAAGGAGCAGACTTTAATCTTGGCGTGATAACTCATTATTGTAAGAGAATTCACCGGAGGTAAGTGCTTATCCCATCCTTTTCCGAATCAATCACACATGCTCTTAGCATGTCTTCCGTAGTTTGGATCGTTCTTTCACTTTGTCCATCTGTTTGAGGATGGTACGCGATACTCATATCTAAATTGGTACCCATGGCTCTTTGAAGCGTTTGCCAAAATCTTGAGGTGAATCGGCTATCACGATCGACATGATAGAGATTGTAATCATCTAGCGAGTGTAGCGAGTGTAATCATCTCGTCGTTCTCCTTGATTGGCAAGAAATGAGTGGACTTTGTAAGGCGGTTCACAATAACCCAAATGGTGTCAAAACCATTAGAAGTTTTTGGCAATTTTGTGATGAAGTCCATTGTGATTCTTTCCCATTTCCACATAGGAAGTTCGGTTGAGTTAGCAATCCGGATGGCTTTTGATGTTCGCCTTTAACTTTCAAGCATGTCAAACATTCTCGGGCGATCAAATGATATCACCTTCATATTAGGCCACCAAGACAAAAGCTTTAGATCTTGATACATCTTGTTGGGACCGGGATGTATGGAATACTTCGATTTATGTGATTCATGCATGATGAGTTCTGGATACCTCCAAAGAGTGGAATCCAACTTCGATTCTTGAAACATAGCGTTCGTCCGATCTCTTCACAAATCCATTCTCATTCTCCCCGGCATGCCATAAATCTTCTCATTTGGCCTATTTTCTTCCTTAAGGGCTTGATCCGAGCTTGAGAATTTTCGATGGTGGGTGAATTGATTACCATTCCCAATGATCTCACTCTAAGTGGCTTAGGGCGATCGTTTACGCTTTCGAGGCATCGGCAACTACGTTTGCCTTTCCGTGATGATAACGGATCTCGCGGTCATAATCACTTGCAATTCGAGCCGACGTTGGCGATATTCAATTCCTTTTGATCTAAGATGTGTTGAAGACTTTTGTGATCGGTGTACACTATACACTTGGTTCCGTCATGGATAATGTCTCCATAATTTGAGTGCAAATACCACGGCGCCAAGTTCTAGATCGTGAGTAGTATAATTCTTCTCATGAGTTTTGAGTTGTCGTGACGCATAAGCAATCACTTTGTTCCTTTGCATGAGAACAGCGCCTAAACCCATGTGTGAAGCATCGCAATATACTACAAAATCTTCGGCTCCTTCCGGTAGTGCCAAGATAGGTGCTTCAAAGTTTGTTCTTTAGAAGTTGAAAAGTCGATTCTTGATCGTCTCCCCATTCGAATTTCTTCGTTTTCGGGTTAACTCGGCCAATGGTTTAGCTATTTTAGAAACTTTCGATGAATCTTCGATAATAACCAAAGAAGTCCTAAGAATTGACGAATTTCGTGGGGTTTGTGGTCTGGCCAATTCTTAGCAGATTCAATCTTTGAGGATCCACATGGATTCCTTCACCGTCGATCACATGACCAAGAAATTGGACCTGTCTCAATCCAAAAGTCACACTTGGAAAACTTTGCGTACAATTTTTCATCCTTGAGTAACTTCGGGACGGTCATCGGTGGTCCGTGATGTTCTTCTTTATTACGAGTATATAAGAATATCGTCGATGAACACAATGGCCAATTTATCCAGATATGGTTTGCAGACTCTATTCATGAGGTCCATAAATACGTGGGTGCATTAGTCAAACCGAATGGCATTACTTGGAATTCATAATGGCCATATCGAGTTCTAAATGCGGTCTTGGGTATATCTTCTTCTCTTACCCGTGGCGATGATATCCGGATCTTAAATCAATCTTGAGTATACACTCGAGCCTTGTAGTGATCAAACAGATCATCGATTCTTGGTAAGGATAGCGGTTTTGATTGTGAGCTTGTTCAATTCTCTATAATCAATACACATCCGAATGATCCATCTTTCTTCTTAACGAATAATCTGGGTGCTCCCGGGGTGAGGAACTTGGTCTAATGAATCCTTTCTCGGATAGCTCTTCTAGTTGCTTGGATAACTCTTGCATTTCCGAGGGTGCTAAGCAGTGCGGTGCTCGTGCTACTGAGAGTAGCTCCGTGAATAAGATCGATTTGAAATTCGACTTGTCGGCGGTGGGAGTCCGTGCAAATCTTCGAAACACCTCGAAAATTCCTTGACTACAGTACATCCTCTAGTCTTTTCTCTTTCGACTTCTTTTCCGTTACTTGAGCTAAGAAGGCATAACATCCTTTTTCCATGTACTTTATTGACTTCATACAGGATATGATACTTAAGTACTTTCTACTTTGATCTCCTTGGATGACTAAGGTTTCACCATTGATCGGGATATGAGCGGTTTCTCGTCACAAACAATCCTAGCACGGTGTTTGGACAACCAATCCATGCCAATTACGACATCGAAACTTCCAAGTTTGATTGGCAAAGATCTATGAGAAACGAGTGATCTTGTAATAGAATAGGACAATTACGGATTACGGTGTTGGTTCCTATTATTTTCCCATCGGCAAGTTCTATCTCATAAGTTGTATCTAAGGCGATTGGGGATATTTCAAGTAATGGTGCAAAAGTAGTAGATACAAAACTCTTATCGCCTCGAATCAAACAAGATTTTGCGAGAATGATTGTTAAGAGAATACGTACCCGTCACAATGTCGGGGTTCAACGGTGCATCTCCATCTCCTAGCATGTACACTCTTTGCACGCCGCATTGTTTGTTTGAGCGACATTTAACTTTGGGCATTGACTCTTGAAATGACCGGGTTTTCCACATCCATAGCAGTTCATGTTTGTCACGGTGTTGCCTCTTCCGGGGTTTCGGCAATGCTTACCTTGATGACCTACCTTGTTGCACTTATCGCACTTCATAGTACAAGGTCCGAATGGTGCATCAAACATCCGTTACATCGGGATGTGGTCCCATACCCTTTTCCGCAGTGGGTGCAAAGATAGCCCTTGCGGCTTCTTGCCTTCGGTTTTGCCGATTGTGATGTTGGTTTCTGTTGCGGTGATATTGGTTGTTGTTGTTCGATTGTTGTTGTTGGACCGATGGTGGTTGGAATTTGAGGTTTTCCGATCATCAAACTTTCTTTTGTTGTCACTTGAGCCTTGTGTATTTGCAAGCTTTAGTATTGGTTCCATAAGGCGGTGAGATACAATGACAACTTCTTCACAGTTTTGGATTGAGCGATGACATCTCCTTCGATGCTTGAGGTAAACCTCCGATCAAAGCTTCCAAAAGCTTTTCATTGGTGGGAAACAAATGAGGACATAGAGCTCTCACTCATGGAATCTCTTGAAGTATGTCTTGAGATCATTATCACACCCCAAAATATCGCACGGAACGATAGTGTCATTGGGGTATAACGTCATAGCACAAAGTATGGATACGTAAACGACCTCTATAATGAGGCGTTTTGAAAAGTTTACCATTCGATAAATAAGTTAAAGTTTACACCACAAGAAATCACAAGGTTTGATAATACATAAAAGTTTACAAAACATGTCGAATGGTAATTGTTAAAAGCACAAGACTCAAAGCATGCCATGCGACCCAAAAGCTCCATGAATTTCTATCACCTTAAGACACGAGATAAACATGCTAAAAGTGTCAACACAATGGTTGGTGAGTTCATAAGTTTGTAATATAATGAATTGAAATACTTTGAGAAATGTGCACGCAAAGAAAGGCATTGTAAATCCACTCGGCCCAAGTTCCGCCCATACAAAACTTGCAACTGTGTGTTCACAACCCACCGCCTAAAATAGAATGACAATCATGAATATGCTTAATATGGTAGTTAAAAGTATAAATGTCACCACAAGGGTCTTCCAACAACTCGTGTTGGGATGTTCCTCCAACGCCGCGTTGGGATGTATCCAAATTAATGGCCTTCCAACATATAAATATTGGGATGTTCCTCCAACGACGCACGTTATTGTATCCAAATTAATGGCCTTCCAACATATAAATATTGGGATGTTTGTTTAAGTCTAGTCGCAACACGCACCAAATCTAAAGTATAAGTAATATTGTTTGGCAATAGAGTTTAAATGTTTTGATAAATAAGCATGTATCTCGCCCCAAATAGTTTATAGGAATTTAAACGAGTAAAAGTGGGGTATGAACTCACCTGGTGTGATTGATATGTTAACAAAATGAAGTGTACGAAAGTAAGGCTCGGAAACTACCCGCGACCTAAAATGAATGTCATGACTTAAGTTATGATATGTTGTTATGCATGCACTTCGTATGTTATTTATACCATTTACGGGTTTTGAAAATATTACTCGTCGTCGAAAAATACTCTTTTGACGTCTTGACCCTTCAAAATGACTTTACATGTTTTTACGTCAAAATGTCATCCTACAATGGTTTTATAATGATTTTTGGTGAAATTACTACTTTTCGTCGCAAAACAATGTCGTCGGAAAAATCATGAAATCAACAAAAATGGCTTCGGAAAACTAGCCGTAAAACGGTGTACGTCGATCGTTAGAGAACGAACTCGACGGTTTTGGAAAGTTTGTATCGATATCTAGAAGTTTCAGTTCAGGAGTTTTCGTTCAAAAGGTCTCGATCATAAAGATATCAAGGGCTAAAGATGGTGGTTTTTGATAATTGTGTGCAGAAAAATGAGTTTCGGCCAAGTTTGAACCTCCGTAAATAATTTACTATAACTCCGCTTTGCAAACAGCTTTTTGTTTTGAAAAATATGGCCGATGAACTTGATTTTACTAGAAGACATTTCGTTCTAAAAAGTTTCACAACCTCGTTAAAAACAGCCCTCAACATGGGCGTTCTGACTACTAAAATACTTGTATCGTAAAATAAAATAGTTTTTGAGAAAATAATAGTTACGGCAACTTTATGAAAAGCGTGCATATCTTTGTCGTTTCAAATCCGTTTCTCGTATAATACGTCCTTAGCTTCGTATCAAGTAAACTAATATATTTTGATAAGTCGAAATAATTTGTGAAGCTTAAGGCTCGTTTTGACCGAACAAACTAAAAGCGCAAGTGAATTTTCGAAAAGTATTTATTTCGTCATCAAACTTTAAAAATTCACCACGGCTTCGTTATAACTCCGTTTTTATCCGTTCAAAAGGCCACGGATTCGTTTTAAAGTATATTTTCTAAATATCAAGGCCAAAGTTTCGTACCAACAGTAGGTTTTTCCAGAAATTCGAAACAAGGACAGAACATAAAAATATAGTTATCGAAAATAGTTTTTCTCGGACAAAACCTATTCTAATCCCTTCAAATCAACTCCAAAGCTAGTCTAATCCTACCATACACCTTCTTAGGGTGTCATGGGTTCCTAAACATCATCAAGACCAATATATAACAAGGGGATAATTATAGGATGACTTTGTATATATAAAACTCTAAAAATCATGTAAAGATGGTATAAACAACACTAGTCTTGCATGTTTTTGCTCAAAAAGGATGAGATGAGTATGAAATGAATAAGTAAGATAAAAATAAATATGAGATGCTTACAAGTGATATGATGAGGTGATTAGAACCAAGGATTAAACCTAAACACCCTAGGTTTTTATTTCAAAACCTAAACAAGAGTGTTATCTAGATTGCAAAAACTTGAAAATGGAAATTTTTGATGAATTTCCTCTTGGACCTATAGCTTGGCCGGTTGGTGGTGAAGAAGAACAAGAAAGAAAACTTTCTCCAATACTTGAAGTAAAATGCAATGAATGAAATGAAGTAATAAGGTTGGAGTATAAGTATGTACAATCAAAGGAGAAAAAATGTTACCAACATAAATGCTAGCCCCCCCCCTAGCCGGTTTTTAGGGGATGTGTTCCTCAAATACATTTTTTTTTTTTTTTTTATTACTTGTATAAATACTTGAGTAATATTTGTTAAAAGGTGTAAGAAAATATGTAACTAGTAATTACTTGTAAGGTTTTGGTAGCTTTTAGGTACAAGTAAATTTTTAATAGATCAAAATAGAATATAATGATATTATAAAAATTATAAAAATACATTCCTTGTAAAATTTGAGTGATAAAATAATTATCGTGTAGTTTTTAAGAAAAGTGACGTAATAATATAACTTTAACGATTTATATACAAAATAAATTTAAAACACTAGGTAAACTCAAAATATAGTTTTTATAAACTTAATATAAGTATAAGAGTATATCGGAATAATTTTTGGAAGTATCGGATTAAATGCTCAAATTAATAACTTACGCGATAGCGTTTATTTAATATGAAAATACGTTTAATGTAAAAATGCAAAACCATGCATGAACCGTTATGAAATGATGAATATGGAGCATGAGAATGACCGGAAAATGAGAATTGTGACATTCTTCCCCTGATAGAAGAATCGCGTCCTCGCGATTCAATCGCTGATACTTAAAGTTCTACCCTTAGGTTTTTAGAGAAATCAGAATGTATGGTCACAGTGTTTATGTCAAAACTTACGCGTCTAGGTTTCTTATCTAATGAGACTCACTGAATCTGAATAATATGGTGGATCACTTAATGGTCTAGGAAAAACGTACCAGTTACGCATTGCGGGCTTCCTCGGTCCCTATATAGAATGCTCGACCTCGAGGTGGAGTGATATTGAGTACCGGGTTCGGGTTATTTCCTTCAATTGCCATAGCTAGATGAGCTTGTATTGGCGGCTTATTCAACCGAGGACAATTATTAGGAAGTGATTCGAGAATTGTTACATTCAAAGCAAGTCTTTTGATTATTCCTCGTGTTGCCCGTGTTAACCGTTGTTGTTGGTCTTGCACGCCTCTCTGCTGGCTTGAAAAATGATTCGTGATTGCATATTGTACATAAGCGGCGGGGCTTGGTCTTGGTGATGATAAGCACACTTAGCACATTTGGGATGTGTACCCGCATACTCTCTTTGTTCAAGACTAGTTGCCACAAAACTCTCGCCTTTTGTTGTGCGCTACCACGTCTATCTGCTTATTCGACCCACTTGCTTCCTTCCTCTTATCAACGCTCTTCAACGCACCATTTCTAACCATCTCAAATGCATCGGGGTTCCCGCCTCGATCGCACTTTGGCTTGTAGGCGGCTCGGTTGTTTTCCACGGCCCACGGATTTTGGGACAAGACCATATGTACCTCGAGATTCTCTTGGACTCGGGGTAACTAGATGAGGAACTAGTCTAGCTAACTCATGAAATCGGTGCAGTGTAGGTGCGTGACCACCCTATCATGGAGTGGTGATAAAATTCATCCTCTAGTTTCGCATTTCATTGTCGGGCAAGTATTCCTCTTTCAATAACGCCTTAAATTCATCCCATGTCATACCTATAGCCTCCTTCTAGCTCTCAGCAGTGTAGTGTTCCACCATGTCAATGCCTTTCCGATAATAAGCAAGCGGCATACTTCACCCTCGATGTGTGGCACAATTCTCGATGTCGATCCTTGCCTCTGCCTTCTCTACCCATCGAGTATACGCCAAAGCACCTCCTATACCATCAAACTCCACGGGTTTGCATGCCGAAAATTCCTTATAGGTGCATCCATTGTTGTTGTTGTTGGTGTTGTTGTTACTACCACTACATTGTTGGTGTCTCGAGACTGTTCCGTTCCGTGGTTTCCCGAGTTATTCATATGATTTCCAACTTGTGTGACAATAGTGGGAAGCAAGATTTGAAGTTGTTGGCGATGATGGCGGCAAAATCGATTTCCTTGACGTTGTTGTCATTGTTACCCATGTCGCTACCACCTCCTCTACCTCCACGCCACTGTCATTCCACCCTTGGTGCCGCACCACCTCGACCGAGCTGCGTGTTACTCTTTGGTGCCATTATCTCTCGCAAGGAAAGAACCGTTGAATTCCAATGTCTATGCTTAACGTCCTCAAACATAATACCACGCCACAAATTGGTTCCTAAGGTGTCCACACCGATCACGTATCGTGGTCGCATATGTCCACGTGAGTTGTGACGCATTTATAATTATGTTGGCCACCATAATTATAATTGCCTCATTCACACATGTACATACCACCAAGCATACATGTCTCGGCGATTGGTGTTACTTAAGTAGGTAGATCATCATCCGATTCTAAACGGTGAAGGAGGATTTAGGTAGGTATCTAGGAAGAGTCGCACTTGGTGTATAGGAAATTCCGTTAGGTGCTAAAGTCACTACGAGGTTTGGTCGCCGCCAGTTCCCAAAGTATCCTCAAGAGGACTCCCATCCTCGGCAAAATCATCAAATCTATCCGACTTTATAGTAACACTTATTTAGCTCGATCTCGCATCTCATCAAACAAGAACATCACGAGATCAAGTTAGATAAGTGCTCACATCTTGAGCTCCATATCTTTGATGACCCAACTAGATTTTGGGACTCCCTATTGGTACAAGGAAACCACGTTGTCTAATGAGGTGGTTCTAGAAGGAATACTTAAGAAAACATATGCACACGAAAAGTGAGTAAGGCAATAGGAAACGAAAGGATCGGCGTGAGAGCGGTTATAGTCTAGGAACTAAAATGAAACCTAGTTCTCTATAACCAAGGCTCGATATTAATCATCACACCCCAAAATATCGCGGTGAACGATAGTGTCATTGGGGTATAACGTCATAGCACAAAGTATGGATACTGACGACCTCTATAATGAGGCGTTTTGAAAAGTTTACCATTCGATAAATAAGTTAAAGTTTACACCACAAGAAATCACAAGGTTTGATAATACATAAAAGTTTACAAAACATGTCGAATGGTAATTGTTAAAAGCACAAGACTCAAGCATGCCATGCACCCAAAAGCTCCATGAATTTCTATCACCTTAAGACACGAGATAAACATGCTAAAAAGTGTCAACACAATGGTTGGTGAGTTCATAAGTTTGTAATATAATGAATTGAAATACTTTGAGAAATGTGCACACAAGAAAGGCATTGTAAATCCACTCGCCCAAGTTCCGCCCATACAAAACTTGCAACCTGTGTGTTCACAACCCACTGCCTAAAATAGAATGACAATCATGAATATGCGCAATATGGTAGTTAAAAGTATAAATGTCACCACAAGGGTCTTCCAACAACTCGTGTTGGGATGTTCCTCCAACGCTCACGTTGGGATGTATCCAAATTAATGGCCTTCCAACATATAAATATTGGGATGTTCCTCCAACGACGCACGTTGGGCTGTATCCAAATTAATGGCCTTCCAACATATAAATATTGGGATGTTTGTTTAAGTCTAGTCGCAACACGCACCAAATCTAAAGTATAAGTAATATTGTTTGGCAATAGAGTTTAAATGTTTTGATAAATAAGCATGTATCTCGCCCCAAATAGTTTATAGGAATTTAAACGAGTAAAAGTGGGGTATGAACTCACCTGGTGTGATTGATATGTTAACAAAATGAAGTGTACGAAAGTAAGGCTCGGAAACTACCCGCGACCTAAAATGAATGTCATGACTTAAGTTATGATATGTTGTTATGCATGCACTTCGTATGTTATTTATACCATTTACGGGTTTTGAAAATATTACTCGTCGTCGAAAAATACTCTTTGACGCCTTGACCCTTCAAAATGACTTTACATGTTTTACGTCAAAATGTCATCCTACAATGGTTTTATAATGATTTTGGTGAAATTACTACTTTTCGTCGCAAAACAATGTCGTCGGAAAAATCATGAAATCAACAAAATGGCTTGGAAAACTAGTCAAAGCGGTGTCGTCGATCGTTATAGAACGAACTCGACGGTTTTGGAAAGTTTGTATCGATATCTAGAAGTTTCATTCGGGAGTTTTCGTTCAAAAGGTCTCGATCATAAAGATATCAAGGGCTAAAGATGGTGGTTTTGATAATTGTGTGCGGAAAATGAGTTTCGCCAAGTTTGAACCTCAGTAAATAATTTACTATAACTCCGCTTTGCAAACGACTTTTTGTTTTGAAAATATGGCCGATGAACTTGATTTTACTAGAAGACATTTCGTTCTAAAAGTTTCACAACCTCGTTAAAAACGACCCTCAACATGGACGTTATACTACTAAAATACTTGTATCGTAAAAATAAAATAGTTTTCGTAAAATAATAGTTACGGCAACTTTATGAAAACGTGCATATCTTTGTCGTTTCAAATCCGTTTTCTACGATAATACGTCCTTAGCCCGTATCGAAGTAAACTAATATATTTTTGATAAGTCGAAATAATTTGTGAAGCTTAAGGCTCGTTTTGACCGAACAAACTAAAAGCGCAAGCTGAATTTTCGAAAAGTATTTATTTCGTCATCAAACTTTAAAAATTCACCACGGCTTCGTTATAACTCCGTTTTATCCGTTCAAAAGGCCACGGATTCGTTTTAAAGTATATTTTCTAAATATCAAGGCCAAAGTTTCGTACCAACAGTAGGTTTTCCAGAAATTGAAACAAGGACAGAACATAAAAATATAGTTATCGAAAATAGTTTTCTCGGACAAAACCTATTCTAATCCCTTCAAATCAACTCCAAAGCTAGTCTAATCCTACCATACACCTTCTTAGGGTGTCATGGGTTCCTAAACATCATCAAGACCAATATATAACAAGGGGATAATTATAGGATGACTTTGTATATATAAAACTCTAAAAATCATGTAAAGATGGTATAAACAACACTAGTCTTGCATGTTTTTGCTCAAAAAGGATGAGATGAGTATGAAATGAATAAGTAAGATAAAAATAAATATGAGATGCTTACAAGTGATATGATGAGGTGATTAGAACCAAGGATTAAACCTAAACACCCTAGGTTTTTATTTCAAAACCTAAACAAGAGTGTTATCTAGATTGCAAAAACTTGAAAATGGAAATTTTTGATGAATTTCCTCTTGGACCTATAGCTTGGCCGGTTGGTGGTGAAGAAGAACAAGAAAGAAAACTTTTCTCCAATACTTGAAGTAAAATGCAATGAATGAAATGAAGTAATAAGGTTGGAGTATAAGTATGTACAATCAAAGGAGAAAAAAAATGTTACCAACATAAATGCTAGCCCCCTAGCCGGTTTTTAGGGGATGTGTTCCTCAAATACATTTTTTTTTTTTTTTCTTTTATTACTTGTATAAATACTTGAGTAATATTTGTTAAAAGGTGTAAGAAAATATGTAACTAGTAATTACTTGTAAGGTTTTGGTAGCTTTTAGGTACAAGTAAATTTTAATAGATCAAAATAGAATATAATGATATTATAAAATTATAAAATACATTCCTTGTAAAATTTGAGTGATAAAATAATTATCGTGTAGTTTTTAAGAAAAGTGACGTAATAATATAACTTTAACGATTTATATACAAAATAAATTTAAAACACTAGGTAAACTCAAAATATAGTTTTTATAAACTTAATATAAGTATAAGAGTATATCGGAATAATTTTTGGAAGTATCGGATTAAATGCTCAAATTAATAACTTACGCGATAGCGTTTATTTAATATGAAAATACGTTTAATGTAAAAATGCAAAACCATGCATGAACCGTTATGAAATGATGAATATGGAGCATGAGAATGACCAGGAAAATGAGAATTGTGACAATTACCTTTAGCGACCAAGTGGTAATACTCATCTTGAGTTTCTTGATCTCGATCCTCGCAACATCTTGTTTCATTAACATTGTTTGAGATCGACCATGAAATCTTACAAGCTTCTTCCATTCCAATTGGTTGAGCATGGCCTTTCCACCAAGATAACGCATCTTAACAAAGTTCGATCGCAAACTTGACTTTGCAATCATTTGTCGATCACTTAGCGAATACATTCTCGGTTCTCTCAAACCAATGAAGTAAACCAATAGCACCTTGGTGCCCTTGAAGAATGTAAACTGCGGTTCATGAACTCTTTGTAATTACACTTGCGAGTTACGGTGGACTCACTTTGATTTGTTGGAGTGTTAGTTGCATTTGAGTTTGCCATTTCAAGAAGGCGTGCGACCTGCGGCACGATTCTCTTCGGCAATGCGGCGACTTGACCTCACGTGATGCTTGAGCGACACACTCGACCGACCTCTCCGAGCAATTCGGGCGTTCTCGACCTCTTGCAATTTCGGATTCTCTTGCGATTTCACCACGTGCCTCTTGGGCAATTGTTCGACTTCAATGCGTTCGACTTCGGCTCTAGCAATATCGGCGACATGTTGTGCTATAGTCTGCGCTAACACTTTCGGCGACCGTTTTCGAATAGTCTGCGGGAGTGATGGTGGATGAGGTAGCTTTCTTCTTGACCATTTTCTAAAATTTCCAAGAATAAATACCAAGATTAAGAAGTTATCGATCGATGATAAAACTGATTTCATATTATACATATCATAATAGTCCAGATTACCACTTTAAATTAATGACATGATATGAATATGATTTTTCTCAGCAAATCATAATATATGTATAAGGACATAAGGATTTGTTCGGCATATATTACCGAGGAATAATATCATAACATCCGAATATAGGAAATACAACCATTGGATACATGGAATACATCATTACATAATATTGTTCACAACCATAAGTTACATTATCATAATTCTTGTTCCAAGGTTACAAACCAAAAGATACAAGCCTTAATGCCTCGTATGGCGGCTTTATGATACATACTAAGATAAAGATGACTAGGATTTACGCATCTCCGTGCGTCATCCCGACGACGACGAATCTCCTCAACCATGGTTGTCAAGTCTCGGATCTGCTGCTCACGGGCTCGATCTCTCGCCTCGAGGTCATCAATCCTCTCCTCCGAATAGCGGTGTGAGCATGAGCGGATGCAAGTTCGTGATGCGAGGACTCTCTCGACCCAAAGTAGTCTCTCTCAAAGTACTAGCATCTCGAATAGTAGTCTCCAATCTCCGAGTCAATTGGTTAACGGCCTCTCGCCTCCACAATCGAGTACTCATCATATCAAACACAATCTCAATGGAGTAGCGACCTACCACGAGGTTCTCGACCTCTTCCTCCAAGCTCTCTATCCTAACTAGTGGAATCTCATCATAATGTGCCATGAGCTCATTCAATTGGTCTTCGTGCTCGATAAGTCTCGTAGCCAGCGGAGGAATAGTGTGGTGTCTTGGTTCACCTGTAGTGCGAACTCGAGTGGTGCAGATGGTCGAGCTTTCTCCAAGCTCAAAGCGAACTAGGTGCTCCTCCTCTCTCTCCAACGTCGAGTAAAGGTATCAAGAATGACCATCTCCTAGCACCGGATTTCTTCCTTGGTCGGCCTCATTATCCACTCGAGTAGGCTTGTCGGGATCGAGATAGTGATGGTGGATAGCACTTGATGCAGAGCGGTAAAATTGGCTCACTAAAAGTGTCCAAAGGAGGTGATCTTGTAGGTGGTGATGAAACAGAACGATAGTAGTCGATGGTAGAACACGATGAAGTGGCGGTGGTGGTGAGGAGTAGCGAGGTGGAGCAGTGAAACGGTGATGATGAGCGGTGGTGGTCGAAATGATGGTGATCGAGTGGTGGCATCACATGAGTCATAGTGATGGGTCGCGACACGCTTCCTAGCGGTGCGTTTGAAGGTCTTTCCTTTAGGATGCGATCTATAAGGTACTCCAAACGGCTCGGGTTCATGAGGCTTAAGAACACGAATCCTACGTCGACGACGGACGGATAGCTCGGGAAGATGATCCGTAAGAATCGATGAAGCGAGTCGGTGTTCTCGATGACTTGATGATCCATCATCCACAAAGAACATCTGACGGTAGCCATTCTTTGTGACTCATAGTCTTGATCTAGGGTCATGGAAGCAAAAGCATTGTACTCTTGAGGATGAGCGGTCATAATTTGGAGCGGTGGGAGTTGGGCAACTTCACCTTCCTCAAAGGTTCGGTTTAAATCAAAGCGAGAGTCGGTATGATGAGCGGGATGAGTGGCATAGTGACGATCGTAGAGGACATGGTATCATCCATCTCGGTGTCCGAGGACGAACAATGGGTGGGATGCGAGACATGGTCTTGTAACAACCCATAAATTAATGTAAGTAAATGCCAAATAATATAATTATTTTAGTTAGCTAAGCAAATCTCCATGCCTAACTAAAATGAATGCAATTTACTTATGATCTAGTGACGATCAATCCTAATGCATAGAGCGGTCACGGAAGGGCGTAAGCGGTGGTGTAAAATAGTCCCGTTTTAAAAGTGGTTATAGTCCAAATGATTTTGAAAACTCTTTGGTTCTCTATAACCTTGGCTCGATGCCAATCAGTAACACCCCGAAAATCTTAATGACGGAAGACTAATTCGTGTTACTTGAATGGAGATCATAGTCGATAATTATAGAAAACGACTCGAAAGAGGCGTTTTATTAAAATAGTTATCATTCATCGAAAACTCATAGTTTGTTACAAAATATAGTAAATAGATCAAGTGTTTTTCCCAAAAGAAAGATCATGAGTTTGAAAGAAATGATAACTTTATGTTTTACACCACCAAATAAGCCTTGCCATGCCCGTTCCGCACCTTGGTCATAATCTTCACCGATTACGAGATAACATGCTTAAAAGGTCAACAAAAATGTTGAGTGAAGTCCATAGGTTTAAAATAAGTTGAACACAAGTATAAGATCATGATTATTGTAAACTAACAATATCATAAGAAAAATATCACAGATTATTATGCGCTAAGCTCATGAAACCAAGACTCAACCGCATACACCGAATTACCGAGTATGCGTAAGTATGCCCCAAAGGAGGTAATAGCCATTACCTAAAGAAATTGATATGGTGCGCCCGGTTATTTCTCTATAACGAAACGGGTTCGTTAATCCCATAGTACTATTCACGATATCTACGTTCACTCGCGGTGACTAATGGTTCATGATCGGGGACTTGTGGCTAACAACTTAAGCAGCACCAATAATCAAGAAGATCAAGCATTTATGAAAACCTTGTGTTCTAGTTTAGAGCATGTATCTCCTCGCGGGGTTTGCAAAAATAAAGTAAAAGCGAGGCTATGAACTCACCTTGATGATAATGCATGTGCACAAAAGATCAAGCGCAATGTAGCGGAGGTTCCAACTCGAAACCTAAAATGATGAGATGGCGAATCTCAAGAATGAGCATTTTGGTTCGCGACCAAAATAATAGAGCATTGAATATTCTTATTCAATAGATCATTGGATTGTCCAATCCAATAGTGTGCGATCGTGATTAACGTTTTAAGTTAATTTATGTGCTACATTGTCTTAACTAGTGATCCTCACTACGCATAAGTGAAATGTTTTCCTCGTTGTGATCTTAATAGACTTGTTGAGCATTTTAACGTATTTAGATTCCCAGTATTTTATCGAAATATGTATCTTTTACATATACTTAATTATTTTCTAAAATATATATATTTACATATACATATATATATTTTACATATATATAAATTAAATTCATCGTTATTGAAAATATTACTCATATGGTCAAAATACTTATTCTTACGAGGCTATAATGAAATCATAAGTTTTGCTAAACTTTTCCCAAATTTACACTTTTACCCTCGAGTTACAAAAGTACAAGTTTAGTCCCTATACTTTTAGAAAATAACACTTCGTACACATAAATATCATAGGCTTAAAGTTTCAGATTTGACACTTTTAGTCCTCGGTAAAACCGATTTTTATAAAATTAACTTTTGTTACACTTTTAAATATTTACTTATTTAGTTATAAGTTTATTTGAAGTGGAGGGTGTATTTTGCCAAACCGTGAAAGTTATAAAAAAAAGAAAGGAAAAGTGCTATAAGTGGGAATCGAACTAGGGACCTCTCGTCAAGGCAACACGCACCAAACCAAGCGAGCTAGGCTCTTTTGTGTTTTATTTCTTCTAATGTCGCTATATATATTGCATGTTCTGCGTTAAAATCTTGTATATGGGTTCTTGTGATCGTGGTCATGCATGGTTTTATTTTGTTTCCATTTCTTCTTCTTCTCAACTTGTTAAACATCTTAGTTCTAATGTGCCATGGTTTTTCAAGTGACAACACAAGTTTTACTTAACCGAAACATGACTCATAATCAAACGAACATGGCACGAGAGTTCATTTCAAGTTATGTTGTTAAGTTACCTAGTTAAGAAGTTTTAACGAAGTTTCGATATATATAACATTTTAAACGAAACACTAAATGAAGTGAGCTAAGCATTGTTTACGTTCTACAACTAATATTCCGAGTCGAAATAGGTTGAAATACTTACTAGTATGTGAGGGATGTGAGACTCAAGCGAGGAGTGAGACGCCAAGAAAAACTAAACCGAATGTACCCCAAGTGATCACAATGTTATACCCAAGCAGTCTCTTAGTTGTTAATAATCCAATACCCTTTTCTTCTCTCTCTTGATCGACAGAAACCAAGGAAAAATAGTGTGAAGTGTTTGAGTTGTGATGAAAGTTATGCATGTGTGTAGTTCTTTATAGTGAAGCAAAGCATGGTAACTTGTTTATTTTATTTATGTTGTTCCTAGAACTCAAGGAAAAGAAGTATAAAGAATTTTGAAGTTTATAAGCATGCATGCTAGGATCGGCTAAGAACAAGGGCATGCTTGGTGTTGTCATGTCACAATGGAAGAAGAAAACATATTACTTGGTGGTTAACCAAGTTAAAAGTGGTCAAGGGAAGTCCTAGGGGAGTTGTTTAATACTTAGGGTGGCTCAAGAGGAGGTGTTGTCTCCTTTTGTTCATGTCTACACGCAAGGGATCAAGGTCAAAGTAAGTGTTTGTGAATTCATCTTGTGTTCCTGTCGAGAGTGATAGCAGCGAAGGACCCATGGTTTATAAAGTCTTGGTTGAGTCAAAGTGGGTTTAGTTTAGCTTAGGTATTTTTTTATTTGCTTAGGATGTCCTAAGGTGAAGCTTTGTCTCCTTTTGTAGCATCATACACAAGTTAGGAGCATGGGGAGGGGAAAATGGACCTTGACTACTTGGTTGAATTTTGTTTCTTCTCTTATTCCTTTCTCGTTCGAATGACTACAGGAAACAAGAAAACACTAATTGGTTTTGGGCTTGGAATTGAGCCCTCAATATATGCTAAGGGTGTGTGTGGGTTTTTTTTTTTTTTTTGATTATGAAGCATGTTCGGGCTCAAGGCCTTTTGACATAGTCTTGGCGTGGGCTCGGGTGAAGACGAGGCCCAATGGCATGGGGCGTAAGGCCCGTTAACGAATCGGGTTGGGTCACGAGGCGAAATAAAGTCCAATGAGTTCCGAGGCCCGATACAAATTTTATATACTTTTGCTATAATTAAATTCGTAATTTTTACAAATTTTTACGTATTCATTACGTTTTTTTTTTTAAGGTTATCAAGATCGTGGGGAATTTATTTAGATCACAACGGTACCTTTTATGAACGCTCAAGCTGCGTTGATCATGCATATGCCAAATGATATGCAAATGTGATGTTTAGAAAATTTCATGACGAAATAGATTGTGATTAATTCCTGATTAAAGCGTTAAGTACATTGAAATTTTCCGGGAGCTTACAGTATATTTTGTCAGCCGAGCTTTAAAGGGACCGGAGATAAATTATAGCCCAATTGAGAAGCTAGTACTTGCATTGGTGTGCACGATCCGTAGGCTGCGGTACTTCAAGTACACCGGTGGCGATTATCACGGATCAACCGGTGAAGCATGTTCGACCAAAAGCAGAAAATAGTGGAAGAATGGCTGGATGGGCAATAGAGCTAGATGAACATGACATCAGCTTCCGGCCGGACAGCCATCAAAGGGCAAGTGTTGGCAGACTTTCCCTTTGATGAAGTGATTTGGTGAACAACATTGGAGACTGTCAAATCAGGATTCCAGAAATCAAACTCCTTACCCTTAAGCTGGCACTTCTTCTCTTTATATGCGGCAATAGCACGCGGGCGCCTTGTTAATACAAATCCGGGCGCTTCTTTGAGAAGGATAGTGTAGGCTATCTTCTCAAGGAAAAGATCTTGTACTAAGTAGGAATCTTGGCTGAAAGCTGCTAAGAAAACAAGATACCGTTAGCCTCACCGCGGAAGGGGCTTCCACGGTCAACCTCCGGTGTGAGAGTAAGTGTAGGTTTAGAGAGATAAAGTGAGTTCTAGAGAGAGAGTGGGTGTATTTGTTACCGTTTGAATGTTGGCGAGAGCCCCTACATCAACTTGTACAAAGTACAAACATATTGATCACCTCTTGTGTTCAGAACAAAAACCGAATTCTCGTATATGTGGTTGTCTTTATTAAATAATATTAGTATTGGTTGCTTCATTTGTGCCCTATAGGTAAAGTTTAGAGTTCTAAATAGGGCTAATGATTTGGAAATTCATCTAACTTGTTAATTTTTATTGTTTTGTGTAGTCATTTTTATTTTTTTGTTGCTATTAAAACACAACTCTTAAATTTCGATCTTGGTATGTATTTTGTAACCATTTGGCCCCTACTTTTTTCAAAATTTTAAGGTTACATTTGTCATTTTACATGCACAAAGGTCGAAATTTGAAAGCTTTGTTTTAAAAAAAAAAAAAAAAAAAGGGAACAACAAAATTTTACAAGTTAGACATTTTCAAGTAATTAAGCCTTCTAGATATATATTTTCGATTCGATATCTTTATAAGTGTATCAAAAGACCTTGCTAGCTTAATGAGGCGGGGAGACTCGGAGTCTTTCTCAACTTTAGAGACATGTTTTGATGCAGTTGTTCAGACAACTATTGGATCATTTGAATATATCGTAATGGATTGTGTTTTGATTCTAATATATCAAGAAAAGACATACTAGATGAGGAGATAAAAATTCTTTGACACACTTGGTTCCTTCATAAGAAATGAAAATTCAGTTCCAATTGAATTAATTGTATCTTTGATCCTAAACCTGCTTGTTAAAATACATTGTAATTTTGTTTTTTCTTTAGCTTTGTGTGAGTTTTGCTTAAATTTCCGTCATAAAAATAAAATAAAAATATAAAAAAAAAAAAAAAATACTCCCTTCCATTTCCGCCATTTCTTCTTTAGCCCCATTAACTTACTTATTAGAAATCGCATTTAATACACATTAATTAAACTTATAAATTATCATAATTAAATTTAACTTTTGATTTAATAAACTTAAAAGGATTGTCTAAAAGTCTTTCTCAGGCGTTGGTTAAACCGCATTTATTAAACATAAACTTTCCTTTTAGATTAAAAATTATATTTAATGCACATTTATGAAACTTATAAATTAAAATAATTAAATATAATTTTTTATTAAATAAACTCAATGCTTCCTTTTATACTAACCTTAAACCTTGCCCTGAGAGCATCCTTTAGACAAACCAACTTAAAATTACTTTTTATAATCACGTTAAACTTTGCATCAAAAACAACTGTAAAATCATGAAAATGCATGTATTTTGAATGATTCTTGTCCTGAGTTTGAAAAGTTAAGTTGACAAAAAGTTACTAAATATTTAAAATGCTATCACAATTTTCTGATAATTAAATAGACAAAAAAATTATTAATGTTAAAACAACTGTAACTTCCTAGTTCAGACCATAAAAAGGTATAATAATAAACTAAAAACAAATTTGAATCATTTTAAAATATTTTGCCTCTTTATTAAACAAACAAAGAGTGATAAAACATGAAACGATTATACTTGTTTCCCGTTCCTATTTACACTCTCTACCATTATCTTACTTATTAACCACATATATGCATCTTTTGAAGCTGCATGAACATATATGGTTGGCCTATTAATTCGTTCCTATGAATATGCACACATTTACATTCACGACCCAAGATATATCCATAGCCAGCATCTTCATTATTGATTAACAAAATTTCCTTTATATCTTTTGATTATCATGGCTTTGTTTGCTTCGGTACGTCTTTCTTTCATCCTAAAAATCATCGATATATATTCTATCAATCTATCTTCGTGATTGCACATCTCTATTTTTTAATAGGATTAGCTACTTTTAATGTCTATATTTCTATCCAAATCCGGAGTAATGAATCGCATTGATGCTCATGCAGAGGTACATACGATCTATAACAAGCTGCAACCATTTGGGTGGAACGTATATAATACCCCAACGCGCGTTTAGTTCATCAACCACAAACAAGAATGATGATAAAAAACGCAGGTTTCAATTCAAATATGAGCAGACACCAATGTGGATTTTGGCTGGGTTTACAAGTGCAGCCGCGTTACTTGCTGTGAGCAGTGTTACACGACAACTCATTCATCACCCTGGAGTCCAGGTCAACAAGAGCAACCGGAGCATGGTTCCAGAGATCGATAGTCCAGAATTGTCCCATGCTTATGGAGACAAGTTCATCTCCAAATCAGTTCTAAGGAAAGTGGCTCATATTCAGAAGCGTGATGATACAGTTGCCACAGATCGTGGTGACGTCTATACAACTGAGGGGTTTGTTTATCATCCCTTTCACATTGTCTATTGGGTTATTTGCAGAATATACAGACACAAATTTTACTGTCATTGTATACTTTTTAGATCCATATAGTTAAAACTTAAAAGATGATAGATGTGACCAGTTTGAGTCATTTTATATTACTTCAGAAGGTTTTATGTACAAATTAGCATTTTAAAGCCGAATTTAAAAAGGTTTTCATTACATTATCACCCAAACTTGACACTCTCATATTCTAATAAATTACAGTATTAGTTTATACAATATCCCTTATCTATTTTTGGTCTTTTATAGACTAATGCCATACGTAATAATTTGCAGTGATGAATCAATAAACCTTGAATCAGTGGGACTCGAAGCCAATCAGCGGTTAAACGTTATGCAACTTTCAATCACCAGAAATTAGTGCATGTTTTCTTGTTGGAAGCTTCATCTCCTAAAATAAGATTTTCGCTGCTAGTAACCCTTGTCACCCTTCCTTTATGTTACGTTATAATATATATACTCTGTATGTATAAGTCAGAAAATATTTTTATGAGTATTAGAACATTTCATATTTCTTTCGAAAAGGTTTTATCATATTTCCGCAGAATATGAAGCCTACAATGATCAAGTTTTATCATTGTTTACACCTGCCTACATCCCAAACTAATTCTAGACTAAAGATTCACAATTACTTGGACATCATATTTACAGAAACACAAAGCACACTTCGAAAAGAAATACAAAGCATAAAACAATAGGAAAAAAAAATCAACTGCAAAAAATCATCATACACATTCTCTTCAGAAAACAATGTATTGATACAAAACAACCAAAAAAGCAAAACCCGAAACACACTCTCAATGACCAGTAACAAATTCTGCTAAATACACGCAGATTGCTACACTCGATTTACATCAAATATTTAGCAACTAAATAACATCATGGGAAGTATTCAGACAAGCAAATATATTTTGAAAAATGTATTATAACAACATGATGAAAGTAGTTTGTACCAGTTAGCCTCCAGAGTGTGAAACCGGGGTTGTTACAAACTGTCCATCCTTGAAACTATGAATGTATTGCTGTGGCAAAGCATGCTCCACCTGAACCAAAATGCAGTTGATAAATTGTTGGAGCACATAACACTCAAATCAATTTAACAATTTCGGAACAAGAGGTTGGGAGATTTTAAACATAACCAACCACTCATTTGTGTAATGAAGTGTTTGAACCAATAACGGAACCAGATGAAACTATTGTGTATCTGCTTTGGATACGCAGCCGTCTCTCCAAAATGGCGTACTATCAAGTGGTTAGATGTCTACCCCATTCATGTTTAATAAACCCAAATTGAACATCAAATCAACCATAATCATCCGGTTAGTTATATAAGTTCCACACTCAGAATCTTAGATATTGATACAAATCATATCTTGATACCCATTGGTTAAACATGGGTCTAGTTGGGTAAATATCTAGTAGGGATGGGTCTAGCTGGGTCTCTCTAAATATTATATATGGGTCTAATTCGGTATTTGATAGAAAGTGCAATTATATAATGATTACCCAACGGGGTCTAGGCGGGTCTAGCGGCTCAAAAAAACTTTACTTTTTTTTCACTTTTTTCATCTTTTACTTCTTGTCGACCGGATCAAAACCCATTTACACCCATGCTTCTAGAAGACCCATCTAGACCCGTGGCCCAAACCCGACCCGACCCACCTATTTACCTATACTTGATATCTACAAAAGCTACTAATAAGACTTATCCTTGAATTATAAAAGTATTTCCAGAATTTAACATGGTGTTAATGCCATAATTAAGTTTTTAACTAGGAAGTCTGGGATGAGTAGAGTTATGTTTGATTTGATATTAGAATAGGTTCATTTCCTATGAAAAGTATGCCATATGGAGGGATGCTTGTATCTTGAAATCAAGCTTAGCTTTGCTACGTGTGTATCCGTCTATATATAATATAGGATAGTTCGGTCCTATCAACGATCCATAGTATGCCATGGCAACAAGTCAAAATGATACTCATCTGAAGCAAAGTTCATGTTTTGAAGTCTATGCAGACAAAGGCTCCTATTCTTTCTTTAGATAGACTAGTATTAGAAAAACAAATCTAACATCCTACTAAAGGACGCTTTCCTATGTCAACAGACAAAAGTCAATGCCTTTTACCAAGATCAAATTTTACCATTGAAATGAACGAACCTACTAGTACAGCATAAGCAAGAACTAAGCTAGCCATTGTCCTTTTATCTTCCACTCGTTGCCTAATGAGTCCATCTCTTAGGTTTGATTATTTACCTATAAAACCATTTCAATTTTGATTGAACCCATATTCCTTTTATGTCCTGTTTTTGGCCTCAACTGTTCCACTGATTAGTGTTGATTACTTATATAAAACATTTTGATATCTGATTACGCTTAAACTGACAAATCCATTTTCCATTCTTCTCCACTGGTTTAAATTTCGCTGCAAAGTTAAGTAGCGTCTATTCTCCTTTTTTTGTTATAACAAGTGAACCTCATCTAACACTATAGTCAACTATGATTATGTAGCTACGTTAAATTAGATGCTAAAGATTTAGTCATAACTATGAAATCACATGCTTGGTTGTGGCGTCAAACTTTGTAAGTTTGGATCAATTTCCTCAGCGGTATCTACTATCTACATGCAATTTCCTATGAATGTAACTAGTTAATCTTTTACATATGGTGTCATTTGTGGATAAACAGTAAAGAAAGTATACATACCAAATCATTATCAGGTCCAGAAGCAGGCACCAATACATTGATTTCACTTGACTTGGCAGTCGTTATAGAAGCCTCTAAAGAATCCTTGCTCAGGTACAACTGACAACCTGCTGAGTTGTCCACTGAAATAGTAGGAGCTGTGCCCTATAATGAATAAAAACAATAAAACGTCAATGTGAATAGCAACCAAGCCCTAATTGAATAAGCATTCAAGAACATAGTAGAAAACTAGCAACCACTATAGGCAGAGCTAGTGAGCTGTATGGTATGCGACCAATATCATGGTCACAGTTAAGCTTTAAAATACAAGAAAATCAATCACTGCAATACACCATAAATAAGATTTATACCTGGCATTGCACCTCAACACTGTTGCAATTCACAATTTCACAAGCAGCAACAACATCCTGTTTTGAAGTTCAGAAGTCAGTGTTCATGATCTCAACTAACACTCTTATATGCTTAAAATTAAAGAATCAAAATTTCCAAACTGACCGTGAATACAACACCCATTTTTGTGCATTTGTCAACAGTTATGTTGTTAACTTTCCCTGCACAAAGCAATTGCATGTAAAAACCAAAACAAAAAACATAATGGCCAATTAAGCATATACAAACTCGTACCAGAATAACAAATTAGGATAACACAGTGCAATACCTTTAATTTGTAGAACTGAATCTTTGCATCCAAAAATGTACACGGTTTGTTTTGAATCACACTGATCAATCAACAAATCCTTCTTCCCTATTTGATTCTCAACAACCCATCTGTATATAACGAAGAAAGTTTGCAACTCTAATTAACAACCTTAAGCCAAACTTTTGTGTAAAACATGAAGCAATGTACACTCACTTGCGACCCATTTGAAGCTCAAACTTTGGAGGTCCAACTTTAGAAACTGATGGCACATTTTTGCGGACTTCCTTTTCACCAGCACTGACAAAGCCAGCTCTATCTGCACGGTTCTTGGTCTTCATATCATCTGTGACCTTTCTTAATCCTAAAGGCATGAAAACCACAGCCAATAAGCCAAATTAACCTAGTACTCCCTACATCCCAATATTATTATCCACAAACCTAAAACACATTTTAAGATATGGAGTATGGACAATAAACGCAGTTTTACATTGAAATAGGGTCCTTTTCACCCCTGCATAAAAATTACCATTGACTAGCAAAATTCTAATAAGGGTAATTGATTCAGAGTCAAATTGGAGAACTAGTAGATTATAACTTGTTTGATTAAAAGTGGACAATCACTTTAGAGCAAATTAATAAAGTAATGGGGACAATATTTTTGGGACGAAGGAAATAATAAAGGGATTTGACCAGAAGTAAAAAAAGAAAGCTACCAGCAGTAACTGGTTTTGAACCAATTTCTTGAAAACAGCAGCCATTCCTTCCTTTGGGCGGGATGAAGATGGTTGAGATGACTCAGAGGTGAAGAGTGAGGCGGTGGAGGAGGTGGAGGAGCAGGAGCACCTGGTTTAGGAGCAGCTTTTGGTGGGGCAGATACAGCTGACCCTGTAGCGCTCCATACAGGCCCCAATGGATAATGACTCTTAACGAAATTTCTTAATCCGGGACATAAAGTTCTTTTAAAGCTCTTGCCCACTCCACGTGATTCGCATCTTTATTTCTATATTCTACAAGAACCTAAAATTGCAAAATAGTAAGTGCGAGTGTGGGAAAAAAGAAGACTAAAAGAGCGTATTCCTGTAAAGTAATAGCTAAAATTCGGATATGTAGCATATCAAATTTAATCCACCACCCATATACAATGCATAAACAAATTTAACTATTCAAAGGAGTACAATTTTGCTAAAAATTATATTGCTTCCACAAATTCCCTTAATGATATTTTCAGAGATACTTAACAAGCACCTTGATGGCTATAGTACCTTATTGTTGTAGAATTCTGCTGCCTGCCAAGATTCTTCCACATGTGCAATAGGCATGCTCATTCCTGTGAAAATGACATTGAGACTAAGTACCCTGATGCAAGAGCCAATAAGAGCTTCCTCAAACACAAAGCATGAAGAATACTTCTCACCACAATCTTTGCCGACATACGCAATCCATGCTAGAGCTGTTAAACTCTCGGCAACAGCTTTTATGTGGTTGAAGAAATCAGACCGTCTTCCTTCTGTCATGCTAATCGCTTTCATTAACTTTTCATTTAATGGCTTAAGAAATTCACCCAATCCTACCATGTCAGGTTTCTGCATGATGCAAAAACAAAATATCAACAACCTGGCACAGCTAGAAAATAACAAGATGTAAACCATGGAGGATGGCAATATGGCACATTAATTACCTCACCTACACCTATTGCTTAAACAACTAAACAATGTGAAATTGATCAATATAGCATTGGTTTCATAAGGACTGACATTAGGCTTGATAACCGGAAAAAAAGTTGAACTTCTACGAATCCATTTCTAAGGAGAAACTTGGCGATATCATCTCCAAAATCAGGTGATTTGAACACCACCAATGTACAACACGTAAATCCTATTTTACAACATCATATTACAAATTTAGCGGTGTAAACATCAAAATTAGCGGTGTGTCCCTCTTTTGATCTATAGTCTCAAATTTCAGTATCTCAAATATACAAGATTAATAGGCAGAAACAAGAATCATCAACCATATGCAACCACAACGCTTAACCTTCATCCCAACACTTCTTGCTTAAGCAACTAAGCAAAACATAACTAAATCAAAATCAGACCAGTTTATCTACTCTGCCTTAACAACTGAAAAGCATTTACACTTCAATGGATCGACACAGATTCATTGTTTATATCACAGAAACTCTTGAACTCACATAACTTAATTTTTAATTATTTGTATACAACTCTCACTTCCGCACTACTGTTCTCCAAGTGCAAGTAAGCAATCACATAACCATACTGATTCACATTTTTATCAACTATTCACTAGCACAAATGCATCACCAGTTTCAATACAATCGACATTATAACAACTGAAAAACACTCTTATTCTCCAACAGCTTAATATCTAAATCACCTAACAATTTCAGAATAACTATCAACTAACCTAACTTCTTACGCACACAATAATTCATTTTTAAACACCACCTATTGACTAACACAAAAATTACAACACACGTTTTAAATAAATCGACATTACAACAACAACCGAAAAACGGACTTATTCCTCAATAAATTGACATTGAAAACACCTAACACAGTAACATCTCAATAACTACACCATCAATTTTATCAGCATTTCACCTAACTTTATTCAAACTGTAATAAGTCTCAGCGCAACAATTAAACTAAATCATTAAAAATCAACTAACCCAACTTCATAAACACGCAGTTACTCCTCAAAAACCTAATATCTAAATCACCTAACAATATCATTTTCAATACAACACTATCAAACCATCAGTATTTCACCTAAAACCAATACTTAAAGCTCCTATTAACTAAAATAAATCCATCACATATTTTATATAGATCGACATTATAACAACAGAGAAAAGTACTTATTCCTCAACAACTTAACATCTATATAACCTAACAATATCATTTTCACAACTATAGCGTCAAATTAACTAACCTAGCTTCATAAACACGCAACAGTTATAATTACAATACTATTTCTAACACTAATTACAAAATATAACACAATAACATCAAATCTACACTATCAAATCATCAGCATTTCACCTAAATTCATTCAAACTATAAATCATTAGCGTAACATTAACTAAACTAACCTAACTTCATAATCACACAATAATTACAAAACTAATCAACTAAATCAAATCGACCTTCCTTTGCTTAATTCAAATAAGCAGTTCCTTCTGAACGCACTTATTCCTCAACAACTTAACATCTGAATAACCTAACAATATCATTTTCAAAACTAAACTGTCAAATCAACTAACCTAACTTCATAAGCACGCAATAATTACAGTTAAATCGACATAACAGCCGAAAACCGCACTTATTCCTAAAAAAATAATTATCTAAATCACCTAGCGATATCATTTTCAAAACTTAAAATCTCAAATTAACTAACCTAAACTGATAAACTCATTCACACTATATATCAAAAGCTTAATTAATCAATGTGTAACAGAAATTAAACTAACCTAACTTCATAAATAATTAAAAAATAAAATAAAATGAACCTTAGTTTGCTTAATTTGAATAAGCAACTCCTTCTGAACAGCAAAAGCTTCAGTAAGCACATCCGTAACATCCTTGACTTGACCGCCGATCTTCGAAGCCGCAGCGGAGAGTTTTCCGACGAACTCCGTTACAAACTCATCGAATGCGATGATTGATGGATCGGTTGGTGCGTCGAGATCGAAGTCGCGTGATTGTGAAGCGAGAGATAAGGACTCGAGGCGTGTGATAGCGGATTCGAGACGTTTGATTAAATTTTCGTCCATTTTTTTTGAGAAATGTGTGTGTGTTTTTTTAGTGTGTGTTTTAAAGTGGATCTGTGGTTGTATACCTGGCATTCGATAGACGTGGTCTATCTGTTTTCTTTTATTTTTTTTATTTTTTCAATCGCATATTTTTCCAGCGTGCAACACTTCTTTGTGTATATTAAACGTATATGATGGTGTTTATCACGTTTGAAATATATCAATGCTTTTTAGTGGGTATATATCGCATTCCTCCTATTTTTATGGTGTGTATTTTTAAATGATGAAAAGAAAGAATGCGTAAAAGACGAAGAGTGCTTTTTTTTTTTTTTTTTTTTTTTGTTTCTTAACTCTTTTTCATTATCAAAGTAGTGGGGTTCATATCATTGACTTCGAGTTCGTGTCATTTCCTCTATCGGGAAGGAGAAATGTTGGAGCACCCCCTTGTGGATGTGTTCGGTATTATAAGAAATTGATCCTTAGTGGTGCGTTTTTATCGTGGTGAATTCATGTGGACCTCGGCAGCGACACCGTGGCCTTATTTATTTTGTGGTGATTATGTAAATCATAACTTAGTAAAAGTAGTTGGACAATGGTTGAGAAAAAAAAAACTCATAGAAAATGTGTTTCCTCTAACTCGTCTTTTTACTTTTTTTTTTTTCTTTTTTATTTATTTAGAAAGGCAAGATGAATTACGAGACCCCGAAAGAGAAAAAAACAAACAATACAAAATAAGGCACCCTACCTCAAATAATCAAGATAATTAAAAGAGGATAAGGGCCAAAAAGAAAAAATACAAATACAAAAAACATCTCTCAAACCAAACAAACTAGCCTATCATCCATTACAATGAATCGACAAGTTAAGACAAAATTTGAGATCCTATTGACCCAAAATGACCCAAATACACGAACATAAATGAAGCCCCACATCATATTAGACACCAAAAATACTTTAGAGTCCCACTTGAATCAATCTGCACAATAGATACCCATGTGATCAAATAGAACCAATCCAATCACAATGCAACAGCAAAAGACAAAGCATTCTAAGCAGCCTAAAACACTGTGGCCTCCACTGGTATTTTCTTATGTATTATGTCTGGTACTTTCTTATGTATCCTGTCACAGTAGTGATTTGAAATTAAACCCACAAAAATTCGCTTGACAGCTGTAGAACCAAGTATAGTTATTGTAAACGAATGTTTCGAGGGTCCCGTAACCATTGTTGCCAATCTAATGCTTTAAATTTCTTTGATCTTCTCACAATCCATTCGAAACACTTTAGTTGGATGTCTTGCATAATCTTGTTAGAGCTTGAAACTTTTTGACCGAACACACGAGCGTTCCTTTCTTTCCAAATGAAGTATCCGGAAGTCCAAATTGTCGCTTGCCAAAGAAAAGCTAGGGGAGATGGAACATTAACATTCCCACTATGTGAAAAAAGATCTTCAATAGTGAAGACATTAACGCTCCCAACATCCCACCAATTAAATAGTTTGGTCCACACACTCATTGCAAGGTCACACGTGACAAGGCAATGGGTACATGTTTCTACACTATCATTACAACATCCGCACAATACCGAGTCTAGATCAATACCTCGCTTATCAAGTTCCACACGGACCGGTAGTCTTCCTTTAAAAGCTCTCCACACAAAGATGTTAACTTTCTTAGGCACTAACTTATTCCAAAGCGTATCTTGACCACCACTTTCCACATGGAGAATCTTCTCCTCGATCAAACTTGAAAGGACTTTGACTTTGAACTCGCCGTCTTCATCAAGTGTCCACCTCCATCTATCCCTACAAGTATTAGAAACAACCACATTCCGCAAAACCTTAATTAAGACCTCAAATTCCCTATATACCCTACCCCTAATATTCCTACTCCAATCCCAAGTCCAAACCCACTCATTATCTACCCAAGTACCCTTATCCGACACACTACCCTCCTTCCTACTATCCAAATGAAAAGCCTAGGAAACCTATCACAAAGTCTTCTACCATCCACCCATCTATCAATCCAAAACCTAATATCTCTCCCATCACCCAACACCCCCACACATGACGAAGAAAACTCTAACCCCAACCCGTCCAACTCCACACCAATCTTCGCAATATCTTCCCACACCCCCTACCCCCTAGATAAAACCCCATCTCGCACGTAGTTTCCCCCTAAACCCCCACATCCGCCATGAATACTTTTTATAACCCTAACCCATAAACCCTCACCCTCCCTCTTAAATCTCCACCACCATTTCCCTAGTAACGCTAAGTTTTTAGCCCTAAGAGACCCCACGTTGAGACCCCCATCCCCAAAAGAAGCAAGAATTGTATCCCATTTGACCCATGAAAGTTTTTTACCCTCCCAATCCCCCAAAAAAAAAAATTTATTTTTCTAATTCTCTCAAGAGTTTTTACTTATAGTTTTACTGCCCGACATATAAATTAATGGTTTAATAGTAAGTCAAAAATAGAGCATTTTCTATTTCATGAATAATTGACATGTAAGTTATAAAAGATTAAATAGTTTTTTTTTTTTTTTTTTTTTTTTTTTTTTTTTTTTTTAAAACGACACCACATTTGAAAATCCGACTCTGTGTTAAACCATTCACATGGGCAGGCCCCGGGACCCGGACCACTAGGAGATACCCGAGAAGAGAAACCCCTAGAACTCACGGCTTCGCACTAGGAGAAAAATCGGATGTTCATTGTCTCTTGCGAGACTCAAACCCGGGGAACCTCCCAACCCCACCCCACCCCACCCCACCCCACCAACCTCCAAAGGAACCCCAAGTGGCCAACTATGCTATGACAGTTGGTTAAAAGGTTAAATAGAATAATATATATCATTCATCATCAGTATTTAAGCATAATTACCGCATAATCTAAGTGAGGTGAGTCAACTTGAGCTCTAAATTAGTGAGTACGCTAATAGTCGTTTTAACTAATTCCAACTAATTCGAGCCGAATCGTGTTCGAAAGTATTGGCTAGCTCAAACTTGAGTTTGAAAACAAAGGTTTGAGTCCATTTTCAAGCTTCAAATTATGTATTTCCAATCGAGCTCGGGCTTGATAGTGCACCGACTTGGCTTGCTTATAATCGTAGTCGAGGTTTTTTTTTGTGAAATAGGTGAATTATATATAACTTCCAACCAAATATATACAATACATTCCAAGCAACCTATGCCATAACAAAAGGCAACCAGGCTACAAAATACAGAAAATAAGAACATACAATCTGCTAATACAACAAGAGTTGAAACTACATGCTCTAAACAGAGATACATCCACCTATTCACGAGGACTACATTTCCTTTCCACTTGTAATCATCAAATTACTACTGCATCACCAATAATTTGAATGAGTTATTAGTGAAATGTCTCATCCCTCCATACAAGTAAACGCTCAACCATCCTCCTAAGATGATGTAAATGCATAGAACTACATTTCCTAAACTATGCAAGTAGTACTATATCTTTATGGGAATCAAGTCATAGAATACAATCATAGTTCAGGCATCATTATATACAAAACATCACTTATCCTCCATAAAACATCTCAAGTAGCTAGACACATTTCCTTCAAGAGACTCTCCCACTGCTTCAATGTTGCTTCCTCTATACATTCAAAGCAGTGATCAATCTCTATCAGGTATCATCTAAACTATTGAGACATCCTCTAGGCAAATTCAACTCCTCTGAAACCTACTTTATGATATTTGACTAAACAACTACTTGGATTGGAGCAATTAACTAATACTAGTTGTCACTCCAAGCAACCCTAGATTAGTAATTGATAAAACAAGATCCGATCGTCAAAATAAAGGTACAAAGTCATTAGTATACTTCCAACATAATAGCACAGTTACCACTGATGAGCCTTTTCCTCTTGAAACTCAACAGGCAACCTATTAAATAGAACATATAACATCCTCATTCTTATAATTCCCAATCCCAAACATAGTCAAAGCATTCTGACTAATTTGTGACCTCAGACCAGTATCCAGCTCACGAACCAATTTTATGAGATCTATAAAGCTAGGACCAAGTAGTTTCATATTTCACAACTTACTATTCCTAGCTGCTTATAGACCTCAAAAGACTGGATCATACTGTTTGCATGGATGTTATACCATATGTATTATTCTTGTCTCGAACACCCATGTTTCATTCACTAATGAGCTCTTCTTCATTGCAAACTTTACTCATCTTAACTTGCCAACATTTTTCATCCATTGCAACATATTTGGACTCTTTAACTTTCAAACTTGTAAGCTTAAGACTTACTGATTTTATAATAAGATCTAATAAAAACTGCCAATCCTATTTTCATCAGCAAATAGTCTCTTGTTTATTTCTTGCTATAGGAAATAAACACTTGCAGCAAGCCCTAATCTTCTTATCATATTCGAGGTTTTGTATAACTTTTCAGGGGGTTTCCAAGAAGATTCTTGTGTAGAAATCAGATGGAATAATGAAAACAGTATTATTCAGATTCACTGAATAAATGAGATTACAAAGGATTAAACGAAAATACAAAGATAAACACCTAAGTGTTATTAAACAGACCGAAATCAAAGGGAATACTGAAAACTCTATTATTCAGATTCACTGAATAAATGAGATTACAAATGATTAAATAGAAAATACAAAGACAAAACCTTAAGTGCTATTAAACGGGCCTAAACAAGTGGGTCAGGCCTAAAGACCTTTATTATCTAACATCCCCTCTCAAACTCGCAATGTTGCAGCGGTAAACATTGAGAGTTTGTCAAACATAAAATAAACTAGAAATAAACAGACCAAACTAAAACAAAAGAATTGACACATAACTTCGGAAAGTCTTAGGGTGCAAACCGGACCAAAGTCGATGCAAAACCAAAATCAGAGTAGAGCAACATAATTACAGAGATGAATGAGAGCACATTCAGGCATGCATGCAGACAGATGTAGATACATACATGTAGATGCAAAGTAGATTCAGACAGTTAGGTGCAGACATAGCATAACCAGGCGAAACCAAAACCATGTGTGAAACCAGAGGCAGAACCATGTGCAAATTTAGACAGACAAATGTAGACATGCGCAAAACAAACAAATGCAGATAAAACCAGACAAAACTAGTGGTAACCATTAAACATAAGTAAGCTTTATTTTGGTTTTCTTATTCGTCAATGACAGACGTTCAGCAACAAAGACCAATCAAGCGAACTTTTTTTTTCCTTTCTTCTTCTTTATCTTCGACCTAGCTCTCTTATACCATTTAGAAATCAGAGGGAATACTGAAAACTGTATTATTCAGATTCCATGAATAAATGAGATTACAAATGATCAAATAGAAAATACAAAGACAAAACCCTAGGTGCTATTAAACAGGCCTAAACAAGTGGGTCGGGCCTAAAGGCCTTGATTATCTAATACCTTGCACTTAGAAAGATATACATACATAAAGTTCAAGTATAGGACAATTCAGTTATTTATCATACGGGTTTATGTTTTTTAAACTGTTTTTAGTTTGTAAATTCGCGAGAAATTAAAGCGACCACCTCATATGGTGACTTAAGTCGTGGTGCATCTCACACGTGAGTTGCCTTTCCATATACAACCCGAAGACATCATTACTAAAATATGTTTCGGTATATTTGTCAACATTTTGATTAATTATTGGATCATTTCAGCGTGGTTAGTTCGCAAAGTAATTTATTGTAGGTATGGTTGAAGAAGAGAGGAAAATGGGTATAATATTCTATAGACCCAACTTTTTGTATGAGATGTATAATACATATTTTCATGTGTATCAAACATTACTCATTTAAAGCAAAGATGTTCAACCACTATTTAAACTGCTCAAACGTGTTGTTACCAATAAACTACGGGACTCGAGGTTCATAGTCAGCAAATCTATCTGTCGGCTTGACAAAGATTTCAACTTAGAGCATCTCCAATGCATAATCCAATGCAAAGTTCTACCGCCACATCAACATCTCAATCTTGATATAAAGCTTCCACAATGGAATGAGCATCCATAGTTTCCAGTTTACAAAAATAATGCATGTATATTATATTTAAATATTGAATACAATGCAGTGAGTTGAGTTTTAAAAGAAACAAAATGGTTTATGGGCCCACGTTGATAGTTGAACGGTAGTTTGTTTAGAGAGATACACTTATTAAATGTATGGTGACAAGGCAACCCTCACAATAGGGGTGAGCAAATAGACCAAGAACCAAACCGGAATCGAGAACCGAACTAGAACCGACCCAACCCGAACCGAACTTTAGAACTGCGGTTCAGTTCTCGGTTCTTCATTATTTCAAATTCGGTTCTCGGTTCGGTTCGGTCGAAAACCGTGGGTATGATAACGCTACACGCGCGTCGTTCGGGTCAAAGGAACTTCCTTTTCTTGAGCAAGTTTTATAACACCCTAGGCAATGAACCTAATCGTTGTAGTGTAGTATTAGGGTGGCCGCGTGTATTGATATCGTTCTCTGGGGAATAGGAATGCTAGTGAGAAGTTACTACGCTAAGGTTGGGGGTGAGGAAGATTATTTTTTTATCTTTTTTATATTTTTTAGGAAAGGAAAGGTACGAATCTCGGGGTTTGGATATGGGGGTTGGTATTTCTACCGATTACTCTACTTATCTAATTATCTAATCTAAGGTATATGTAGTCTATGTCTAATTATTGTGTGCTCGTATGATGATTTAAAGATGTGTTTACTTAGGTTTTATTACTCCTTAATTATCTCCTATTGATGGTTGAATTATCACGTCCTTATTCTTAATCGCGTTGTGTGTCTAAAGTCGTAGGGTATGCATTTGTCCCTAACTCTTTGAACTTACCAAAGGGTCTCGTCTACAAAAACCTCTAGGAATTATAAACTCTAACTCTAAGGCACTCTTTGGATGGTTTAGCCTACAACTGCTCTAAGTGTTATAGTCTAAGGTTCACAAAGATTAATCAAGCATTAATTACACAACGAATGACCTATCGCATTACTAGATCATTAACAATTAAGATAAGAGACAACCAATCAATATTCAATAATTAAGTTTCATATTCCCTAAGCAAACACACAAGTAAATTAGCCGGACATGGAGAACATGCAAGCATCACACAAGTAATTGAAGACATAATTGAATTAATGAAGTAAAACACTTATCTTGATGTAAGATAGGGTTTGGAACCCTAAAATCTTGTGACAAGACTGACCTTGGTTCGGTTTAGGTTTTACTCCAAAGACTACACACTAAAAGCGAAAAATTCGGATTCTATATATAAGATTACAATCGCGACAATTGACTGGTGTGGCGTCGGGTCGCCGTCATTAGGGTTTCGTCTTGGCACGTTAGTCTTGCGGCGGCGTCACCTTTGCTTGCGACGTCGTCCCTTGATCTCGACGCCGTCTGGATCAAATCTAGGCCGTCCGAGTCATGACGGACTACTCTTTTAAAGCGACACCGTCCACGAAAATAAGCAATTTGGTCATTTGGCCGTCACGGAAGTGCTCGACGGCGTCATGATTAAGCGATGCGCCGTCCCTTGTATTTTGACTTGAGTGTCTCGATTCTTGACTTTGGCCATTTTCTTCGTATATCCGCGCCTTTTCCTCCAAATAAGTGCCATTCCGACAATTTGCCTTCAAGAGACCTAAAAGTGAAAAGGGACGATATTAAGTAATAACGGATACAAAGTGATCAAATAAGGGCTTAAGCGACCCTCAAAAGGTACATTTTAAAACTTTATCAAATATCCCTACACTTGGTATTTGCTTGTCCTCGAACAAATGTGCTTTTAGCGATTAATTTATAAGTTAGGGGTCATGAAGCATTGGTTTAAAATAGTCCACAACACATATAAGCCCTGAAAAGTCATAACAAGCGGAAATTACATATTAGCACCTCACATGGGGTGTTTGGATACTCTCATCTCTCGGGTTTATATGAAATATAACAAGTTGGAAATGGAAGATAAACACTTATTAACCGGTCCTAGTACATAGATTACCATAGGCTTGAGAATAGATCAAACCTCCATCGCTTTGGCGTAAGTACCTAGGAAAGACTATCAAAGAGGTCTTTAAAAGGGTTGTAACGTTAGGCTTACGGTAGGGAAACAAAGGGTTTGGTGGGATAGGTCATTTAGTTGTGGCAAGTCAAAAATCTCTATGTTACAAGCATACGAAGAATGGCGTTGCTAAGCCAAGACTCGACACTCTAAACTCTAGATAACCTGAAATAAACAAACATAAATTTAAAGGATAGATGTAGAATGGTAGCCAGTATTTTTTTTTTTTTTTTTTTAACACTCTATTTTTTTTCTCTTTTCTATTTTTTTTCGATTTTTTTTCACACTTTTACTCTACCATCCTCTACGGTAACATCAAAATGATAGGGATTTATAGGCACATCCCTACACTTGAGTTTTATTATTCTAACACTAATTTGACCCGAATTGAAAAGATCAAAACACTTGGGGTGCGTGATTACGCAAATAAAGGAATTTAACGTTCCATTCCGGTCGTTTCATAAACTTTAATTTTTCCCATGAGTCCCAATCATCCCAGCGTGTACAAAGGATATGACTCGACTTAGCAACTTATGCAAGCAACTAGATAATTGAACTAAGGGTTTGGGGTGATAACAATAATGCACTAAAAGTGAGTGCATACAAGGTAGGCTAAGGCGATTTGGGTGTACATTTGGGGTGGGGTGTAAACAATGCTCTTCGTTGATATTAGGAAAAACTAAAACATCACGAGAACCGCGAAAGGATAGGCTCGAGGGGTTAACTAGGGTATCGTGTACTAAAGATGAGTACAACGCAAAGGGTATGGGGAATTACTCAACCAATGTGGAAGAAGTAATTATATTACGAATTGTCGAAACAAGGTTATCTAATGCCTCTTATCATTTAGTTATTCCTAACTACACAAGTGTAGTCTTACTAGCGATCTCGGAATGCATCACAAAACAAGTTCTAGAATCTAATATACTACTGGTTCACACTCTAAGCATTAAAGATGAATGCTTTAATTCCTACTAATCTAAAGGCGATCCTCGCATTTGGGTGGAATTTATGTGGTAAAGGGTTTTGTGTTAGTCATATAACTTCCTATCCGTGAGGCGCTTTTGTTAAGACTAATGGCCCACTCCTATATGTCATGAAAAATTTTAAATTTGGTGCCAAAATTACCCTAACAGACATTTTCTCATGGTTTATTACACAAATACAATTGAACAAAGCAAATAATCGAGGATAAGCATAGTTTCAAAGTTCCGTTTTATTTTCCCTCCCCACACTTAAAGCGAACATTGTCCCAATGTTCCCGAAGTATCAAAGTTATAATAATAGAAGGTAATGAAAAAGCGAAAGAAACTAATACTCCCTTATTAGCTCGGTAGGATCCGTGTGTGAAGTAGTGGTTAAATCCTTTCCAAGAAGAATGTATGCGTGAAAAGCTCCTTCCAATCTTATTTAACCTTGATAAATTAAACACGCACACTTGAAGAAAACAAACGAAACCTTCGTAAAATCGGCGGTAATAATATATATAAGACTAAAATAAACTAGGATATAATGCTTGTGGAATGGATGTTTCACAATTTACGGAAAATTAAGACACAGAAAATTCCAAAATTTATAAGTAGCTCGAAAGCGAGAAAAAAAAGTAATATGTTTTTACTCCTTCACCGCCGTCGAGTTGCGATCTGACGCGTCGGTTATCTGACAAAAGCGGTGCGATTTTTGGAAAAAATTGGAAAATTTACATCTTTAGAATCTGAAAAATTTGCAAAACATCCATTGTGACTCGATACAAGCATTTGACTCGAACAAACACACATATATATTACGTTTCTTTTGAAGCGTGTGTAATCCTCCTACACTTATCCTTTATGTAAAATACCTTTATATGCAATTAAGACGATGTTAAAAACAAAATAAAGCATTTTTACAAATTTAAACATGAGAGCAATCAATAAAAGATATATGACACTAACAAGCAAACAATTAAGCATGGGTTGCCTCCCACGAAACCCTTTTCTTTATTTATGAGTCTTGTAGCTAGACTCGTAGTCGTGCCACTACGTGACTTCATTACCGCCATCTCCTTCCTTCGCTTTCCTTCGTCGAAAGGGCGTGAGCGTTGTATGCTTACCGTGGATTCCTTGCCAGCGTAAATCTATTATGGTGACGGTTTTATCCTTTAGATTGGTTTCTTTCATCGTAAAGGCCCAAACCATCTTGGTTTGTTTCTACCTGTAATGCCCTTATCCGTGATTTGTCTGAGTACTTTTTCTCCGCTAGAAATTCCTTAGGGTTCCTTTGTGCCTTTGGTATCGAAGTGGGATTATTTCCTAACTTCTTATCGGGCTTCCACAATGTGGCATGTAACCTTGAACCATAAAATCCTAAGCCCTTTTTCCCAATCATTCATTTTCTTCTCAACTATATTGCTAGGGGCTTGTGGATTTCCACCGTAATCATCTCCATGATCTTAAGAGGATACCTTGGAATGATGGGTATCCTAGCGTACCCTTTCGCTTTTAAGTATCATGATGCCTCCCGCATTTAATGGTTGCCTTGGCGGTGGCGAAATGGTGTCCCAAGAATGAGTGGCATGTTTCTATCTTCCTCAACATCTATGATCACGAAATCCACCGGATAAACGATATTAGCCACCTCTATCAGAATATCCATCGTGATTCCTATGGGGTAGACATAAGTGTGATTAGCTAAGGAAAGTCTAAGATCGGTCTTGGTTGGCTTTTTCTTAGTCAACTTATTATAGATTGATAATGGCATTATGTTCACATCGGTCCCCGATCACTAAGGCATTTATATTATCGATTATCACCTATGCTACATGGTATCACGAAGTTCCTGTGGTGTCTCGTTTTTTGTTAATGGTTTTTAGAACCAACTCATACAGAGGTCCCATAGGCGGGCGTCATACTCTTCTTACATTATTTTTCCTTCAAGGGCTTCCTTAAGAACCTCATTGTACCTAAAGTTGTTTACTTGGTTTGCAATGGTTTTTATTAATTTCGTGTGTAGGTAGTACTCGATGGTCTCGAGCTCATCATTAGGTTTAGACTCCTCCTCTTGCTTTCCTCGGTTTTCCTCACCTCAACCTTTCCATCCTCATGCATAATGGAAATAAGCGTTAACAAGCGAAGTGGGAGGGCAATCGTTGTTCTACTAATACCTTTTCGGAACTTTGTTTTGGTATATTCTTTTACCGGGTTCATCATCTCCGTCATTTTGCTTGCATTTCCTCTCTCGCTTATAAACCTCTTCTTCAAATTTGGCTAATCTCTCGAATGAGCTGCCATGTACTCCTCATTTGTTCCTTAAAGCTTGGTGAGAGTGGTATTGGAGAAGTAAATGTAGCGCCTTCGAATGGGGTTTTGCTCACGACTTGGGATTAGAAAAGGTGTTGGGTGATTGGTGGAATTGGCGGAATTGAGCGCTTCTCGAGGATTTGTACGGGAGCTCTTTATGCCTTTCCATAAGATAATCAATCCTTCTCTCAATAGCACTCATCCGCTCTTCGGTGATGTCGGAAGATTCAAGAGGGTTGATATGGCATTAACCACGTTAACGGGGTTTCGGAGATTCATTCCAATCTTCGTAGCTTTGATCGACAAGCTCTTCTATAATATCCCAAGATTTCTCGCATTAAAGTCGCCGAGCCTTCCACCGTGGCTTGATCAATGGATCGTCGGTGATGAAATCGATATGGTCATAGCGATTTGGATTTGAAGCCAAAGATCAATGCCATGATGGGGAGTTCTGGAGTAGATCCTTGAATCGAGTCCATGCTTTGTAGAGACTCACCTTGAAGTTGTTGAAGCGTTAAGATATCTCGCCTAAGTTTAGTGGTTCTCCCCGTGGGAAAAATTGAGCAAGGAAGCGAAGTGAGATCATCCGACTTGAGATGGAGCCGGCGGAAGTCGCTCGAGCCAATTACTAGCTTGGTCCCGTAGAGAATTGGAAGAGAGGCTTGACGCGTGGTCTCCCGAGTAGTAGCATCAAGGTCGATGGAATCGACAATTTTAAGAAATCCTTAAGATGTTGATTAGGATCTTGAACGAAGTCCATGGAATGCACATCCGTTTGCACCAACCGGATGATGTCGGATCGCAGGCCGTAGTTTGGGCTTGGTCGGAAGCTCAATGGTGTTCCTATAGCCTAGGTGGCTTGGTTCGAGTATTCACCAAGAGTACGGGCTCTTGGTGGGTCATTTGGTGGTAGGTTGATGAATGGTGGTTGGTTATCACCTTCCATGATGAAAAGTGATGGGGTTACGAACAAAGGTCACGAAGAGGGGATAGACTACGGAAAGCTAAAATGAGAAAAATTTACTTGATAGGAATCAAGCAAAGAAACCTAAGCGAGGTGGACTACTAACTAACTATTCTATTCCGGTGGCGCCAAAACTTGATAACGCTTACACGCGTCGTTCGGGGTCAAAGGAACTTCCTTTTCTTGAGCAAGTTTTATAACACCTAGCGGTGAACCTAATCGTTGTAGTGTAGTATTAGGGTAAGCCGCGTGTATTGATATCGTTCTCTGGGGAATAGGAATGCTAGTGAGAGTTACTACGCTAAGGTTGGGGTGAGGAAGATTATTTTTTATCTTTTATATTTTTAGGAAAGGAAAGTACGAATCTCGGGGTTTGGATATGGGGTTGGTATTTCACCGATTACTCTACTTATCTAATTATCTAATCTAAGGTATATGTAGTCTATGTCTAATTATTGTGTGCTCGTATGATGATTTAAAGATGTGTTTACTTAGGTTTTATTACTCTTTAATTATCTCCTATTGATGGTTGAATTATCACGTCCTTATTCTTAATCGCGTTGTGTGTCTAAAGTCGTAGGGTATGCATTGTCCTAACTCTTTGAACTTACCAAAGGGTCTCGTCTACAAAAACCTCTAGGAATTATAAACTCTAACTCTAAGGCACTCTTTGGATGGTTTAGCCTACAACCGCTCTAAGTGTTATAGTCTAAGGTTCACAAAGATTAATCAAGCATTAATTACACAACGAATGACCTATCGCATTACTAGATCATTAACAATTAAGATAAGAGACAACCAATCAATATTCAATAATTAAGTTTCATATTCACTAGCAAACACACAAGTAAATTAGCGGACATGGAGAACATGCAAGCATACACACAAGTAATTGAAGACATAATTGAATTAATGAAGTAAAACACTTATCTTGATGTAAGATAGGGTTTGGAACCCTAAAATCTTGTACAAGATGACCTTGGTTCGGTTTAGGTTTTACTCCAAAAGACTACACACTAAAGCGAAAATTAAATTCTATATAAGATTACAATCGCGTCACCCTTTAATTGTGGCGCCCGTCGGTCGCGTCATTAGGGTTTCGTCTTGGCCATGTTAGTCTTTGACGCGTCACCTTTGCTTGTGACTGTCCGTCCCTCTCTCTCGCCGTCGGATCAAATCTAGGTAAATGCGAGTTGCGGCCTACTCTTTTAAAGCTCGACACCGTCGACGAAAATAAGCAATTTGGTCATTTGAGCCATCACGGAAGTGCTCGACGGCGTCATAGCGGTTAAGCGATGACGCCGTCCCCATATTCGGCGGCTTGAGTGTCTCGATTCTTGACTTTGGCCATTTTCTTCATTATATCCGCCTTTTCGTCCAAATAAGTGCCATTCCGCAAATTTGCCTTCAAGAGACCTAAAAGTGAAAAGGAAGCGATATTAAGTAATAACGGATACAAAAGTGATCAAATAAGGGCTTAAACGACCCTCAAAAGGTACATTTTAAAACCTTATTAGGGTATCGGCACCGAAACCGAAGGGAACCGCCCAAACTCTATGTTTCGTGTATCATTTCTTAGCTTATTATGAAACAACGCATAGACCATTACTACATTCATGAATTTGTTATAATTTCCTAGCTTTGTTATAATGCATAGACCATTCTTAGCTTGGACACGGTAGCATCAGTTTACTTAAACTAGTTATATTACTTGATTTTCTTATACTACGTAACTGTTACTGCATTTGTCGGTTTCATAACTCATACATGCACTTATCTTTCTCTTTATATATATTTACGCTTTAATGGTAGCTTATGATCCTAGTATCAAGTTAATTTGACGATAAAGAATAGTCTCTACGCCAGTGGCGGAACTTGAATATTTATTTTAGGGCGGCCGAATCGGAGTTTTGTTTGTAATCTCAACTAAATTACCCTTAAAACCTATAATATTTACATTAGGTGCCGCAAAATTTGGGGGGGGGACCCTCCCTTGCCCCCAAAAGAGTTCCGCCTCTGCTCTACGCTACAATCATGAAATTTTTAAGCCTTTTCTTGAAATTTTTGGTTCCAATCGGGTAGAACAAAATACCGAATCAGACCCGAGAACCGAACCGAAACCGAAACATGCTTTTCGGTCCGATTCTCGGTTCCTAAGATTTTCATTTTTCGGTTCTCAGTTCTCTCGGTTCCGGGTCGGTTCCCTGCGGTTCCGGAACCGAGCTCACTCTTATCTTACAATGCATTATACCATCTAAACTAGCTATTATGCGTATGCCACACAATCCCATTGTGGATGCTCTTAGAGCATGAAGTGTCATAGCATGCCAAAACCTACTTTTTGGTACCACATCAACACCACCTCAGTATCCCCACTTTTAATACTCACACACAAAAATACCCTTCACTCATAACATCTCTTTCACATGTCATCTGGGACCCACCATACCCAATTAAAACACACACTCAACAAAGAAAACCCTATTAAAAGGTTTATCTTTTTTTTCTTTTCTCACATTCATGCATGCCAATTTATTGGCATTCAAATTGGCACAAGGGGTAGGTCGTATGGTAAGACTATGTTTATCAATGGGTTGACAACCCAATCGGTTGCACAAATAAGAATATTTTAATCAAAATTCTCAAATCCTCCCACAACCAAGGTTACATGGCAACCTAGATTGCCAACCTTTAATCTGCCACATGGCGGATAATGAATGGCTATTTGTTTTATTTTTCTTTTAATATTTATTATTTTATAAAAGAATAGATTGGTTGTATGTATTGGTTGGGATGGGTTGTTGATAAAAAGGTATAGATTGGTTGTGTAGGTGAAGAAAAGAAAAAATAATATTTTAGTAGAGATTGGGTCGTTATAGATTGTTGATAAACATAGTCTAACATGAGGTTTGGCATGCCAAATGAGTTGCCACCTAGACTTTGGCGTGTATTTGTGCCACCATACCCCATGGTCTTAGAGCATCTCCAATGTATAATGCAATACAAAGTTCAATATACTTCCACCTCGTCGTCACATCAGCATCTCAATCTTTATATAAAACTTCCACAAAGGATTGAACTTCCATGCTTTCCAATTTATAAAAATAATGCATGTATATTATATTTAAATATTGAATACAATGTAGTGAGTTGGGTTTTCAAAGAAACAAAATGGTTTATGGGCCCATATTGACAGTTGAATGGTAGTTTGTTTAGAGAGATACACTTATTAAATGTATGGTAACATGTCAACCATTGCAATGCATTGTACCATCTAAACCAGCTATTATAAGTATGCCACATAATCCCATTGTGAATGCTCTTAGCAATTTAGCAATAAAAATAATACATATTGTTAACTTTTGTGAAATGATATGTCATGTCAAGTATTTTTTTGAGGTCTTTCATTATCCGAAGCCTTATGAGATAAGTCTTCCGGATACCTCTAAAATGAACAACGCGTTAGTCTGCCCGGGTGTTATCCAGGGACGAGACTCGCGTGAGAGTAAGTGTGTGTTTCTGAAGGGTATAGTATAGAATGTGTGTGAAAATGATACATTTTACCAATTCTTGTATCACGTATTTATACTACTTGATGTCATTATCTCGGTCCATGGTATCGCATTCTATGGGTAGTTGATCTTGTCGGTACGACACTCGCTCGACAACGTCTCTGGCGTTCTTCGACATCCGGAGAATGAGACGAATCGTATTTGCGCTAAATCGCCAGAAAGTCTTTGTCGGTCAACGATCCTTCGGTGATAGCCTGTCAGCCACGCCTTCGGTAGAGCATTGAGTCCTTTCGGTAGAGCACTGAGTCCTTCGATTATTGGACCGATGGACCATATACGTCATCATCGACCAAAAGTTTACCAAAAATTGCTCATACAATAACATAGTAAGTGAGTGGGAACAATCAGGTTGTATAATATTTTCTCTTTCATCTTTCTCATCCACCATATTTACATGACACATATTCTAATATATTTACATGACACATATGTACGTGTAAATTTTATTTTGTTAACTTTTTATGAAGATAGCTTTCTCAAGTATATTCAAACTATTCACTACACCTTTTTTGGGTTAACAACGGCTAAGACCCTCCGGTGACCATCTTGCCCCAAAACATGTGGGCAACAAACCCATAAAATTCTTAAAACATATTTCATACGTATGCAGTAAATGTAGTAAAGTATATGTATGTGTGATCAATATATGATCAAGATGTTTTTTCGATCATATAACGTACTTATAGTTACCAATCAGTTTTAGCAGTTAACTCAAAGAAAGCGAGGAGCAACTTTTTTGCGTCTTTGCAGCACCCGAAGTGCAGATTGGCTTGGGTTCCAAACCAGTGGGTTATAGCTAACTAGCGCATTGACTTTGTGTCAAATCCTTGAACAATAAACGTATTGTTTTGACTTTTTTCATGAACCAACATCATACTTTACATACACATACTTCGTATGTATTTCCAACACTTAACATGAGTTCCAATGAGACTTTTTGTTAGCAATGTATAATCGCCGTGTGTCATGTGTACACTAGATTTCAGATTGTCTTCGATTGAATAATAATCAATTTTTAATACAAAATCAAACTAAACACCTAACCATATATACACAGGAATACTTTCAGAAATAACTAGAAACAAATTGTGTATCGAAAAGAGATTTTTCGTAACACGCACAAAAACAATGTCTAATTCTATAAAGATAATCCGATAACTAGTATACCTCCTACCCTGTGATCCCGGTTGGTGGTTTTCTCCAAGTACACGAAGAATCATCTCGAGTTTTATCTCTGTTTATCACCAACTGTTGGAAAAGGAACTTTAGATGCAACAGGTGCAACTGGACGAGGTATAGTTGTGTCCCTAGGCGGCCGAGGTTCCTGCAAGTTACAAGCAGCACAAATCCACGGTTATGAGAGTGTAAAAAAAATAAAAAGAACACGATGCAGCAGCAATTTTAATATGTTGTAATATTCGTACTCGCTGGGCCAAATTGATTGCTGCACCCTTTCGGTCTTAACCGCTTTATTAATTGATAATTGTGATCTTATAGTTTTTGTAATCACACTTAACATGTTACGTAGTAATATTTAAGAAAAGTCTAAAATTTTTGAAGAAAGAGGTTGTGAACAACCGTCAAGCCAAACCGACCCGTTCCTAAACCAAATATTTTTAACCCAGTATGATTGACCCGGTCATTTTTCCCACATATAAACAAAATTAAGTATTTCTGGAATGGACTTGAGGCTTTGATCCAATCGACTAACTCACTTGAAACACATAAGTGATAACTCTCAATTATATGTGGCTCAAAATGACAATAAGTTAAAGTTATGAAAGATTAATAATGCTTACTCCACGGAAAGGAAACTCGTCTGCCTCAAGCATGTGTACAATTTGACCCATCTTTGGACGTTTACTTGCATCCATGTCTATACACCGAAGACATACTAACAATGCCCGTTTTAAAGCTCTTGGTGAAGGTCGTTCATCTATCTTTGGATCTAGCAACTCCTCCCCACGACGACTTGCCACCATTCCTCTAAACCAGTCAACCAGATTCATCTGAAATACAACCAACACGCACAAACATTTAAGAAATTGTCACAACTGATGTTTCTGTGAACTCTGCTCTGCAAATGTTGGAAAGTGTTCAACCCCTTAATATAGAATCAGGTCAAATTCGGACTGTACATATCGATAAAAGATCCAATATAAGTAATTAGCTCAAACTAAAACATGTCAAATGAATCTAATGAGTTAAACAGGTCAATATGCGCCTAGCGTCTATTCAAATGCTTACAATGTACTTAATTTTTAAATCTTTAATATGTGAGAGATTATATTGGTAAATTAATGGTATAATTTTTGTAAGCAGATATATTTCATTAAAAACTTCAAACTGCAAGAAATAGGGGACCAAGAGGTATTGGTGGGTCAACAACACAACCAGACCCATTTTGACAAGTTACAACAACAAACCATTTCAAAACTGTACCTCTCCAGGTGGTCGAGAATAATCCACAGGGCTCCTTCCGGTAATTATTTCCATAAGTAAAACTCCAAAGCTGTGAGCGTCGCTTCCCTCATTCAGCATCCCTGTGCTTGCATAGTCAGGCGACACATACCTGCAAATAATCATAAACTGTAAGAAATTTGTCATCGGAGTATAAATTTGGTATAACATGGAGCTGAAACAAAAGCGAACCCAAATGTTCCCATTACTCGTGTTGTCACATAGCTTTTCTCGATTCAAGTAACTGCGAGTCCAAAATCAGCTACTTTGGCGTTCCAATTTTATCAAGAAGTATATTGCTTGATTTAACATCACGGTGAACAACTTTTGGTTCCAATCCTTCGTAAGTATGCCAACCTAAGAGGAAGACCAGATATAAATGAAATATATTCAAGTGGACTAGTGATTGTTGTTATAGCTTTTTGTGTGTTTTAAGAGAATAGAATATTAGCATACTTACCCTTTTGCAGTCCCGACTGCAATCTTCATCCGTATGTCCCAAGTTAGAGTGTTGGCAGGTTCTACATCCCCATGCAACCATTGTTCTAAATTCCCATTGTCAACGTACTCATACACAAGCATCCTGTATGGACACAACAAACTAAAATTAGAAAAATTTACCAAAACCTGTGGAAACATAATGTTTCAATTTGGTTTCGTTCTGTTGCTTTAGGAAAAAAGATCTGGTTCACCTTTTGGGGTTAGCAACTTAAAACGCAATGGTTCGAAACTGAAGCAAATCTCTATTACACATACAAATATATACTGATTCTAAGATTAAACATTCAAATAATTAAAAAACACTAAAAGCCTAAAAGTTCTTCAGTTAACTTGTGTTATCCCAACTTTTATATTTTGAGTTCTTAAGTGATGATATAAAATTTGTCAATATTACGCTAAGTAATGTACATCAAGACCTGCTACCTCTTAGAACCTTCTGCGCAAAATCCAATTAGACCAACGAGGTTTTTATGCCTTACTTTGCCAATGGCTTCAACCTCCACCTTGAATTCCTTCTCCGCTTGTCCCCTGCAAATTTAAGACTTTAACATATATTTTGGTCTTCAATAATAGATACTCATAATTGATCCGATCGAGTCAATAAAGACTATAAGCTAAATAATAATACTCATGAAAGTATGAAACAATATCACATCACTTTGCAAAATTTGAATTTCATAACAGTCCTGAGACTCAAAGACATATTAAGATCAGGATCTTCATTGCACTTTATAAAAAGGTATCAACTGACACCTAAATGGAAGCTCTACTGGCAATGAACATTCTTTTGTGTTGTCATATGACATTGCCACCTTTAGAAAATTTCATAACTTTTTTAAAAACTTGTAGCATAAGCTGAATAGCTGATCAGCTGACCTCTTTACAGTCTTACACTCTTACTTATATATTTTCACACAGTAAGTTACTATTAAATTAATTAGAACTATTAGTATTACTTTTAATGAATATAAAAAAATGTAACTGAAAATGCAGTAACAATGATACAGCCATACAGGTTCCTTGGTGTCTACAAGTTCTTTCATACTATAGTTTTTAGGGTGTGATTTTTACATATTTTGACCATAACAATAGATACTACAGTCTATAGAGTCGCTTTCGTATGCATAATTCCTTTATTTATATGCTAAGTAATAGAGGTGGCCAATTAGGTGAAGAGGGTATTCGGATTTAGGTTAAAAGGTAATTTCTTAACTACAAAGATAAACATGTTTAAGTTATCAGTCTGTATTGATCTACCATTGCTTTGTTGTTCATTTATAGTTTTATTACCGTATAAAATATAAAAATATGATTTAGTCATGTCAAGATTATTATCAGTAAAAATTTCATTACATAAAATAAAAGTCCTGCCATGATGGCTCATTTGTCTCTTTTATATCATAACAATGTCAATACGATCTATCATGTTCAAGTGAATACTCGTATGAGATAATTCTTGTACTAAAATAATGTTATTATAACATGTGTTATGACTTTCAACCATTTGTTATGCTTCATGGGTGGACCAGTGATTTATGCACAGTCTTGTGTTACATAAATTGTTTAGTTAATATTATTATTTAGGATTAATTTAAATATATCAGCTCTTTCGTGATTAATTTATATATACACAAAGTGCAGTATTGAATCGTAATGTCTGATGTTTTTAATGCGTGTTTGGGTATATATGAAATTTCCATTTAAAAGAAGGGGAGATATGAAATTGCCCCTATTATTTATGTCAAATAAAATTTGTACACCTTGTACTAAATTTGTACACTAGTACTACTTAAGAAAATAGAGCCTCTTCCCATGCCGACAAATTTCAAAGATTTCCTCAAAAAGATTGACGTAATTAAGATAGATTCTAATCTGACATTTGTTATTCACGAGGCTACTAATAACCCAAAGAATGCTCCTAAACCAATATTTAATCATACTCTAATTACAGCCTAATTCAAATTTTACTCCGCCAAAACAGATGCATCGATTAAATCACTTTTATTTCTTGAGACAAGCGAGTCATAAATTAACCATTTACTTTCATCCACCACCTATAAGAATTAACTCACCACGTCACCAACAACGTAATCTCAGATCTAAATTTTCAAACTATCATAAACAATTCAATGTAACAATTAACAATCATATTTCAAAATCAACTCAACCAACAAAACTTTGGCCTAGAATATTTACTACTGTTAGTACTTACCAGTTACCAGTATTTTATCAAAAAGTAGTGAGTTCAAGTCTCGTAAGTACTAACAAATGTAATATTGCAATGCTGGTTTCCTAAAGTATATGATCATTTTCAAAAAAAATCTTTAACTAAAAGATTTATAACACTGTAGTTTTTAAAAATTATCAAAGTTGGTCCCCAGACCATTTCTTTTTGTCTCAATCCCTTACGGAAAAAAGAAAAAGAAAAGGAAAGTAATCATGTTCTTGAGCAGGAGGAAAAGCAAAATAACAAAACTAACCGATTATCGATGAGATTCTTGACCGCAACAGTAGTACCATCTAACAAGCCACCTCTATAGACCACACCATAACCACCTTCACCAATCACATTCTCCTTAGCAAAACCACCAGTAGCCAACTCAATCTCACTCAAACTAAACCACCTGCCCCACCCATACGACCCGCTCAAACTATCCACCGACACCGAACCCGAACTCGTACCTGTACCAGACCCTAAACCTAAACCTGACTCATTACTCGTAGTATAAGCACTTTTTATTATCGCCTTATTAATATCATCATCGTCATTATTATCTAGCTCAAACATGCTAAGTAACGTTTTCTCTATTTTTTGATCGTCATCGATTTGTATACTTTCCAGTTTTATCGATGAGTTTTTTTCTTGCAGTATAATACGTCGTTTTTTTGCTTTGAATTTTTTAATGTAGAAGATGATGATCAGTATGATGACGGCAGTTATAAGTGCTACTGCGATGGCGATAATGACGTATAGTTTTTGACCGAGAATTGGTGTTTTGGAAGTGAGGATGTTTAAATGTGACATTGTTTCGGTGTGGATTTTTTTTATAAAAATGAGATGTTTTTTTATAAATTTTTTGGATGAAGAAGGAGGAGGAGCAAAGTGTTTCAAAGTGATGATGAGGAAAGTAAAAGCGTGGGCAAGAGTCAAGTGATTACTTGTAGTGGAAATGGGGTTGTGGGTTGTGGTTATTTACGAGATTACCACTGAACTGATGTTGTGTCAGGAGATTTATTTCAGGATGCGTAGAGTTGAAGGTTCAGTCGGTGTTTGACTAGTGTTTGTTTGGATCTACTGTAAAAGTTGAATTGGGATCGGATATAGCCATCCCTAAACTGACTAATAAGAATTGATACCTACACTACTATCTATGCATCATAATTTGTGTATTACAGTTTGTATAAATGCAATCTTGTAATGCGCATATGAATGAATCGTCAGATGGGATGTGAGATCGCCCTCTACCTAATACCTTCTTTAACCTTTTTTTTTGATATGTTGTAAGAACCCCTCTTTATATGTGACGAGGAGTTTTGGTCAAAATATAAAAACCGCGGTGCATATTATACAACTTTTTGATGCACGCAATGATTGAAAAACCCCTATAAAACCCTATAAAAAGGTTTTGTATAAACTTACCCATTTTTTTTACTAGAGTTATCCAACTCTCATCTTAGTGTCACTTTCTCTTTATATCAAAATTCTTTCACTTATAATGGTCATTACTCACCCACCACCACTAAAAATAAATACTTTACAAAAATAACTCACACAAACTCACAAATAAAAACACTAATAATAAAATATAGTCAATGCCGAGAGGTGAGCCCTCTCACGGGTCTCACCTTTCACTCATTTTTTTCTTTTTTGGTCACGCTTGAAAAATGGGCCAATAAGAGGTGGCATGTGAGAAATGATGATATGTGAGCCTCCTCACCTCCCACTACCTCAGGTTTTAGTGGACTGGTTTTTTATAAACAAAGTAAAAAGGTTTTAGATTTCGAGAGAACTTGGTCTATGAATCAGCAGCGATGTTAAATTGAGTTGTACTCGGCATGGAAATTGTCTTGCTAAGTCGTTGATGAACAACAATGTTGATTGGCTCACACATTTCAAAGACTGTAAATCAATTATAATGGCCCGCTCAACATAACACGTTCATTTATTTTGAGACCGTGACTGTTATCTTAAAAAGGTTTTTTTTTTAGAAAACTAAGTTATGCACTTGAAAATGTACTCAAAACTAATTCCTATAACATTTAAACTTGGATCTCCACTTGCAAACTCTGAAACAATGCAAGTTAAATGATTAAGACTTCATCTTAGTGAGGTTCTACGACAATAATGAAATATCACGTTAAAATATAGTGGAGATAACACGTTTAAATGAATGGGCTAATTTCATATAGCTAGTGACTTTGATAATTTTTGATGAATTGATTGTCCAAGTTATTGAGGTGTATACTGTATATAAGTGCGACAACTCATAGATTTGAATCAACCGAAACTATTTTTATGCGGACATAGATTTAATATCATTTGAGGACAAAAGATAATTTACATACTAAGGGATCAATCTCCGTCATCCATTTTTATTTAATCTAATGGATTAGATTAATCCAAACAATTTAAAAAACCCATTTTCATCATCGTTTTTCAAATATTAATAACTTTTAAATCGTTAATCGTTAAGCGAAATATTATTGCGACGGCGTTTAATTATCTTTCTATAGATCACGCACTTTGATATCTTTCGACAATTTTTTTTTCCGTATTTTTCACGTTTTTTTTTAAGTTTTTTCGTTTTTACGTTCTTAAATTTGCGTTAAAAATCGTATATGATTAAACAATAATTTGAATATCGCATGTGATATTAGTGTTATATCGTATATGATGTTAGTTATATCATATATATGTAATATCGCGTGTGATATTAGTGTAAAATCATATATGATATCATATCATATCACGTGTGATATCGCATATCGTATATGATTTAACACTAATATCACGCGATGATAAATTAATGTTTAATCGTATATGATTTTTTCATCAAATTTGAATAACGTAAAAAAATGAAAACGTGAAAAAATGATTTTTTTTTCTTTTTCGAAAGTATATCGAAGTGCGTCATGAAAGATAATTAAATCTTCTTCGACTGATATAAATATTATCACTTAACGATTAACGGTTTAAAGATATTTAAATTATAAAAATAAGTAAAATAATAAAATCTTTTAATCTCGGTAATTTGATTTCTTTTTAGATTGATGATGAAGATGAGTCCCTTAATATATAAGAAAAGTTTGATATGTAAAATAACTCTCCTCGCAAACATAATATATCAAAACATAATAATATATTCGGTAGACCTTTATTTTTAAAAATATTTAACAAAAATGTCTGAAAATTAATTATATGGGGTCGGGGAATATGAGTATTTGACGGTGGGCTCGTGGCACTCGTGGAAGAGAGCTCCCATCATCTTTATTACACTTTGGATTTATAGATCACATTTCAAATAATATTTTATTTTCCTTTTTCCTTTTCCTTTGTTCTTTGTTTCTTTTGTACTTTTGTTTCTTTTCATCTTTATGTTCTAAAAGCATTACACCTATTAAGGAGTAAAACAAAATTATTGTTTTGTTAATTGATTTATATCTTATTAGTTTGTAGTTTGGATCCTTTTATGGTAAAAAGGAAATTTTGTATACGGCTTCCATCGAGAATATTAATAATTTTGTCCTTAATGATAAGTATATGATGATTAAAGTTTGAGTTAAATAAGACCATGTCTAATAGATGACTACGACCGAGTCTTCGCCGACCTTAGCATGCAAGACGCGTCACATTATTAAAGTCACCTCGGGCGATTAAGTCTTCGGTGAGACAAGGGATAAGTCGGTCAGTTGGGAGTTTTGTTGTGGTGTGAGTGTGTTTATTAAATTGTTTTTGTGAGGTATATTTGTGTTTAAATGAGGTATGTTGGTTGTAAAGTTGGTCGTCTTATTACACTAAATTGATTGTGAAGTTGGTTTTAAAGAGAGAAAGCTAAATCGATGATGATGTGTCTGAAATTGGTTGTAAAAAAAGAAAGCTGAATTGATGATGATGTGTCAATGGTAACCGTGATCATGAGGCTTCCATATTACACTTAGCCTAAAGTCTAAACTACCCTATTGAAGTGACCTTTTCTTCTTTTGTAGAGTTAGAAGATGCAAGTGGCATAGAACTAACTTTGTTTCTCCGATGGTAGCCAGTGATACATGACATGCAGTATAAATGAAGTTCATAATTTCAAATCAACTCTCCGTTTTCCTTTAGTTAATATGTTACATGATCTATCATTTCTCATGTTGATCGTTAAATCGGTCGGACGCCACAAAGTCAATACATTTTTCTTCTTTTTTCATATGAGTAACATGCGTATATGACTGCCTATTTTGGGTTTTATTCCACTTAAATATCAAAGATGTTACATGAGAAACCATTAGGAGACAAGGAAAAATGGATTTAACTTGAATATTTTGAAGACTATATTTTCAGAATAGACTTATCTCAATTGAAAAGTTTTGCAGAAACAAGGTGATAAAAGTTTTAAATCCATTATAAATTTCTTCGTAAATGCCCTATCTCCATCACAATTTTTGTAATTATATGGTATCATATAACATCGAGTCTTTATTATTATCGCTATATATCAATCATAAAGATGAATTATTATCGACTCATCATAAATCACAATACATGAATCAGCAACGAGGGTATACGCTAGGTGGCAGTCCATAAGTCATATTTACTAACACATGGATCTTAATTGGACTAATAGCACGTACGAAATGAATTGATTTTGATGTTTATCATACACTTGTAGGTTAGTTATGTGACTCAATAGCATGTGAATACAATTTGTTACGTGATTAATTCAAACTTGTGATCTACGGGTCCTTCGCTTTAATTCAGATGCAATGATTCAAGTGGAGTGATATGTACTGTTACGAATAAGACATTATGTTTTTTTGTTTTTATGTTTATGAAAATACTATATAGGCTTCTAATAAAACATCGAGATAGGTTGGACCCATTTAAATGGATAATTGTAGTCGGTAATACATGTAACAACACAAAACTGGTCACAAGTGAACGAATTGAGATTCTCATCAAGCTCCTTTTTTTTTTTTTTTTTTTTTGAGCAAAGAGGGCCGAACCCCGCAAAAATCTTATATCATATCACTTTCTCTCAACGGAGATAATTATATCAGGAAAACTAACATTCAAACAAAGTTTTCATGAGATCTAAAAGCTAACTTAGCAACAGGATGGCATTACATTCTGATCACGCTTTTACGGAAGGAGATGCAAGTTGAGATGCCCGCACCTCGTATGGCATAGAATCTCACTAAGATGAAGTCGATTTCAGTAAAAGTCAAGGGTCAGAAGGAAGATCTAAACATTTTATAACTTGACTTATCATGTATATTTAAGCATGAGAATATCTAAATCCGATAAACTGATAGAAATGATTTCGACACAAGGTATTTTCGGCACAATGGAATTTGACAGCTAGACAAAGATCCAAGGGGTTCATAGACTTTATTCATGTTCTGTCACATTTTGAGGTGGCAAAATACCAAGGCTGGCTGGGTTAGCCGTTAGGCTGACTCACAAAATTTTTGTCCACTTTTTTTAATTTTTGTATGCATAACTTATATGCTACTACAGAAAAACAATACATTTCCAAAAAGAAATTTGATTAATTTGATATAGGAGGCCGAAAACAAAATTACCATACTATAGCGACTTTCAACTCGTTTGATATGTACACCTTTTAAATAAAAAATTATTTTACCCGCTGTCATATTATTAGATAAAATGAAATTCCTAGAATGTCTCATTGAATCAAAATTCTTCACTTGAGTGACATCCATACATCAATGACCAGCAATAACATGCATAAATAATACTACAGAAAACAGAGATCCATGTGATTCATAAAGTTTCATTCATTTCCAGTTCCTCCAGGAAAAATACTGAGATTATGCAATGAATGCTTCTTAACACCACCGAACTTTTTGCAAATCAGCAAGTCAGACAAGTAAGAACTTACACCAAGACTGCTTGATGGAATATCGGTAACGACCAAACAAGAATAGACACGAAACTGAGATGCAACGTGGTTAAAGCCCTTGTCACGAGGAAGTCCAAAGTCTAGTCAAAATCCGAAAAACAAAAGTGGAATTAGTTGCAAGTCTTTAGGAAAAGCACAAGGAACCCAGAGATCAACCAAGAAAACAAAAAACTGACACAAGATTTGTGGATCTCGCTATTACATCTTCTTATAAATAGTACCCACACAAATCTTACCTCCAAAACATAGTAAAATGCATCAAATAAACACAACCAAAAGAAAAACCATTATGGTTTCATAAATTAATACTCAATGGCATTCATTGCAGCATTGCTGTTACATATCACTATTGAAGTGACTAAAGAGCAAGGAAATGTCAAAATTACAGGAATAGTTGGCCTATAAAAAAGTTTCACTTTCCACAAGTGGCAAGGTTCTAGAGTTCAAAACTCGATGCACTTTCCCTTATTAAAAGCAATATGCAAAGTTTTCGTATGCGCTAAATGCCTTGATCACTCCCGCTGTCACAATGTTGATGCAAAACCTATAGCAGTAAGCAGAAGAACTAGTCAGATTATACTTCGAATACTGGTTCCTATAAGTAACTGTCAATTACCCACTTTCACCTAAATATGGCAGTTTCAACCCATTTTCACTTGGATCTGTTCGGGTTTTTTTATTTTATCTCTGACGAATTGTACACGGAAAAAAAAATGGCTATAAAAAAACAAGTCAAATAGGAGCAACGGGATGAAGTCACCCAAAGGCAAAATGTATTTTGTGCATAAAACCTCCTAATTTATTTGTATTAAATACTCTGACTATCCTGCCACCTTTTTCAACCAATATCAGGAGAAGAAAAACGTTTCAACCCATTACACAACCTGCCCAACCACGCTTCTGCCCCATTACCCAACCTACTTGACTCACCAATGCAATCTGCCCAATTATCCTTTTCTTCTTTAATTATCAGTACGCCCAATAAAACCAGTATGCTAAAGCAGATTTCCAAATAATATTAAGAAAAGAACATAATTGTGTCCTAAATGAACAAGATATTATATATTTTCTTGTCCTCTAAAATGCAACATATTCAGACGTCCAAGCCAAAGAAAACTTCATGCAATAATGCAATACTTAGACCAAGATTCTGAATGAATGGTGAAGAATCAAACTAAATAAAACTTCACATACATGACCCTAAATGGTTTCATTCAATGCTTAGGAAAAGGTGTCAAATTTTGAGAGCTTTAAATAGACAGCCCCATATGGTTTCACATATTCGAATTTAAAGGTATTTAATGCAACATTATCGTCACACTCAAACATCACCCAAAAAAGGCGGAAAGTCACACAACTACAAGGCCTATAGTATTAAGCAGAAGAGCTACTCATATTATACTCAACTGCAAAAAACGATGATAGATTGTCACTCGCACCAATGCAATCTGCAGAGTTACTTTTTTCTTCTTTATTCATCAGTTTGGTCATCTAAAACAGTAGACTACTACTTATAACTGAGAGAAATCTAAAGCGAAAAAGAAGATGATGCATCCTAAATGCACCAAAATATCATATTTCTCTCACATATGATATGCAAAATATTGAGGTTTAAATAACTATCGAGTTCTTAAATTAAATCCAACTATTTTCGAGTTTCAAAAGAAAAAGGTGAAGTGATACATGGCACTGATGAGTCATTGAAAAGTGAGTTGAGCAGGGACGGTTTCAATTCAATAAAGGGTTTCTAACATTTATAAGATTAAGAAGGATAGATATGGATATGTAGTTATGCACCCATTATTTGAAACTCAAAATCAATCTTAACAAACATCAATAGATTAGAACTTGTGACCTCAAATATAGGTGGCCAAACGGGCAGGTTGGTACAGGTCACATCTGGTCAAACTGATTCAATATAATCTCAAGATATCGACCCATTTTCACATATATGGGTTGAAACTGCCCCCACATAAAAGTTTGTAATTTGCACAACTCATTACCTACACACCATACATAAAGGACATTAGGACAAGGAGTTTATATCTTGTCCAATCTATATGACTCCATAGTTCATCCATTATCATGCCTATTGTTAAAACTCTGCTCAAGGACAGTGGCGATTTATAAGCTGTTAAGGATATGCTAAAATCTTGACCAATATCCTATGCATCAAGCCATCAAGTATCCTGTATCTATCTATTTAATACACCCCATAATACCCTGACTCAAAACGTTCAAGTCGCAGAGCTAGCTCTCTTATGGGCTTGGAGGCGAGTAAAGTCTGTCAATGCGGGCTCACAACTAATCAGTGTGTCAAAATAATAAAAACCTATACAAGTATAGAACCCATGTAAGGTCTTTTTTTTTTTCTCCTACTTGATTCTGCGCAGTAATGCAGTATATACAATCAAGGCATCAAGCACAATCAGATTTTGAAAATAACATATCTCGTTTCTTTTGTATATAACCAAGAATCTAGAATCAAATACAGTATTTCCAGATCCAAGTGAAGCAATAGTCATCAACTAAGACGCGTCAAGCACATTACATACCAAGCCATTCAATTTCCAACTACTTAAATGAATCTTCTAATAATCTAATATCAATTATTTATATCAGACACATAAAAATCGAGATTTACCACACCATCCAAACAACCACATTCATATAGTTAAAACTAATCAATTAATCATAATAACCCGAAAACCTAAAGTTACATACCTTGAGAAAGAAAGCTCCAACAAGTGGAATCAACCGCAATACTTGACCTCAGCCTAGCAGATGCAATCACACTATGCAAAGGCATCATTGACTCAACACTTCCCAGTGCAGCAACAACCCTAAACAACAATTCGCATTGCAAAACCATTAAATTAACAAATATTTGAATTATGGTTATTCTCGTAGATTGTTTAAATGCATCGAAGTGTATTAGTAACACACTATGCAAGGCAACACTGGGGCTATGTTTGGCATATAGCTTTTTGTTTAAACGCTCCTATTCGAAAGGCTAATGAAAGAAGCATTTAGCTTTTACATCATTAACACTTTATTATTACATCTACAACTAGGATTTAGCAAAAAGCTTTTATTTAGCAAACAGCTACCGCTAACAAGAAAAACCTTAAACTTAACAGAATTCAAAACATGGGTTATTCTTAAAGATGGTCATTCAATGAAACTGTACTTAACAACACACTATGCAATCAACACTACCCAATGCAACAACAACCCACATAAAAAAATCACTGAATTAACAAAATATAAAACATGGGTTTTGTTTGAAGATAGTTTAAATGTATAAAAATGTAGTAATTAGTATATAAAGTTACAACCTTGAAGCTGAACGAGTGATGGGTCTTGTTGATGAATGAAATTGTGAAATGGGTGTTGATTTGGGGATTAGTGTTCTTGAAATTGGGTTTGATTTGGATGTGATTGTTCTCATAATTGCTGATCTTGTCGCTGAAGCCATTCTTGTATTGGTTTTTTATTTTGATACAGTGCTGTTGTTGTATAAACCCTACCTTGAACCCTTTACCCTTTGTACTACTTAAGTCAGTTGAAATTCTTTAGGGGTCTATTCGGACTTTTGTTATAGCTCAGGGGTCTAAGAAATATTTTTCGTATCAAAAGAGTTTTTGGATATGCGAAGAGTTTATGGTTGCGAATTTGCGATAATGCATTGAAACTTTGCGGTTAAGCGTGATTGAGCGAAAGTAGGTGGAGCGTTGGAAAATCCCCATCTTTCACTCCTAATAAAAAATCAGTAACAAAGTGGCTTAGTGGTTAGACACCGTGATGTCCTGACAAGAGGTCTTAGGTTCAAACTTTACTAGCAATACACATCTTGGATGTGGCTACGGAAAGGGTTCACAAATGCTGACGGATACCCCGGTTAGACTGGCTATATCTGGTCAATGACTCGCATTCGCTAGGGAAAATCTTAAAAAGTACTCCATAGATACATGAATAGTTTATTTTTGTGCAGCTTTCATAACACAAATAAGTTGTCTTTCATAAGCCATTGGGGATGTGCTTATGAAATGTCCATAAGCTAATAAGTATTGTATAAGTTATGTTGAATAAGCTAACCCACACACCCCCTTATTTGTTTCTTCAAGTATAACAAAAGAATATTGACAATATAAAACGACTGATGGCTTTTGCCAATTTTGTGGCTCTATAGCAATCTATTGAAATACTTAAAGATATGGTGGTTTCCTTACTATTTTTGTATAGATGATGTTTGGCGCCCTCCACGAACTTTGTGTTAGGATCAGCCACATTGTACGACTTCAAATCGCTCATTTGTGAGATGGTAACGAACAATGGAAGTGAGAATTACTGAGATAGCGCAGACAATTGAAATAAGATGGTAAAAACACTTCAGGTTATATACATTTCGAATAGACTGGAGATTGGACTCTTTTCATCCATTTACATTTTAGCCAAACAAACTTCCATATTACTCATTCAAATTGTTTAAGATCATGTACCACCAACCGCCACCCAAATCAACCAACTTACCTATAAATATGTTAAAATTGTCATGTCTATATATATGCATCAATCAAAAGGAAATACACACCTTCAGCTACACACAAGACCATCACTATTACATTCAGAAACTCGTTAAAATAGCAGTCCAAAAACCATAACTATTCGCTATTACCAAATTTTAGTAACAAATGCAACCAAAGTTTACAATTACATACAAAACAATCAAGCATCAACCACAAGAATTAATCCATTCTAGTTCCAGTTTAATCTCTCTTCATCTAGCAAGCCCACTGGTTCAGGGAACACGTCCTTCAAGTGCCTTCTATTTGACAAACAACGATCCGCATTGCCCTGCAAGTAGAACCCACTTCCCTCTCCTTCATCTTTCCCAACAGGCTGACATGGCAAGCTATGCCGCCAACTCACATTCCAAGAGCCACTACAGGATCTCAAGCGAAGTTTAGCTGAGGTTGTGGTTTCTTCCGTCACGATTTTGTAGGATTTTCTAAAGCTTTTAGTATATATCTCATCAGTGGCCTTTTGACGGTTTTGGATTCAGGCAAGATTTAGCAATCACAGCCATAGCCCAAACTTCTTCTAATAAATCCTCATCTACTATTAGTGACGGATCCATTATTTTCGTCACAAGCTCTTTATCATATAAACTGATATATGGAAGTATACTTTCCAACAAGTCCTTCGTGACTGAGTCACTCGATGAACTAATTCCAATTCTGCCGGTTACAAGCTCCAGTAATACCTTTCCAAAGCAGTAAACGTCGTATGCACACGTTGCAGTAGCTACGCCTGAAAGATGAAGTCATTAGTTACTAGAATTGAATCAAGCAGTTTGTAGACAAAAGTTCGATTCAATTTAATGAACCATCCCAAGATAAGCTTATGCAATAAATGGAAAATATAGAACAAACAGATCCCATAACTTACCAGAATCATTTTGTTTGGTTTTCCTGCACAAATCCATGAGAAAATTTCAGTTACAACCTCAAAGTTTCAAATCATTAAACCACTTTCGTTAAAGATGCCAAACTTATAGGACTAAAAAATGTGTTATAGATGAGTACTTACAAGGGTAGCCGTAGCAACCTTGTGATCCAGTGTGAATGACTGTCCTCTTCTTGGGTACACGCCTCACTCAGGCTTCCTAACCGCACTTCATATTTGTCATCAAGAAGTATACTGCTAGCTCGAACATCTCTTCAGTTAACACAAGAAAAACCTTCTTTTATCATATATCCAACAAGATTATATTCATAAGCGGATAATACAGATTCAAAGACAAACTAGCCAACAAGATTGTAGAATTATATGTGGTTAGCTGATTTTATCATATATCCATCCATCTACTTATTTCTAAGCTTTTGTTTTACAGTTTATTTGTGGTACCAGCTACTACTTTCCAAATCCCCAAATCAATGGATTGATTTAAGTTTCCATTTGTTATCTTTAACGGGTCAAACAGGTAAAAGTATATATATTAGCTTTACAGAAAAAGGAGTTGAAGGCGTCTATTTAATATGCATAAAACCTCAATAAGTATACTACTATTGAAATAACATGATATCGTAATCATATTTGAAAAAAAATAATTATAATAATAAAAAAATTAACTGTTTGAGAGTAGTGTTTTCGTTAAATCCAACCCAGGTCAAACCTAATCCGTTTCAACCCGTACCAAAAATGACCATTTTGACTTATTACCCAACCCACCGACCTGCCCATTTTCCACCTGCTCCTCAGTAGTTTAGCCTAATATAGATGCACCAAGTACAATTAAAGCATAAGATACAAAATTGTTTTGGCAAGAAAACTATAAAAGGAAATCAAGAAATAAGGGATCTTTAGAATACCTATGAACAAGTGGCGGAAAACATTCATGATGCAGATAAGAGACCTTCAGCAGCACCAATTGCAATTTTCGATCTTGTTATCCAATCCAGCGACATTAAACTCTCATCATCCGAATCATTTTCCAAGTACAAAGAACGTGACAAATCTCCTTTTGGCATACACATGTAAATCAAAAACTTTTCTTTCTCTTTCTCTAAACAATGTCCCAATAGAGGAACAAAACGCTTATGAGAAACCTTACCAAAAAAATCTAACTCAACCATACAACTATTTTTTGCCGAATGCATGTCAAATCTTTTAACAATTATATGTTTCCCACCCTCCAAAACGCCCTTAAAAATGTCCGCAGAATGACCATTTTTCATGAGATTTGCATCATTAAAGTCACTCGTCGCCAACACTAACTTCTCATGTGAAAAAAATTCTCCAAGAGCAGAAAGGTTCAAACTCAGTCTCTGACTTGTTCTACTTCTCTTGCCGGTGCATACAATCAATAATATCATGAAACTCACAAAGAGGATAATAAGCCCAACAACGCCCGAAACTACTGCCAATATGATCACTTTGCTTTTATGCTTATGTAAGGTAAGGGGCAAGGTGTGGTTTGCAAGTCCAAAATTATCGAACAGTAGCCCTTTCTTAGTATAAAACCCTGCACATTCTATAATAGTCCTTTGACTCGAGCTACCTCTAAAGCAATTTCTATCCAAATATGAAACATCACTTGCATAATCCGGTATTCTCCCTTGAAAGTAGTTATAAGATAAATCCACAAAACTAACCCTCTTAAGTACCAATGTCAAGGCCCCGTAAAACATATTATGTGAAAGATTAATCACAGCCTTAGTCACATTATCATTCAAACTAATATTTGGTAAAACTCCTACAAACTTATTATCCGATACATCAAGAAAACTCAAATGACACAACGACCATAACGCAACAGGAAGATCACCACTGAAATGATTACAACTCAAATCAAGTACAGCCAAATTAGCAAGATTACCAATTTGAGCCGGAACAGCAGAACAAAGACTATTACCAGAAAGATTCAAATAATGAACATTCACCAAATTCCCAAAACACTCAGGAACAGAACCAGTAAGCAAATTTCTCGACAAATCAAGAACCTTAAGCCGTGACAACATACCAAAACTAGACGGAATAGTACCTGTAATCTCATTACCACTTAAATATAACTCACTTAAACTAGTCAAATTCCCAATACTATACGGAACACCACCCGTGATCCCACAACTCCTTAAATCAAGAACCTTAAGCCTTCGCACCTTAACACCTAACCAATTCGGCATAGAACCAGGTAACAAAAACCCTGACGCGTTAAACGAAACCAAATTAGTAAAATTGGCAAGCGAATCAATAGCAAAACTCGGGTTTCTGCCCCCTTTTCGGGTTCTTTTAAAACCCGAGATATTGATCTTAACAATGGTACTATTTTCGCAAACAATACCAACCCATGCGACACATGGGTCAGATTTAATAGGCCAATCTTTAGTTCTTAAGCCTAATGATGATCTGAGTTGATACAATGCTGATCTTTCTGATTTGATGTTTAAGAAAACTGTTTCATTTTGTTGTTCTTGAAATGTTGTGTGTATAAAGAATAATACCAACAAGTATAAAAGAAGAGATCTTTTTAACATGGTTGCGAATAAAGATTGTGTTTCTTGAATTTGGGGTTTTTTTGTTGATGAAAGTGAGAGGGTTTTGGGGGTTAATGAATTTTGGAGGGAAGAAGGTGTGAGTTTGTGTTTTTGTATGTTAGTTAGTTAATTAAAAAAAGTTATACAGTATAAAGTATGTAAACTTTTACTCCTATATATTTTGAAATCATTAAAAAAAGTTAAATAAAGTATGTAACTTTTCGTTTTTATATTATAACAATATGATATAACAATATGATAGTTTTGTTTGTAATCTCGATGTGTCGCTTAATTGTGGAGGCTTGATATTCTTCGGTGAAAGATTTGAAAGTCAAACTTGACATGTGGTAACTTTGGGCGCCTATTTTGTAGCGCAAATGTCCGGAATTGTCACTATGGTGCTGAGAAATGAGGGTTTTTGGAGGAATAAGTATGGGTTTAATCAATACTTTTTTCGGTTCACTTGAAACTATTAAATGTTGCGTGTGATTGATCATTTAGAGAAAAATGTCAGATGACACTCATAGGTGTATAAAATTAGACTTTCTTTTGTAAATTAAACATTTTGAAATATGATAGTTTCATCATGTAATTTGATCCATGAGATTTTATGTGAAGTGTTTCTTTAGATATGATACTAAAATAACAAATAAGAAATTGCTACTATATGTATGGAATGAGACGTTACTAGTAATGTTAGCAATAGATACGATTAAAATAGAATAAACGAGAATGACACGGGTGGTAATATAATGCAGTGTGGAATTGTGGATCACTCATCACTTAAGTTGCGTTTTGGTTTTTTTAGATGTTTTAATTTTATCATGTCTGTGAGAGAAGATATGGACATGAGATCTTTAAGGTACAAAAATGATAATCAAACAAAAATTTACAAAATTAAAAAAAAAAAAAAAAAAAAAAAAAAAAAATAATCATTTTGGCTCTTATGTCTAAAAATCAAGTATTGCAGAAAAAAGCCTCTGTTAGATTAATCACCGTCTCCGAGTCTCTTGGGTCATCAATTTTTTATTTGTGTAAATCCATTCAATCGCATCGATTAATTGACACAAACTGCAGAAAACTTACAATCTTGTTAGAAATATCCAAAACTTGTAGTTAACTTGTTTTAAACAATTATAGGCAATGTTTATATCTATTGCAAGATGTTTTTTTCAAAAAAAGGCTAGTCGGGAATGCCAAAAACTCGCCGAAAATACTTAAAACTCGTTGAAAATACACAAAATTTGCCATAAATGTCAATCCAATTAACCACATATTAATCCCACCTAAACCGATTACAAGCTACAAGGGAGTCGACCGTCCGATTATAGATTCACAATTTTTGCAACCTTGCTAAAAATAAACAAATACGCTTCTTTCACTTCTTTTTCCAGCTTGCAAACATAAGAGGACAAAACAAATGTTTCTTTCATTTCTTCTCCTTGCTTGCAGACACAAGATGAAAACAAATGCATTCATTTTATTTCTTCTTCACGCTTGTAGAAAAAAGTAAAATAAAGTGCTTTTTAAGAAAAACAAACAATGCATTAGCCATTGACGTTCGTTGTGTTTGTTAAACCAACAAGGCCAAGATCACGGAATGATAAGGCGGGAGGCGGGAGGTCACATGTGACCGTACGAAAGGGCAAATCATATTTGCTCCATATTGAGCAAATGGGTGCTGACTAATTAACGGTGATGGCCCTACTCCGTTTGCTCTTATAGTTTGCTCTTATAGTGCAGCAAAATTAATTAACCATAACAATGAATATAATTGTCATTTGAAATCGAAATCATGATAATTACTTTGATACGTGCATCCAATCATATAGTACTTGACATAATTGTCAGAATCCTGATCTTCATCTTAGGATCTTACGATTTTATGATACTACAAAGCAAAAACGATACGAATTATATGTAGGATCTTAGCACACATAAGATCTTATAAGATCCCGATCTTGATCATAGGATTTTAAGATTTAATCCGGCCTGATCTTACTTGTCTCGAATCGCAAACTAAAAAGCTAAAAAGTTATGAATCATGTTTTATAGATTTAAAAAACAACATGTTAATATTTTTAAATATTTCATATTCATAGTATAAAACAACATTTTCATGAAACATTCATATAATTTTATGTTAATGATGTACTTCTTCCGTCTCAATTTAATTGTCCATAATTTCTTTTTGAGATGTCTCAAAAAAAATTTCCGTTTTTCATGTTTAGTAAGAAAATAAAATTTAGTGTAGGAATATTTTATATGAGTGGTTAAGAAGAAAAATATAATTTAGTAAAGAAATATTCTACTATATGAGTAGTTGACAATTGGAGTGGTCTCACTTTTATTAAACTTTATGTCTTTTATTTTCTGGTAATAATTTTGAGACGAATGAAATATAATAATTTGTAGATTTAAATGATATTACAAATACTATTAAAAAAATGAAATTATAATAAAATTTTAAAATTCCAATTCAATTTTACAATAACAAACATAATTCTAAGTAAAATCTCGATCTTTAAAATCTTGATACGTAGGTGCCTCTACTTGCTATTCTAGAGTTTCAATCCACTCCGATGCTTTAGCTAGGAGCCTAGGATCACAATTGTCAATAAAAATATTTAAAACTTATCCAAAGCGTATAGAAATGTATTTGGACACGACCATCTTTCGTTATTTTTAGAAACATATTAAATAGCATGATCTAAATTTATACAAGAGTAAATTACACGTTCGTCCTTGTGGTTTGCGTTGATTATGCGAGTTTAGTCCTTTGACCAAAAAAATTACCGTCGACGTCCTTAAGTGTGAAACGTTATCGTGGCTAGTCCTTTGACCAAAACCGTTAAGTTTGGCCGTTAAAACCCATCATGTGACTTGCATATGGGGTAAATTGTCATTTCAACACCATAAGGACGAGCGGTGTAATTTATGTGGATAAGACCATGTGGTATATCACCCGCATCACCACACACAAACACATATCATCACCTCCATTTTCATCTTTCTCTCTCCTTTCAACCCTAGCCGGGTCGGCCAACCTTCACGCCACCACCACCGCTGCATGGCTCCCCAACTACACCACCCGCTCAAAACACTCCACTCACTTCCCTACCACGATCCCCAGGCCACGCTCAACCCCTCCCCTTCCCTCGTCGTCACTCATGCGCCACCTAACACCACCACAATGCCACCACCGGTCATTTTATTGTGTCAAAGCGAAGGTAGGTTCGAAAACTCATGACTTTGACTCGTTTTGTTGGTAACTCGTGGTGAGTCACGAGTTGACTCACTATCTTGTTGGGTTTGATGTATAAAAACATGGGAAATGGATTCTTGTTAAATAAAAACGTGTTAAATCTTGTTGGTATCCGTGTTTGATTAGCGTGTCGTGTCGTATGTGTCATGGCAGCCAAGCCGAGAGCCATGGCTCTCGGTGCGGACTCATTTTGCTTGTTTGTGGGTAAAGACCCTCGAGGTCTCGACAATTTTTGTTGGAGGTTGATATATTGTAGTTGTTGGAGGTTGATATACTTGATCCAAGTGACCGGATAGGTGCAAGAACTCATTCTGGGAGAAGGGTGAAGAGCAGATGTTGAAGTGTATAGAGAAGAACCGTTATGTGACTGAACCTCATGAGTTGTGTGTTGCTTAGCCAAATTTATCTGAGTAGTGAGAGGTTTGAGGAGGGTGAAAAAGAGGCTGAAAATGGTTCGAGTCTTTTGTTGGAATGGGGGTGTCCATGGGACAAAAGGGTCCCTTAGGAAGGTTGGGTTTCTTGGCGAATGGTGATGTTGTGCAAGGCTAAAGAAAGGTGTTGGCCTAACACTTCATGGGGGATCAGTAGTTTGGGTCTTCTCAAGTGAGTAAAGGTTTCATAGCATATTAAGTTGGCTAGGTACCACTTGTAATCTTAAATTGTTTCCAAATCATTTTCATCTCACAGTTGTAATCTAAATTAATTTGCATTGCTTGTAAAGCTGTTGCGATGAAAAAGTTTATTCTTATCAACTGGCATCGTATTGTATAATTCGATATGAGCTCCCACATTGGTAGAAAGTAACAATAGTATCAACTTTATAAATTCAAGGGGTTTGTAAATATATAATGAGAAACGAAACCATGGAAGCATCTTTGTTATTTTGCTCTTGTTTCTCTTTTTTAAGAATTATATTTACTTAATCGATATTATAGGCAAAATTATAGGATATACTTAATCGATGGTGACCGGAGAAAGATTCCGGTGACCGGATATTAAGAGAGAGATAAGTAAATTTTTAAGAGAGAGAGTGAATATGTGAAAATGAGGGAATGGTTAAGAGAAGAAGATAGTGAGGTATTTTAGTATTTTACCGACTTTATGATCAAACTTAACGTTTTTGGTCGAGGACGAGTGGCGCATGGCGTTTCACACTTAAGGACGTCGGTGCAATTTTTTGGTCAAAGGACTAAACCCTGCGGTCAACGCAAACCACAAGACGACGGTGTAATTTACTCTTTATACAATAAACATGTGAGACACGTAACTTATTTAAGCTTACAACCAAAGTTTCCTGATAAACTGAGAGTTATTTTATATATTAATTTTTTCTTTTAATATATAAGAGACTTATCATTACTATTAATTTAAAAATAAATCAATTGTTAAGATTAAAATAATTTTAATATTTCATCTATTTTTATAATTTAAATATCTCTTAAACTATTAATCGTTAATCGATTTTAATTATACCATTGCGAAAAACATTTAATTATTTTTCTATAAACAGACATTTTGATATATTTTTGACAAAAAGTTTTTTCGTTTTTTTCACGTTTTTCGTCATTTTTTTCGTTGTTGAAACTTGCATGAGAAATCACATGCGATTATACACTAATTTGAATATTTTAATAATATGACATGTGATATTAGTGTGAAATCAAATATGATATGTAATAAAAATCGTATGTGATTTAACACCAATATCATATGTGATTTAACACTAATATATAAATAATTTTATTAGTATATTCAAATTAGTGTTTAATCACATATGATTTTTTTATGCAAATTTAAAATAACGAAAAAATGTAAAATAGTGAAAAAATAATAATAATAATAAAAATTGTCGAAAGTATATCAAAGTGTCTGTCTATAGAAAGATAATTAAATGCTCGTCGTGATGATATATTTTTTTTTTGCTTAACGATTAACGGTTTAAAAGATATTAATATTTGAAAAAAATAATAATAAAAGTGAGTTTTCTAAATTATTTGGATTAATCTCATCAATTAGATCAAATAAAAATGAATAGTAGAGATTGATCATTTGGTAGGTATGTTAAAGATCTTTAATATATTTTTAATGGTTAAAATGTCTATTTGTAACAATTAAAGGCCCGTTTAGTGTGAGTGTATAGATTTAAGGCCTGTTTGGTATGTGAATATTGATGGGTATGGATTGAAAGAAAACTCAAATAAAATGTTTGGTGCTTTTTTAATTCCTTCACAATTGATTCAAAATGAAAGATTTCATTCCACACTATCTTAGAGCTCTAGGTATCATGACATAGGTTCACCTCTTCATCACCGCCACATCATTATAAGAAACCTCCACAACTAACCCCCCACTAGGGATGGCAACGGGTCGGATTCGGGGCGGGTTTTAATGAACCCGTACCCGCACCCGTTTATAGTATCCGCACCCGAACCCGCCTCAATACCCGATGGATACCCGGTTAGTATTATCCATCGGTTTGTCGGTTTTCCCCGCGGGTATCGGTTATCCACAACTGAATCTTCGTTATACAAATTTGCACATATCAAGTAAAAAAACTCCATCGAAAAACAAAACACCCTAATATATTCAAAAACTTTAGAATTCAAAGAAAACAACTTCAATATCATATCATACGATTTAACATTTTGATGATAATAATTCCAAGTCTCCAAAAAGTACAAAATTTAAATGTCTTTGATCATACAGATCATAAGTAATAATGCATGCAAAATATAACTAATATATGTTGCAGTCTTCATCCTCAATTCCCACCAACTTGAAGCCATGAGTTCAGCTCGAGTTCCTCATCTCTCATAAATGTCAAGCTGCGTTTTTAGTTATCACCACAATCCTACAATATATTATAAAACAAATTCAAACTAATAATAATAATAGGTAGACTTGCAAATAGATTCTATACTTGCCAATTGCGAATTGTGAACATAATATATATTTACCTCATCACTATCGTCGGTGTCATATTCAACTGTTTGATCATATGCTTCAAAATCTTTTGAGCAAGTTTCTGTATATATGTATGTATAACAAAAAAAATGCATTCAATAAGTTAATGTGCATATGTATGTTACCGTGTATAGAAAATATAATTAATATAAATCTCTAAGACGAATTGGTTACCTTGTATCTCATTCACTAACCAACTTTGAGAGCACGTTAAAGCTTCCAATGTATTTGGTTTAAGGCGTATATCCATGACAAGTGGATACTCATGCACAATTATCATTTCAGCAAGATCTTCTCTTGATGAATTCGCATCAAAGCTATAGCAAGAAAGATTTGACTGTCCACCTGGTGTTTTCTGTCCCATTGACAACACTTGTTGGCGTATATCCTTAGTTTTTCGCCTCTTACACCTATTGTTCATGTGTTCACGTAAATGACTTGTCCCGCTCCGGCTGCTTCCTGCTAAAAGCTTATGGCAGTACTTGCACTCTGCCTTCTCTTCACCATTTATGATTTTCTTATCAAAGTGATTCCATACATCTGAAGTGAGTTTCCTTTTATTCCCAACTAAGTTTGTAGCTTCGTCTTGTAAAGGCTGTTCCTGTGACTCATATCCTTGAGACTCATTCATGCTTTGAGTTTGATTACCATCCACTTGTGTTGTATTAGAATCATCACCTTGGCGTATTTCTCTATCCATATCCATGATCCTAAACAAGAGATGGTGTAACATAAAAAAATGAATAAAAGCCAAAGAGTAAAAAAGAACAAACATAACAAATTGCAGGTTTGGCTTATCAACTGTAAGTAGAAAAAAAAGGTCTGCAACTTAAAATTATATAAGCAAGAACTAGCATAGCTTAAATACAACGAAGCAACTAATCATTCATAATTATTCATAATTAACTACTTATATAATCATGAACTAGCATAGCTTAAACCACATCTACGAAGTAATTGTTCATAATTGTTCATAATTGACTCCTTTACTCCTTAACTACATCTACGAAGTAACTAATTGTCAAGACTTTTGTAATTCTTTATATTGAATAATAAATAATTGATCAAAATTGAATGCTTTACTTCTTTTAGACCATAAATCAAACACTTTGATTATAGCCTCACATTAATGGTATAAGCCAAATTCATATTACACTTTTATCATAGATACAATTAAAAAAAGATAAGAGAAGTGAAGAACCTGTGGTAAGTAGTAATAGTATCCTTAAACTTTGAAGATGAAAAAATTCATGTGTGTGAGAAGTGAAGTGTCTAGATCTAGAATCAGGCATAACCATTGATAAAGTTGGAAGATGAAAGAATCAAAGAATTAATGTGTGGGAAGTGAAGAGTCAGGCGTGGGTATGGATTTAATTTTTTGTAATTACCTAGATTATTAATTATTAAGGCATGGGTATTGTTTGCAGATTGCAATAAATAAACGGGTAAAAATTCGGGTAAACGGGTACGGGTAAACGGGCGGGTATTACTAAAACCCGTATCCGAACCCGTACCCGAAAAAAAATATTTTTTTCTACCCGAACCCGTATCCGAACCCGACCCAACCGGTTCGGGTTTCGGTTTTCCCCATCGGTTTCGGGTGCTTTTGCCATCCCTACCCCCCCACACACACTCACAACAAACCTCAACTTACTCATTTGGGGCCACCACTTCCAACTTTATTTTTTTTATTCAAATTTCCAAATAAACTAAATTCATTTAATTAAAAATAAACATTATACAACACAATAAAAAAAATATACGAAATGTAAAATATACGGTAAAAAAACATACGTACTTTCAAATTTAAACACAAGTAAAATAAAAATATTAATTTTACAATTTTGAATTAAAAAAATCAAATCACCCTTTTTTTAAACGGTATAGTTTTGAGCGGGATTATTTAAATTCATATTCAAGTTCAAATTCAGAATCATATTTAAATTGGAGCGGGATTATTTAAATTCAAAATCATATGTGCCTATATATACAACTCTACCAGATTTGTTTATCACACACAACTCACACACACAAGTTACACACACAAAAATGTCTCCCAAATATTTCTCTCAACAATTCCCAAGTCCACAACAACTGCCGGAAACTACCTTTCCAAGTCCAACACAACTGCTGGAAACTACCTTTCCAACTCCAACACAATTGCCGGAAACTACCTTTCCAACTCCACCAGAAGAAGTTGAAGTTTATTCAACACCACCAGAAGATGTCTTTCCGGTTTTCCAACACGAAAATGTATTTGTAAACACTCCACCTCTTAACAATCCAATTGTTAACACTCCACCTGTTAACAATCCACATGCTAACAGTCCACAGATGGACCTCCAAAACAATCCATTTGGGTTTAGTGAGGCTTACATTCGTGAACTTGCGCAGGACGAGGAAAATTTTAGAGAGATTATGGAAAACGAGGCACGCGAGGAAGCTGCTTGTTTGGAACAGGAAGCCAAAGAAGCTGAATATCTTAGGCAGAACTACTTTGACATCATGGAAGCAAAGTACTTTGCTGGCGAGTTTAATTCCTCTTCGAGTGACGAGGGTTACAACTCAGATGATTCGTATTCTTACTTTGTTATTTCAGTTAATTTGGTGGTTGTTTGTAAGCGTATTATATATTTGTTGTTTTAACTTTAATCTTCAATTAATGTAGTGTTTTAACTTAAATGTTCAATGTAATTTGTGTTTTTAATTTTATGTTTGCATTTTTTTTCCTTCAAAACACTTCGTCTTCTATTATACAAAACACTTCACCTTCAAAACAATTTGTATTTTTTTTCCTCCAAATACATTCATCTTCCAATGTTAAAAAAAAAAAAAAAAAAAAAAAAAAAAGTACAACACAACTCCTCGTCGTGCAGACGAAGACCTGATTGACGGCGAGCACGAGCGGTGTCGCGGCGAAGGGCCACGTCGGACGACGAGCCCACACCTAGAGCTCTTAGAAGGTTTTAGTGGTTCCATGTACTTGATATTATGAGAGCCATACATCTTTTCCCACCTAATATTTTTCTCTCATTTTATTATTAGTTAAAATTTTTAAATCTAACTTTTTATTTATAAATTAATATATTTTTATATAACATTTATTTTTTTTCAAATTATTCCTAAATCCAAAATTCAATTCTAAACTTATTTACAAACCAAACGAAGCCAAGTAATGGATTCATTAATTGAATAGATAGTTATACAAAATTTAGAAATCAACGCACTAGATTCTTTTAAAAAATTAATTTCTTATATTATTTATAAAATAACAATTTATTTTGTTATAATATTTTTTCTCTTTCCTAAATGCAATTCAAATCAAATGCAAATTTAAATCTTAATCCGAATCAAAATCCAAATCCGAATCTTAAACCCGTCTAAAAAAAAGGGGGCTAACAATTTAACTCAAATATATATCTAACATTGAATGATGACAAATGTTTTAACGTGGATGAGATAAAAATATAAATTTGAATGAGGTCTAGAGTGATACTTAATTGGTTGTTATTACACGCTATAAACTTTAATTTAAAATTATTTGAGGACAAAAACTTCTTTACATATTAAGGGATCAATCTTCACTCTTCATTTTTATTAGATCTAATGGATGAGATTAATCTTAACAATTAAAAAAACTCACTTTCATTTATTTTTTTCAAATATATATATTTTTCAAACCGTTAATCGTCAAGCAAAAAAAAATATACCATTACGACGAGCATTTAATTATCTTTCTATAAATAGGCACTTTGATATACTTTAGACAAAAAAATCGTGTTTTTCACATTTTTTTTAAGTTTGTTTTCGTTTTTTTACGTTACTAAAATTTACATAAAAAAATCATATATGATTTAACTCTAATTTGAATACCAAATGTGATATTAGTGTTAAATGATTTAACACTAGTATCACATATGATATTACTTGCAAAGAAGTCACTAAAGTTTGTGCGAAAGTTTTCCTAAGTCACTAAAATTTCGAAGTTGTCATCCAGGTTACTGAACTTAAGAAAAATCATTTTGAGGTTACTGAACGTATATAAGAATATACGTAAACATCAATACCTTGTAAAAACACGACATTTATGTTACTTAACATACAAAAAGTGCGTTCAAGTTACCCAATTAACACTGAAGTTATAGAAGTATATGATTTTCATAAGTTTAGTAACCTAGATGACAACTTTGAAACTTTATTGACTTAGGACAATTTTCACGCAAACTTTAATGACTTCTTTGTATAATAACCCTAACACTAATATCACATGTGATCATCAAATTAGTGTTAAATTATATATGATATTTCATGCAAATTTCAGTTTCGAAGAAAGACGAAAAAACGTGAAAAAACGATTTCTTTTTTCTTTTTTCGAAAGTATATCGAAGTGCCCGTATATAAAAAGATAATTAAATGCTCGTCGCGATAGTGTAATTATTTTTGCTTAACGATTAACGGTTTAAGAGATATTTAAATTATAAAAAATATGTGAAATAATAAAATGCTTTTAATCTCAGCAATTGACTTCTTTTTAGATGGATAGTGGAGATAAGTCCCTTGATATGTAAGAAAAGTTTGGTATGTAAAATAGCTCTCCTCATAAACTTTTCTTATCATGAAAATTGCACCGTTTTTGAGAAAAGATATCTCGGCTTGCTTATAATCAGTTAGTTTGGTACTAGTTATAATACCCGTGCACGCACGGGGTTTTAACAAAAAAATTATTATGTATTAATATTGAATATTGTGTCTTTAAAGGTAATTGCATATAATTATATAGTTATAAGTTTCGTGCACGCACGAAGTTTACACATAAATCAAATTTATTTTAACACTGTAATTCAGTATATACACATATAAGAATTTGCCCATGAAAATTGTGATCTAAATACAACTAATACTTATGCACAAGTTTTTCATTATGCATTAATATTCATTGGAATTTGGTAAAATATTTGTAAAAAATTCTATTAGGTAACTCAAGATTTAATTTTATTTAGCTGAAAAAGATGTTGATGTTGTTATTTAAATTTCACTACTAATATTATGTTGTACACATGATGCAAGTTTAATAGCACATAATGAGCTTTGATAAAGTTAAAGTATACTCCTTAAAATTTAAAAAAAAAATAAAAAAAATCTATATATCCTTATATAAATAAATAAGAATTACATGAGTCATTGTTATAAGTACAATCGCGTATATTTATTTTTATATTAAAGTAACCCGTGCTTACAATTTGATAATTATATTCCCGTTTTCAATAATTTTGCCGTATTTAAAATGTAAACTCGTGTCCAAATAGGTTAAACTTTTAAAAATGAAATAAATGAGTCATTGTTTTTCTAGATATCCTTATATAAATAAATAAGAATTACATGAGTCATTGTTATAAGTACAATCGCGTATATTTATTTTTATATTAAAGTAACCCGTGCTTACAATTTGATAATATATTCCCGTTTTCAATAATTTAGCCATATTTAAAATGTAAACTCGTGTCCATATAGGTTAAACTTTTAAAAATGAAATAAATGAGTCCTTATTGAGCGTACATAGTAAAAATTTGATACTTAAAATCTTCTTGTCACACCCCAATTACACATTTCTGGTGAATGGAATACTTGGGAGGGCGTCATAGCATCAAAGTTCTGATTATATCGAGCGACCTAAAGTGTCGTTTGAAAATATCGTTTGATTCAATAAAATAATCGAGTTTACAAATATTAGGTCCCAAAAGATTTTCAATATATCAAAACGAGTTTGTTACAATCAAGCGATAGTTAAGTGCATAAAATATAGGTGAGGCGCGTCGACACCGCGACTCTATGATAAGTCCACATGCATGCCATGAAGTGAATGCCTTAGATACCGAGATAAAACATGCTAAAAGTGTCAACACAATGGTTGAGTGAGTTCATAGAGTTTGGTTAACAAGTAAAGCTTTTAAAGAGCGTTCATGCAACAAAGGCAAAGTTTTGGTCATTTAGAATAGTCCAAAGCAAAGGCATTGTAAATCCACTCGGCCCAAGTTCGCCCATACAAAACTTGCAACTGTGTTCACAACCCATTGCACAAAATATAGTGTGTCTAATAGTCGATTATAAGTTACCACAATAATTCACAATATAGTACCATGTATATAATAATGTATGCCAGGCAAAGCCCCTAGAATAAATAATATGCGTCCCGTAACATAGTGGACGAGAGGTTGGCCGACCTCTAATAGCGCTATCCATACTACCTACTAATAGGAGACTAACAATGCGAATGTACGAACAGTACATCATACAACTATTATATACAATTAAGAACACTCCGAACATGGGAGAATTTGCACTACTCCGAACATGGGAGACTTTGGGTCAAGAACGCTCCGTAACATAGTGAGACGTTCTGCTCCGAACAGGGGAGACTTTGGGTCAAGAACGCTCCGTAACATAGTGAGACGTTCTGCTCCGTAACATGGGGAGACCTTGCACACTCCACCGATAAGGCGAGAATTATTGAGAATGCTCCACCAATAAGGCGAGACTTTATAGTGATGCTCCGAACATGGGAGACTTTATAGTGATGCTCCGATCATGGGAGACTTTATAGTGATGCTCCGATCATGGGAGACTTTAGGTCAAGGTCATAACACGTATGGTTCAATAAGTTCAAACAAGTCATAAGTTTGTATTTAAGTTCAAGAGTTCCGTTCAAAAGTTCGTAATTAAGTTCCAAGATTTAGGTCGAGTTCAAAAGTTCAGAATAGTCAAAGAGTTCGAATAATATCAAAAGGTTCAAGATAGTCGAAGCGTTCAAAATCACGCCAAACAAGTTTAAAATATATCAAAAGGGAGTTAAAAGAGATCAACTATATGTCAAAAAGTTCATATCAAGTCCAAAGTGTTCACTTATATGTTAAAGGGTTCGAATCAATTTGAAAGAGCTCAAATATACATGTCGAAGGGTTCAGAATCAAGGAAAGTGTTTCAACTAATAGCGTTCATAACATGGTGATCAATTTAGTTCGGACATAATCTACTTACGCGCACATAGAGTGAAACAAAAGATATTTAAGTTCATATAGACGTAAAGTAAAAGCAAGTAGTTGAGCATGTATCTCTCCCGAAGAGTTTATAAAACAATTAAGCGAGTAAAAGTGGGGCTACGAACTCACAGTGCAATGTTTATGATGACAAAAGTAGATACTTGAAATGAGGTGCGATCTCTATCCATGACCTAATATGAATGATATGCTCTAATATAAGTCGTGAAACAATGTCGTGCATGCAAACTCATATGATATCCATACCACTTGTACATTTTGGAAAATAAAGTTTATCGTCGAAATATATGTTTATGACATATTGTCAAGTTACCAAATACTTTACAAGTACTTACGTCGAAATGATATCCTACGATAATCATTTAGTGATTTATTATGAATCTGTAACTTTTCGTCGCAAAATAATATAATTTGACAAGTCATGAAAGTGACTATATGGCCTCGGAAAGCTAGTCGTAAAATGGTGCACATCGAGTGTTAGGAAACAAACTCAACGGTTTTGGGAAGCTTGTATCATTATCTCAAAGTTTTAGCTTTTAAGTTTTTATCATAGAGATCTCGATCATGGAGAAAACATAGGTGAAGTATGGTACTTGTACCAAAAATATTGTTTAAGGGTGATTTTCGGCAAAGTTTGAGTGATCGTATTATACTCGTTACAACTCCGTTTGACGAACGGTTGGACATTTTGGAAAGTAGGCTAGACGAACTCACTTTTACTAGAAGACATCACGTTATAAAAAGTATTACATCCTTGTTAAAAGCGACCCTCAACATGGTCAGCTTGTTGCCGTAAGGTTTGTCTAATAGAAATATATTAGTTTTCTTATATAATAAAGTTCGGCAACTTTGTGTAAGCGTGTATAATTTAATCGTTACAAGTCCGTTTTCGTTTTATATATCCTTGGAATCGTGATAATATATACTAATATATTTTGATAAGTCGACACATTCAATAACGCTTAAGACTCATTTTTGACTCGTAAAAGTTAATATAACATCTTTGAATTTTACGGATTTTATAGTATTCGTCGTCAAATTTGAAAATAGCATAACTTCTTCGTTATAGCTCCGTTTTAATCCGTTCAAGCGGCCACGTTTTCGTTTTAAAGTATATTTTCTGAATATCTAGCCCAAAATATTTTACAAACTGTCGGATTTTCCAGATTTCACAAATAAGATCAGACCCTTAATTATAGTTGTCGAAATGGGTTTTTCTCGCGCCAAACCTATTCTAACCAATTCAAAACAACTCCGAAGCTATTCAAATCCTACCATACACCTTCTTAGGGTGTCATGGGTTCCTAGACATCACCAAAATGATATGTTACAAGGGATAATTTATAGGATGATCATATTTCAATATAAGTAATAAAAACATTAAAAGTGGTATAAACTCATATGTAACATGCATGATATCTTGCAAAAATGATGAAATAACATAAAAATGAATATGAAAGAATTATGAAGATCATGAAATGCTTACTTGAATGATTATGTGAAAGAAAGTGATGAAAACCTTATTAATCTAAAGGTTTTTATTTCAAAACCTTAACATAGATCACTAGTAGAACTTGTTAAACACTTGAGCTAAAAAATGTATGGTTTCCCTTGTGTTCTTGATATGTCCGGTTTTACAATGGATGAGAAGAGAGAATATTTGATTTCTTTACACCTTCATATGTGTTAGTATGTGTGTATAATATTAGTACTTAATTAAAAGTAGGCAAGTATCATAGCATACCTTAGATATTTTGTACCCAAATAAATGTGTGTCATCATATATGTCGACACATATAAAAGAAAGAAAAGGGTAGATGCATTTTATATCAATTAAATGTATAAGTGTAAAGTGAATGTGTAGTTATTTAAGGATAGTTGGTAACTTGTATATATATTTAAGCATTTAGAGTAGCGTTAGCTAAAATTAAATTTTAACGGGTCAAAATAAAACATATTGAAGTCATAAAAATTATAAAAGTACATTTCTTGCAAAAATTGAGTGGAATAATAATTATCGTGTAGTTTTTACGAAAACCGCCGTAATTATATAAATATAACAATTTATGTACAAAATAAATTTAAAACACCGGGTAAACTAATAATATAATTTTTATGGTCTTAAAATGAGTATAAAAATTATATCATGGTAATTTTTGAAAGTATCGGATCAAATGTTCAAAATAATTAATTACGCGATAGTGTTTATTTAATAGTAAATAAACGTTTACTGAAAAATGCAAAACCATGCACGAACCGATATGAAATGATGAATATAGAGTTTGAGAAATGACCGGAAATTGAGAATTGTGACACTTACGCAAATTTATATGTTGTTATTTTAAAACAACATACACATTGTATTTTTTTTAAGATATAAAGTACAAAAGTCATAAAGTATAAGGGGGTATTTGTTTATAATTCATAGTTATTAAAATTCAACAACTAAAGTTTTATTAATTACCTCATCTTTTTTTAAGTTTTTGTTTTCACAAATTTGAAACCTATATTTTTATGTGTTTTTTTTATCAACTAAATTTCTCCACCAAATTTATTAAAGTTTGACCAAAATCAATTTAATTTTGACTTTTATTAACTAATCACATCACACGATTTTGCTTACGTGGCGAAATCGAGCTCTCTTATTGACTCAATTATTTTTTCAACAAGAATAAATTAACAAAATCACTCCGGAATGATGTAATTCTTTTATTATATAAAAGATTATTGGATCTCGGCCCAACAATTACGTCAAGTGAGTCTTTCATATATGCTAAACTAATCTAAAAGTGTTTCAATAAAAATTAGAGGTGATAAAATGGTTGGTTCGGATTGGGTTAGGTATTGGGTCTTAGATGGGTCTAGGTCTAGATAGGTATGTGTTTAGATGGGTCACTTAAATGAATTGGTCTAAATAGGTATGGGTCAAACGGGTTTTGGGTCGAGTCGGGTTTTTTTCATTTTTAACTTTTTTTTTCATAGAACATAATAATTTATTTGTGTAAACAAATAGAAATCGTATTCAATATGCGTTTTTATACGTTTTGGTCCGTATTTATACATTTTCATACGTTTTTATCAGTTTAGTCTGTTTTTATACGTTTTCGTCCGCTTTTATCCGTTTTCGTCCGTTTTTTAATGTTTTCGTCTGTTTTTATACCTTTTGGTCCATTTTCATACGTTTTGATTCGTTTTCATATGTTTTCGTCTGTTTTTTGTACATTTTCTTCGCTTTTATAAGTTTTCATCCGTTTTCGTCCATTTTTAAATGTTTTCGTTTTGTTATATACGTTTTCATATGTTTTTATTTGTTTTTGTCCATTTTTATACGTTTTCATCCGTTTTTATACGTCTTCAACCGTTTTATACGTTTTCATCCGTTTTTATACGTCTTTATCCACTTTAGTCCGTTTTATGTACTTTTGTACGTTTTTATATGTTTTCCTCCGTTTTTATACATTTTGATCCGTTTTCTTCTATTTTTTACGTTTTCGTCCATTTTTTTTACGTTTTCGTCTGTTTTTATGCATTTTGGTCCGTTTTTATACATTTTCGTCTGTTTTTATACACTTTCATCCGTTTTTATATTGTTTTATTCGAATATGTTTTAGTCCATTTTTATACGTTTTTGTCTGTTTTTTTACGTTTTCGTCCATTTTTATTCGTTTTCGTTCATTTTTAAACGTTTTCGTCTGGTTTATAAACATTTTCATACGTTTTTATCCATTTTTACACGTTTTCATCGTTTTTATATGCTTTCGTCAGTTTTTATACGTTTTCATCAGTTTTTATACGTTTTCGTATGTTTTTGTCCGTTTTCATTCGTTTTCGTCCGTTTTATCCATTTTCGTCCATTTTTATTTATTTTTGTACGTTTTTATATGTTTTTGTTCGTTTTCATACGTTTTTATTTTTTTTCGTCTGTTTTTAATACGTTTTCTTACTTTTTCATCGTTTGTATATGTTTTATTCATTTTTATAAGTTTTCATTCGTTTTTATTAGAGGTGGCAATCACAACCCATCTAGAGAAAAATGGGTTGCTATGGGTAAAAATAACAACTTATGGGTTGGATTGGGTTACCCCATTTGCAAATAACAGGTCAAATGGGTCAACATATAGACTTATGTGAATCAACAAATGGGTCGAATGGGTCAACAAATGGGTCGAATGGGTCACTTAAGGGTCGGATGATAACTCAACCATCATTAGATGTCGTGTTTTTTTATGTTTTAATACGTTTTTATATTTTTTTTCGGTTTAACATTTTCATCCGTTTTTCGCGTTTTCGGCCGTTTTACGTTTCGTCCGTTTTACGTTTTCTTAGGTTTTATGTTTTAAATCATTTTCGTTTTCATACGCTTTTTACGTTTTCGCATTTTTACGTTTTCGTCCGTTTTACGTTTTCATCCGTTTTGCGCGTTTTAGTCCGTTTTTACGCGTTTAAATCTGCATTTTACGTTTCGTCCATTTTGGGCGTTTTCGCTGTTTTTGGTTTTAACCGTTTTTGGCGTTTTCACGTATTTTCGTTTCGACCATTTTTAACGTTTTCATCCGTTTTTACGTTTTCGTCCGTTATTGCGGCGTTATCGTCCGTTTTGCGCGTTTTCGTCCATTTTGCGCGTTTTCATCCATTTTACGTTTTCGTCATTTTTTGCGCGTTTTCCTCCGTTTTTACACGTTTTCGTCCATTTTTCGTTTTCGTCCGTTTTTCGTTTTCATTCGTTTTGCGGCGTTTTCACCCATTTTTACGTTTTAAATGCGGTTTACGTTTTCAACCGTTTTGCGTTTTAGGTCCATTTTTTACGTTTTCATCGGTTTTTGCGCGCGTCTACATTTTTGCGTTTTAAATGCGTTCTTTCGTTTTCGTCCGTTTACTTATTTAAAGCGTATGAAATTGTAAAAAACTTGAAAACGTAAATAAGCGGACGAAACATAAAACAACGAACAAAAGCGTAAAATGGATGAAAACGTAAAAACGGATGAATACGATAAAAATGGACGAAAACGTAAACAATGTATTTAAAAGCGGAAATGGCGTATGAAAACGTAAAAGCAGACGGCGTTTAAAAGGTTAAAACGGACGAAAGCGTAAAAATGGCGGTCGGCAAAACGGCCGAAAACGAAAATGGACGAAACGTAAAAAAGGCCCGAAACGTAAAATACGCACGAAAACCCGAAAAACGGATGGAAACTGCAAAACGGACGAAAACAAAAAAATGATTTAAAACGCATAAATACGCAGCGAAAACGCCGCAAAAACGGATGAAACGTGCAAAACGGACAAAACGAAAAACGGATGGAAGCGCAAAACGCAAAAACGGATGAAACGTAAAATACGGACTAAAAACTTAAACGCTAAGAAAACACGCAAAACGGATGAAAGCGGTGCAAAACGGACAAAACGCGCAAAAACGGATGAAAACATAAAAAAAGACGCAGCGCAAAAGCGCAGATGAAAGCGTAAAAGCGGACGGCGTAAAAAGCGGACTAAAAAGCGCAAAACGGATGAAAAAAAATGGGCGAAAACTAGGGGTGTGCAAGAAACCGAAAACCGAACCTAAACCGAAAAAAACCAAGAACCGAAACCAAAAACCGAAACCGATTGAAAAACCGGCGGTTCGGTTTTATATTTTGAAAACCGAAGTTTTGGTTCGGTTTGGTTTTAGCTTTAAAACCGACCAATAGAAACCGAGCAAACATTTAAAGTCAAAATAATATATCTTGCCTTGTTGTTCATAAATAAAATAAGTACTTTATCTCGATATCTTCCTTTACATTCTGGTTGTCAATGATGCATTTCAAATGTGTGATAACTCTGCTAATATTTTATTTCATAACAATATACATAACACAAATGTGCTTTAAGGTAAAAAAAATGGGTACAAAAATGTCACAAGAACACATTAAGTTTGAATGTTAATGGTTGTTCCTGTTGAAGATGGTGCAATTAAATCAAAAGATTGAAGAACTTGTTTCAACATAATTCTTTTTTCGTTTACACACCCTTCAATTGTTTCAGTGTATCTTTCAAACTCTAACAAATCCTTGGAACTTGGAGGCAACTTTGAGAATGTTGGCACTTGATTTAAGACGGTTCTTTACCCGTTTTAGTACCGTTGTACCGGTTTAAGATATGGTTCTATTTTATGATATATGTCAAATCTACTTTGAAAAAGCAAAGCTCGATAAGTCGTATAGAAACCGAAAAACCAAACCGAACAAAAACCGACAACCGAAAAATCAAACCGTCACAAAACCGAAACCGAATGGTTTCTAAAAATCAAAAACCGAAATTTTTTGGTTCGGTTTCGGTTTTATACAAAAACCGAACCAAACCGAACCATGCTCACCCCTAACAAAACGCGCAAAACGGAAGAAAAGTAAAAACGGACGAAACGTAATAAAATGGTTGAAAAGCGCGCAAAAGCGGATGGCGTAAAAAGCGGACGACAGCGCAATAACGGATGAAAGCGTAAAAAGCGAGCAGCGAAAACGCACAAAAGCGGATGAAAGCGTAAATAAGCGGACGGCGTAAAAATGGACAGCAGCGCAAAAGCGGATGGCGTAAAAAGCGGATGAAAAGCGGACGAAAACGTAAAAAAAACGACGAAAACGTAAAAAAATGACGAAAACGTAAAAAACGGATGAAAACGGACGAAACATACTATAGTAGCATGATTAGATGTGGAAATGTAACGAGTCTACCCGACCCAACCCGACCCAGCCCGTTTGACCCATGACCCATTCAACCCATTCTTATAATATGACCCGTTTGACCCATGACCCATTTGACCCATAAACCATTTGACCCATGACCCAAACCGACCCGACCGACCCATTTGCCACCTCTGGTTTTATACGTTTTCATCCGTTTTCTTATGCATAATCCATTTTATGCGTTCTTATCGTTTCACACATTTTATTAGGGTGGTAAGCGTTATAAAGCGTATACAAATGGATGAAAACATATAAAAGCGGACAATAACGTATAAAAATGGATGAAAACATATAAAGCGTAAAAAATGGGCGAGAATGTGTTGGATATGAATTTTGACCCAATTGTCTCTAACAAGTATTTAAACATAAAACAGCCTAATTAAGATCTTTGATAAGGATCCGGGAGAATAAAACTCACTGATAAGGATCAAAGTGTAAGACCCCCTGATGGAAATCAGAATTCTTACTCTTTGTTGATTATCAGAAAATGTTACTCCTTGATGGTTATCAGAGAGTATAGCTCGTTGACTGTTACAATGAACGTTGGTCACTGATGGCTATCAGTAAGAGCGACCCACTGATAAAAAGAAATCAGTGAGGGTTTTATAAAGCTCAATCAACCGTCAAGCTTTGGAAGTCGAAGACCAACTAAAGAAGCACTTTGTGGTGATGCGCTATAAGCAACACCGAGGCACTAAGATATGAAAATATCTCTTTGACCTTGTAGACTTATCTACGAAAGAGTGATTGGTCCGAACAAGTCAAGTCTAACGGACTTAAAAGCAATTTAAACACAAATGCAATTTAAGATCGGAGGAATATAGAGTTCTGGGTGCGTTAAGTCCCACGGAGGATGAATTGGTGTTTAAAACAACTTGAGATGATAGAATAATCACTAAGGATAGTGATCGATAATGATTTCGATGGATAATTACCTAAAGAAAAGATTTACAAATAAAAGCGACTTAAATGCAAATTAAAAGAAATAAAAGTTAAAATCTATTAAATAAACGCTATCACTATTTTTACGGATCGATGAGCGTTTATGATTTATAAAACAAAATAACTTAAATAAACTATATTAACTAAAGCGTAAACTTAAATTACTTAAAAGCGTTATTTAAAAGCGGAAGCAGCGTTATTTCGAAAATGGCTGGGCTAAAACAAAAACGTAAATTTTAAGAAATAAAAGGCCTATGAGTATAAAACTAATTTTCTTACAAAATATATGATAAAAGAAAATTTTAGAAAAAGATTTATATTTTTAGACTTTTATATTTTTATTATGATTTAAATAAGATTTTACACTAATTAAATATTTAAAATACTAAAACTTATGAGAAAAATCGAAACTTTTGTAAAAATACTTAACACTAATATGGATTTATGAAAATTAGAAAACTTGAAAAAGCTACTTGAATAAGCTAGTAATAAGCTAAAAACACTTAATAAGCTAAGCGGAATAAGCGATATAAGAGATTATCTTATGCAAACTAAAGCAGAAAAAGACCCAGGCGCATTGGCTTACAGTGTACACCACTATCACCCTTAGAAGGAGAGGTCTCGAGTTCGACCCACCCTCCCTTTTGCACAACCATTTTTTCTTGATTTTTTTTTGAAACTTGTTAAGCACATTTAAATAAGCAATTTTTATAAGCGTGACTAATGATGAAAACATCTAATAAGCAACGTAATAGTGATTATCTTAACGGTGGTCTAAGATTTGAAATAAGCACAAGGTTAAAATCAAATTGCTATTTAGGCTACTTTAATAAGCAAACTAAAACGAAAATAAGCTAAGTGCTATATTTAAACTAGATTGAAAGCGAATAAGCACAAGTTATAAAGAAATAAGCTTGAATGCTTTAAAATAAGCACCAGTTAAACTGTTATGAGCAGGACACTTTGGTTCCTACTAGGTACCTTTGAGCTTAATCTTAAGCAATCAGAATGAGCTAGAAATTGAAAACTAAGACTTGCAATAGCTAGATGACCTTTTCAAATTTTCAAAAGCTAAAGTGCTAATGGTTTGGTTCACTAAATAGCTTTTGGTGAGCTTATAAAAATTAGACAATTAACTGAGTATAACTCAGTTTACTGAGTTAAAATGGACAAATAAATAAGCTGTTGGCAGCCCCATCAAACAAGCTGCAAAGTAGAATTTTAAGCTTGTAACTTTAAGTTAGCTAGGTTGGCTACTCAAAAACCTAATTTGCAAAGGCTAAAGCTCACAAATGAACTCTTAATGAGCTTATGAACAATTCTACTAAATCGACTACTCGGTGTCCTATGTAAAATGGACAAAACAATAAGCTCTTTGCGTGCTTATTAAATAAGTTATATATTAAAAGTAAAACTGAAACTTGAGATGGTTAGGTGAGCTTTTCAAAAGCTAACTTACACAATTTTGGCTAACTAATAAGCTCTTAAAGAGCTTATGAAACTATATAGCTAACTGTGTGCACAGGACACATTTTTTCTTTTGACTTTTTAATTTACTACACAGTTTGACTTTATTGAATTTACAACTGATTCTATAGACTATTTATGTTATAATAAGTTGTAATAAGGTGAAATTAAGCTAGAGTACTAAATTTTAAGCTAATATGATGAGTTTAGCAATCTGAAACCTTAATCAGTTACTGTTAAGGATGAGATCAAGTTACTTTTGACTTTTACTAAAACAAGGACTACATTTTATTGTTGTAATGAGATACTAGATGACAACATGACTTAAAACAATTATGAATAATAACAATCATACACTGGAATGTTACTAAATCAGCAAATCCAAACACTCCTTTTAGAAGCGGTTGTAAAGCTTTTCAAAGGATTCTCGATTTAAACCATGCAAGCGGATTAAGGACTTGTATTATTATATATTTAGGCTGAATAAGCATAAAGCAATAGTACTAACAACTTAAAATTCAAGAATGGTACTTATGCTATAATGACTGTTAAAATGAGAGTTTTAGCAACTACCAATTTTAAAGAACAAGCAAACTATATTAAGCACTAATCTCACTTATCATCTACCAAACATGCATAAAAACAAAGCAATAAGCTGAAATAAGCACTTGAGCAGTTAAATGCATAAAAATGGGACAAAGGCTTACAAGATGATTCCAAGTTAAAAGGAGAACCAAGAGCTGAAATCACTTCCTATGGCTTCCATGAAGCTTTAAACCCACAAGCAATCAAATTCCAACTCGCACCGACTTTCATCCTCATTTCTATATCTTTTAATTTTCACTATTTATTTGGGATTTTGAGAATTTTGAGTTTTATGCTAAAGCGAATTATAATGTATCGATGGCTTTAATAAGCTATTTAGAAGCTTACTTGGACTTATTCAATCCTTGATAACAACTAGCAACATATTCTAAACTTCATGAAATTCTTGGATAATTAAAATTTGCATAAAGCGAGATAGGACCTCAAACTTGAAATTGATGATCTCAAAAGTTTTATTTTACACTAGAAACATAAAATACAAGGTTCAAAAGCTATAAAATACACTGGAATTTAAATTTAGATTAAAACGACATTAAAAATTAAAATTACACTACTACTCTTTCCACACTGCTTCTTTTTCTCCTTTTATTGACTTCAAACATCCCATGTCGACCTCTGAGACTATCCCATCACATATTGACCATTGGATTGATCCAGCTAATCAAAATTGACAAATGTCACTTTTGGCGCCAATTTTCAATTGAGCAGGTATTTCACATTAATGGGATTTGGTTGATAGTGGAGGTGGAGGAGTTAATGTGAGTGTAATAGATGAGGTGGAGGGTTGGAAAAGTGGCAAACCGCCTCGTATTGGTGTATCTGAGGGTTGGGGAGAAGGGTGAGCAGTACCCTGGTTTTGGCGGGGTGTCAATTGCTTGACCTGGTTTAATACTTGGGTTGGATATTGGGCTCGGTGGGATTGGGCTTGGATTTGGGTTGGTTGTGGGTATTAATAATACTAGGTCCGTTTGGTTTATTAAGACAAGGACCATTCATGTAATTCCAACAAAGTTAAGGGACTGAATTTGCAACTCTTCCAAAGCTCTCACAAGGGTTAAACCCGCCAAGTAATAATAGTACAAGGACAATAGTGCATAAAATTCCATTTTTACAAGTCCAAGGACTAAAATTGTAAATTTTGGATTTTGAGGACTAAAAGTGTAATTTCCCAAAAGTTTATCATAAGGACCATTTTGTCATTTATAAATAGTATAAGGTTTATTTTGATTATTTTCTTATTTTTAAAACCTTAGGGACTAATTTTGTGATTTTGCAAAGTTGAGGACCAAAGTTGTAAATTTGTGATTTTTAACTTCAAAGGATTATTTTGAACAACTTTTGAATCCCAAGGACCTAAAATGATATTTTACAAGTTTTTGAATGACCGAGGGTGATTTTGACAACTTTTGTAACTTGGGGACTAAAGCGCCAATTATGCAAACTTAATCGTTTTTCACAGATTTTGATGTTTTGCATTTAAAACATATAAAACACTTGTTTGTGATATTTTTATCATTTTGAAGCATTTACGAGTGTTTCGGATGTTTTGGCATTAACGATATAAAATGATGAGTATTTGAACACTCGTCAAAGAGTTATTTAGTCTCGATAAATGGCAGAAGCGTCTTGGGAGGACAAGCTAACACATTATTCTCCCACCGATTAAATCCATTTCATTTCGTTTGTTAAATTAATTAATTATTATTTCAACTTAAAACCATTTTAGTGACATATCGACTTAAGTTAGACTTAAACATAGCTCTTGGGACGACCTCGGTTTTACCAATTTCTAGACTACTCACATTGGGTACACCGCCGTCGGTGCTCATGTAGATCATATGTAAAGCGAGACTTAATAAATTTAAAATGTGATATAAGAAATATAACATCAAGTTTTTTTGTTCTTCGGAGAGCTAATTAGGATTTTAATGTAAGTGTTTACAATTTTGGTCTTAGTAATCCTCATCATTTTATCGTTATTTATCAATCTCACTCTTTGAATTTTCGGTACAATGGATGACATCGACATCGACATGCTCACCTCTCGAGGGTACTTAGCTATGACTCGTGAAGATCAAAGGCCGAGAGTTGTAAACCGGCTATTGGGGCTAATATGCACTTGAGATCAAGAATTAGTTTATCACGGGAATTAAGAGTGGCTCTCTTTTGGAAGCAAGACCAACGATGCTCACGAGCACGTGGACAAGGTCTTGTACATCGCGAGTTTTTCAACACACGGGTGTTTTCACGATGCAATCATGCTCGGTGTTCCCATGACACTCGGCTGGGCGGCGAAGAGATGGATTGATAGGTTACCGGTAGGGACTATCAACACGGGACCTCATCAAAAGGCTTTCAATTAAAGATATTATCTCCATCTAAGACAACAAAGCGACTTGAGGAGATCCATAACTTCAAACAAGATGAAGGCGAAATTTTGTATCAAGTGTGGGACAGTACAACGATCTCTCTACAAGTGCCCCACTCATGATATCAACAAACATCAAGCTGTCAACATCTTCTAAAAGGTGAATATTTCAACAAAATAGATGCTAGGCGCTCGGGGTTGATCCGGGATGACACTGATGACGTATAGTATGTATAACGAGCCTACTAGGCCCAATACATACTATACGCTGCATCGGGCTCAAGCTCGATGATTACAAACCATGGGCCTACAAGAAGCCCAATGACGAAATTGGCTATGGTCCGGACTTGAGGCGCACGCAAGACACATAACGGGTGAACCTTCAACCGTTAGACCTCTTATGTCGCGTCCGTGATTAACACGGAATCCTTGTCCGCCAAGGATCCGGCTCAGAACAACTAAGCACTACATGCGAGAATCTAGGAAGCCTAGCAGCGAACCTCGCCTATAAAAGGGGCTCTAATCCCCATGCAAGGTAGAAATTTCTCTCGTAATTGCACACATACTCCTATTTTCCCTCTCAAGAATGTGTACTTACTCTCACGCCGAGTCTAATCGTGGGGTCAGTCCCCACTGTAAGGCTAACAGTTTACTCTTCTTGTGGGAAAATCAATCAAACTACTTGGATTAGTACAAGATCGCCCCATCGAGGCTTGTTGGCCCGATCCGGCAAGCTATATTCGACCCATTATAACCCGTCGCACAAATTGTACTAACAAGTTGGCGCCATCCGTCGGACCCATTACACTGTGCGTTCTAGAAAATACTCACCATGAGCACTTGATTTGGACAAACTCCGGCTTCGTGTCCACGTTGCAGAGTACGGTGAAAAGAAAACCATACGGTCTCGACGGACCTTGAGGACCAGCGTTCGACGCAGCCTCGTAAGTATTGTGATAAGTATTTCGACCGGATCTTGCCTATTGTGACGGAGAAAGTTCATAAACGAGAAGAAAGAGCCAAGGCGGCAAAAATGGAAGGATTACCGTGAAGCCCAACATCACCATAGGCGGAAATACCAAGTGGAGATTTCTGAAAATGTTTCGAGGCGACAAAGTGGCGGAACACGCAAAGTAGTGGCGGCCAAGAGGCGCACCGATCTAGGTCACCCAAAGGGAAAGAAGGCGGAAGGGAAGCGGTGTTCAAAGGGTGCGCAAAGCGTGTTCCACCGGCTCGGAGACAAGAAGGAAAATACTTCAGTATACTCCAAAGACCACCGGCGACAAGTCCGCCACATTACCGGAAGAAAAGAGAGGGCAACGAGCGAGACTCCCAATTACAACCGGTAGGGTCGAGGATTGGGAAGGCCAAAACCGAAAAAATTTTGTCGCGGAAAGTGAGCAATTTGTTCAGTGATAGGCCTCGCGGAAGTGGATACCGAGGGTCCGAAGTCAAAAGCGAAGTCAAATGACAACAATGACCGTGACTTGGCTAGACCCTAGATCTGCAAGGAGATCGATCCGTTCACTCTACATATCCGCTACTTTGAAATGCCTATGAAAACACGAATGTCAACCAACGTGAAAACATATGATGGGGCGGAAACCCGGAGGATCATCTCAAAATCTTCGAGCAAGAAAGGTGGAGCGATGGGCCATGCCAGCGTGGTGTCACATGTTCAAATCCACACTAACTTGGATCCGCTAGAGTGCGGTTTGACGACCTTCCATCCGAGTCAATAGACGGCTATGATAAACTAAAGGAAGCCTTCTTGACTAACTTCCTCCAACAAAAGAAATGCATCAAGGATCCGTAGAACTTCATCACATCAAGCAAAGAGGCGGAGAACTAACGGAAAACTTTGTAAGAAGGTTCAAAGAAGAAACGAGAAATGTAAAGGGAGCCCTAGAAATTATGAAGGTCTCGAGTTCATGCATGCGATCACCGATCCGGAGCGATTAAGCGGTTACACGACGAATCCCGAAGTCGATGAGCGAGTAATGAGCATAACGACTTCCTTCCTAAGAGAGAAGTAGCCGCAGGAAGTCATGAAAGAAAAAGCGGAGGAACAAAGACCAATGGAGCGAACAACGGTCGAGCATCGGCAAAGCTTCAAAAGGGTTTAAGAATAAGCCAAGAATAAGAGAAAGGCAACATGATTTCCATGACCCCCGAAAACCTTCGAGGAGATAACGGCACAAAGGAAAGAAAGATCCACAAACCTTTTCCCAACCACGACGGTGAGAAGTAAACTAAAGGGAAGTTCTGCGAATTTCACGGAAAAGCAAGACACACCACAAAAGAGTGTGCGCATTTGAAAAAGCAAAGGAAGAAATGAAGAAAGGGCCGATGATAGAAGTTGATGAGTAGCAAGAATAAGCGGAACCGCATCGCATCAAGGAAAAATGAAAGCGGAACTTTAGTGAAGAAGAAATGCAGAGCGCCAATAAAGCGAGCACGCATCATGACATCACGACAAAGCGAATGAAGATCGACCTATAAACCTCAATAGAAAAAGACTCGGGAAGCAAGTACAAGCGTTGAAAAAGCGCACGGCCACTTCAAAACAATGGAATCGCGGAAGGTCATGCGGAAAGGAGCAACAATAAAGATGGAAACACGCTACGAATACATGCGGAAAAGGTTCCATAAAATAAAAAGAAACAAAGACTCGTGACCTAAAAATAATTAGCTTGAGGAAGTAAGCGCGCAAAAGAAGTGCAAGAAGTTGCGGTGAACCGACATAATAGATACAACCATGGGAAGGAAGTACTCAACAACAAACAAGCAAGGCGGAAGCAAAAGGATAAACATTATCCGGATAACAAAAGAGAAAATCTTGAAATGGATACATGTTCCTTCCCAAGGAATATTATGTCAAATCAAGCGGAAGAACAGACACCCAGTGCTACGAGCCTGACACGCACTAACCTACCAACCTAGAAAAAGACAAGCTAGCACATGAAAATAGTAAAATCTTAGCTATAAATCGCATGAAGTAAAAAAGGAAGCGAGTAACGCAAGAAAAGCAAAACAATAATCGTGGTTCTCCATAATCAAACACACTAACGGGAAAAGTCTAAAGAAGTTCATTACGAAAGGGCGAAGATGTTATTCGGAAGAAGAATTCGACACGCATAGGAAAGGAAAAATACAAGTGTCTCATGGCAACATATCGCCAACATGTGATAGTAAAACCATTCATAGCCGAACCTTTATCACCTTCACAAAAACATTACAAAAGAAAACATGGCGAAAACCAAAAGATGTTCTTAAATGACTACTAATAATGCTTAGTCGTTATAAAATGACGACTAATCACCCACCACCACAACACCTCATAACACCCCTTCACTTAAACCTACTCCTATGGCATTTCAAGTACCTTGCCAATTTCGACGGCGGCACACCGCGACGAGCAATAATGTCGATTAGACTCCCGATAGCCATTGGGAAACAAGATCGTCTGGTGCTCACGGATCAAGCTGGGAGGCGACTGCAAGGAGCCACGGGGAAGTGAAATTGTAAGGAGGGTGATGGAGTGTGGAAAAGGATGGGTCCATAGGGAAGGATAAGAAGGAATGCTAGGGGCGTAGAGTTATATTAGGTAGTCCACAGCTATCAAGAAGCTTCACTTATAACGGCAAGCAACAAAGGATGCAAATTACACCTTCATCCTATTGTTGTTACATCCGACCCCAACAAGCACACGTCTACCGGCCCGAGTCAATTAGGTTGGATAGGCGAATGTAAGCTAAAATGACCCGGCTTGAGGCGGCGGGATATGTATATAAAGCTACCCTTACAGCTACACTTTTAAAAAGACGGAACTATCCGAAATATGAAAAGTAAAGTTTGGCTCTCGGGAATCACCGTCGGAAGAGTGGCAGAGATCCCCCAAAGGAAAAAGTAGTATATAAGGAGAGGATTCTAGCCCACGAAGAGAAGCAAGAGTACTTATAAAGCGTTACCCACACCGTGAAAACCGGTGAAAAAACAACGACAATAATGAGATGGTCGCGTTACGGACAACCATCAAAACAAACTTCCGCAATAAGGAAATCTTCCAAGAAGCAAAGAAACCGATGTCCGTCATCACAAAATTGAAAGAAACAAGGCTCCGTGTAGCCATAGAAGTAAAAGAGTAAGGCGGTAATGGAAAAATGTAAAATGTATTTGAATTTACCTATTTTTGTAATGTACTTAAAAATAAGATCAATTAATAAAAAAATGAAGATTAGCTACCTTCATTATTTTATTCTTTAAAATGCATTTATTTTTATTAAGTGCATAAGACGCCCAAGCACAAGAATTGGGCACGACTCAAACATGTTATTTCCGAATAACATAGAGTTATCACGAATAACCAATTGGTGAACAGCATAATCACCAAAGTACGTAAGAGGTATTGCAAGCCCAGTACTAGGAGGATAGCCCAAAATTATCCAAAGACTGTGCATATTTGTATAACGTTAAAAATAGCACCGCACAAACAAAAAGAGATACGTGCGCAAAAGATTGTTAACTACGTTCATATCCGTATAACGTTAAAATAGAAACACAAAAGCGAAAAATGGCATGCACAAAAAGCATCAGGAAATTACGTAAAGAAGAAGTTATAGCATAAGCAAAATTAGCGAACAACGTGCAGAAATACAAACAAAAAGTAGCGCAGTTATCGAAACATCACAAAGAAGAAAGGACAAATATTGTTCAAAGGATCACAAGGCATCTATAAAAACAAAAAACTAAGATTGTCTCACAACAACCACATCGGCCGTGCTCGGACATGGCGGAAGAAGTCCAATTAACCTCCGGGTTCGGGTCATTCGCAATTCTAGCAAGAGAACTAGATCCAACAACATCGTAATCATCAATAGAAAGGCATATCGAGACAGGAAGGAAGAGACACAAGTGACCAAGAAGTAGTACCATAAAGTTAGCCCGGCGGTTGAAAGTGCTTCCACACCCACAACATTACGAGCGGACAAAAGAATCAACGGAAGAATTATAAACATCGGCAATAGATAACCGATGAGCACCAAGCGTTTTCTAACTTTGATCAACTCTCTTACGAACAACCTCAAAGAGCAAGACAAAGAGTTGCTACCAACAACAACATTACTACCCTTATCATAAGCGGGAATGATGAGTTGCTCAAGATCCGGCTATAACCCGCAATCATATGAGCATTCGCGGAAGGCCCATCAACACGAAGAAGATCCATAACTTCCGCAATACCAACATCCTTGTTAGACTTAAGCACGGAGTAAAGAAAACTCCACATTTTCAAGGGCCTTCACGGTGGAAACATAATGATCTTCCGAAGTATTATATCTGACAAGCTCAAGAAGCTCTCTTTTCTCCTTGCCATGAACAATGCCCGCCGCTAAGCCCTCTTGCATACCCTTGTCAAGCTGCGCTCAATAACACGCCATTGCCGCGTATACTACGGAGAACTTAAGCACTTAAACACAACAAGGCTCATCTTGTTAGTTAATAACCGGTGGCGGCTAGATAATAACGAAGAAAGCGGGGGTGAAACTCCTCATCAAGATGGCTAGCCAAGGCATACAAGTCAACAACGGTGAATCAACCTTCCGCATAAGTCCGCCATCTTAGCATCACGAATCTTACAAAATTCTTCCTCCAAGCGACAAGGGAAGGAACTCATTGCGGAGCTCGAGCATGACTCCTCCAAAATCCGTGTCGCAAATAAAACAAAGTTAGAAGACAATGGGAAACAAACAAGAGGAACAATTAACCAAAAAAGGCGCGGACGTGCACACTGTCCGGAAAGGTTGGAATTCGAGACTTAAGAACAACAATTTCGACTCTCAAGTAGATGATTCGAGAATCCTGCGTCAAGAGATGATTGAAGTGTTGCCACTTTCATTTCGAAGAGAATTTCGTTCTTCAAGCATGGAATTCTAGTTCTTCAAAGGCGAAAGTTCCATGCAAGGCGCTAAAAAGCAGCAAGCAGAAGATGTCTCGGAAGAAGTAGCATTAGCAACCTTAGACTCGAGCCAAAATCTCCTTATCCTTACTTGCGAAAAAGACAATAAGCGTTTCCGCACCATAGCATTATACTCTAAACAGACGAACTTGAACTAAAGCACAATTGTCATGCCACAACAACATTAAACTCACCAAGGAGACTTTCATACCCCATATCGAGCAGTAGGAAAGAAGGTGGGAGGAGCGAACTCATCCACCATAACACGACATTCATCAACATCATCAAGCGAACTCTTGGCAACATTCCATTTTGAAATATGAACACAGACGAAGAACCGAGTCGGATCATCAACGATCTGAATGTCCCGGTGAGATATCAAGGTCAGAAAGGTCATTAAGAATTGGATGAATACCGCCAAGCGAGAAGAAAGGTTGTCCGGAAGAGAGGAAGGAACATCCACTGACCCTTCCCTTCCCAAAAGCAAGGCGGTAGTAATGACATCCGTCATAACGCGCAGAATAAGCGCAAATAAACAAGTAAAGAACAAGTGAATAAAAATTTTGGAAAAACAAAGGAATTATGAAAGACAAAAACATAAACAATAAACACGGGGAGAACCATCAAGATGGAGCAAACCAAAATCAGATTGAGTGAGCGTTCGGCTTCATGAAGGGAGTAGTTGATAATAAAGGAGAAGAAGAAGAATGAGTGGGCAAAGCATTTAAACAATATTCAAGAGTTTGCGAACTTTGAGCTAACAACTTATGAATGGACTCAAGACTTACCACCGGTAGAAGCCCTACCGAATCGTTAAGGTCGCTCCTCACTTTCTTAGGGGATGGACAAGGTTGGTGCCGACTTTCTCTTCTTCCTCCCCAACCGGAAGCCATACCACTATCAAAACCAATATCGAAACCAAGTAGTCGGTCGCAGGACAATATCACCGCACGGTCAAGAAGCTCAGATTTCTTAACGACGACCACACGTCCAACTTCACCGAGAAGAGGAGGGCAAGAGAAATAATCGACCTTCGGTCGGTTTAGCAAAGGAACCTCATTCTCCTCCGTGGTCGGGAATCAACAAGCAACTCAATTGGGTTCTTCTTAACCAAAGACAACGGATCCATAGCTGCAGAAAGCAGACGAAGAAAAGCGCAAATCGGGACAAAACAAGAATAAATTAGCAGAAGAAAAAACATAGATATGTTATACCCACCCCGCTTCTCTTGATCATAGAACACAGGGTAAAAGTCATCGCCCAAAGTATAATTACGGCTCAACCCAACTAAACAAAGGAAAGGCTCCGAAAACTTAACAAAAGAAGAAGCATTAGTAACAAGGGAGGCAACATGTCCAACATCAAACTCAGTATCCCTAGGAGTGGCATCCTTAGGAAGATTTCCCCCAACAAAGAAAGGATGAATAGAGGCACAGGCAAATGAGTCAACCCAGAAAAAGTGATCGTTCCAACTCTTAAGACAACCAAGGGGTTTGGTATAACAAACGCCAAAGCTATCAACACGTTAACTAAAGAAATCCAACCATGTTTTTGAGACAAAACATAAAAACACCTAAATAAACCAACTGAGGGTTCAATACCAAGGGCAAAACAAAGAATCTCAAATTGAGAAACTTTAGCAGCACCGATGACAGAAAGCTGCGATATATGAATATGATAGTAGTCAAGAATGGAAACAAGAAAAGAAGACATGGGGAGGCAAAAATTAGCAAACTCAAAAAAGCGGGTATAAACACCGATCTTCCCATTCGGCGCTTCCCGAATACTTTGGTCAGGATCAGGAAATTCTGGATGAACAAAGCGCGAAATTGAATAATCAATACAGAAATGATCAAGTGCCTTTTGTGATAGTTTAGATTTGGTAGATGAAAAAGTACCCATAACGAAAAAAGAAAAAGGGAATCAAGAATCTAACCTGACTAAGGAACTTGGAAGGCAGATACGGCCAATGGTAAAATTGGATTGAAGAGCAGTGTTTGCAACAAAAGAGCAGTAAAAAGAAAAAATGAGCTAAAGCCAAAATAAAGGGTATTTATACAAACGGAACGATGGTTACCCAAGAGAAACCCTAAGGGATGACACGCGTCCAAAAGCAATCTAATCCAACGATACAAATAAAAAAACGAGGATAAGGATGGTAGAAGACCAAGGGCCTGAGTCAAATCAACGAATATGAAAAGTTGCCAACCGTCAAAGTTATAAAAAAAAACTTTCCAAGAAAAGGGGCGTCAGAAGCAGCTTCAAGCGTGCGGAAGAAAAATGATCACGAAGGAAGTAGTCTAAGTACATCCACCATGACGCGACAATATCTCTGCACGAGTCCACATACTAGGCTGGGGATTGGATGGTATAGCAGTTCTAAGGTAAAGAAGCATTCCAAAAAGAAAAACGCATGGAGCGGTGCGCTTGAGTCAACTCAAGTCTAGTGACATCCATGACGCGACAATATTCGCACGCAATGAACATACTAGGCGGGGACTTGATGACGTATAGTATGTATAACAGCCCACGAGGCCCAATACATACTATACATATCGGGCTCAGCCCAATGATTACAAACACAGGCCTCTGATGAAGTCCAATGACGAAATTGGCTATGGTCCGGACCTCGAGGCGATGCAAGACACCTAACTGATTTGGACCTTCAACCGTTAGACCTCTTATGTCCGCGTCCGCGATTAACACGGAATCCTTGTCCGGAAGGATCCGGCTCCGACAACTAACCACTACATGCAAGAATCTAGAAGCCCTAGCGGCAAACCACGCCTATAAAGGGCTCTAATCCCCATACAAGGTAGAACTTTCTCTCGTAATTGCACACATACTCTATTTTCCTCTCAAGAATGTGTACTTACTCTCACGCCGAGTCTAATCGTGGGGTCCGTCCCCACGGTAAGGCTAACGGTTTACTCTTCTTGTGCAGGAAAATCAATCAAACTACTTGGATTATTACAAGATCAGCCCATCAGAGGCTTGTTGGCCCAGTCCAGCAAGCTATATTCAGAACCATTATAACCCGTCGCACAAATTGTACTAACAACACCCATTCGATATTTTGACTCAATTCAAGATATGGCTGACCATTCTAAAAAATGGCACGATGGGCAAGCAGTAGAAGTGTTGGGGGAAGTATGAGTGAAACTCCATCAATATCAAGCAAGATTGATAACTTGGTTAGAGATATGAAGAAGTTGAAGAAAAATATGCATGCTATTCTGGTGGGGTGCGATACTTGTGGGGGAACACATCTAGCAAAGGATTACTCCTTGAAAGAAGAGGTAAAGGCTGTTGAAGAGGTTAAGTATGGAGAATCTAGTAGTCTTTTCAAGGTAATGGAAGTAATAGGGCAAGATATCGTGATACTGACCACCGGATATTACTCAAGAGTATACAACCGACCTCCTTACTTATTAATTGTTTCCTCTAAATACTTATTAATTGTTTCCTCAATACTAGAATAAGGACGTGACAATTCAACCACCAATAGGAGATAATTAAGAGTAGTAAAACCTAAGTAAACACATCTTTAAACTATCATACGAGCACACAATAATTAGACATAGACTACATACACCTTAGAATTAGATAATTAGATAAGTAGAGTAATCTGTAGTAATACCAACCCCAA
>CM040238.1:83357682-83466448 GCA_022545495.1 Chrysanthemum lavandulifolium | reverse complement strand
TTTGCATTTAAAACATATAAAACACTTGTTTGTGATATTTTTATCATTTTGAAGCATTTACGAGTGTTTCGGATGTTTTGGCATTAACGATATAAAATGATGAGTATTTGACACTCGTCAAAGAGTTATTTAGTCTCTCGATAAATGGCAGAAACGTCTTGGGAGGACAAGCTAACACATTCTTCTCCCACCGATTAAATCCATTTCATTTTCGTTTGTTAAATTAATTAATTATTATTTCAACTTAAAAACCATTTTTAGTGACATATACGACTTAAGTTAGACTTCGCTTATAGCTCTTGGGACGACCTCGGTTTTACCAATTTCTAGACTACTCACGACTGGGTACACTGCCCGTCAGTGCTCATGTAGATCATATGTAAACGAGACTTAATAAATTTAAAATGTGATATAAGAAATATAACATCAAGTTTTTTGCGCCGCTGCCGGAGAGCTAATTAGGATTTTAATGTAAGTGTTTACAATTTTGGTCTTAGTAATCCTCATCATTTTATCGTTATTTATCAATCTCACTCTTTGAATTTTCGGGTACAATGGATGACATCGACATCGACATGCTCACCTCTCGAGGAGTACTTAGCTATGACTCGTGAAGATCAAAGGCCGAGAGTTGTAAAACCGGCTATTGGGGCTAATATGCATCTTGAGATCAAGAATTAGTTTATGCGGGAATTAAGAGTGGCTCTCTTTTCTGGAAGCAAGACCAACGATGCTCACGAGCACGTGGACAAGGTCTTGTACATCGCGAGTTTTTCAACACACCGGGTGTTTTTCACGATGCAATCATGCTCAGGGTGTTCCCCATGACACTCACTGGAGCGGCGAAGAGATGGATTGATAGGTTACCAGCCGGGACTATCAACACTTGGGACCTCATCAAAAAGGCTTTCAATTAAAGATATTATCTCCATCTAAGACAACAAAACAGCTTGAGGAGATCCATAACTTCAAACAAGATGAAGACGAAATTTTGTATCAAGTGTGGGACAGGTACAACGATCTCCTCTACAAGTGCCCCACTCATGATATCAACAAACATCAAACTGTCAACATCTTCTCTAAAGGGCTGAATATTTCAACAAAATAGATGCTAGACGCTCAGGGGTTGATCCTCAGGATGACATCGATGACGTATAGTATGTATAACAGGCCTACTAGGCCCAATACATACTATACACACACTGGGCTCAAGCTCAATGATTACAAACCATGGGCCTACAGTAAGCCCAATGACGAAATTGGCTATGGTCCAGACTTCGAGACGCACGCAAGACACATAACGGGCTGAACCTTCAACCGTTAGACCTCTTATGTCCGCGTCCGTGATTAACACGGAATCCTTGTCCGCCAAGGATCCGGCTCCGACAACTAAGCACTACATGCGAGAATCTAGGAAGCCTGGCGTGAACCTCGCCTATAAAGGGGCTCTAATCCCCATACAAGGTAGAAATTTCTCTCATAATTGCACACATACTCCTATTTTCCTCTCAAGAATGTGTACTTACTCTCACGCCAGAGTCTAATCGTGGGGTCCGTCCCCACGGTAAGGCTAACGGTTTACTCTTCTTGTGCAGGAAAATCAATCAAACTACTTGGATTAGTACAAGATCAGCCCATCAGAGGCTTGTTGGCCCAGTCCGGCAAGCTATATTCAGACCCATTATAACCTGTCGCACAAATTGTACTAACAAGTTGGCGCCATCCGTGGGACCCATTACACAACTGCGTTCTAGAAAATACTCATCATGAGCACTTGATTTGGACAAACTCCCGGCTTCATGTCCACGCTGCGGAGTACGGTAGAAAGAGAAAACCATACGGTCTCGACGGACCTTGAGGGACCCGCGTTCGACGCAGGCCTCCAGAAGTATTGTGATAAGTATTTCGACCAGATCTTGCCTATTGTGACGGAGAAAGTTCATAAACGAGAAGAAAGAGCCAAGGCGGCAAAAATCTGGAAGGATTACCGTGAAGCCCAACATCACCATAGAGCGGAAATACCAAGTGGAGATTTACGGAAACAGCTCGAGGCAGCAAAGTGGCGGAACACGCAAAGTAGTGGCGGCCGAAGACGCACCCGATCTAGGTCACCCAAAGGGAAAGAAGACGGAAGGGAAACAATGTTCAAAAGGGTGCGCAAAACTGTGTTCCACCGCTCGAGACAAGAAGGAAAATACTCAGTATACTCCAAAGACCACCGGTGACAAGTCCGCCACATTACTGGGAAGAAAGAGAGAGGGCAACGCAGAGACTCCCAATTACAACCGGTAGGGTCGAGGATTGGGAAGGCACAAAACCAAAAAATTTGTCGCGGAAAGTGAGCAGTTGTTCAGTGATAGGCCTCACGGAAGTGGATACCGAGGGTCGAAGTCAAAAGCGGAAGTCAAATGACAACAATGACCGTGACTTGGCTAGACCCTAGATCCGCAAGGAGGCGATCCGTTCACTCTACATATCCGCTACTTTGAAATGCCTATGAAAACACGAATGTCAACCAACGTGAAAACATATGATGGGAGCGGAAACCCAGAGGATCATCTCAAAATCTTCCAGGCAGCGGCAAAGGTGGAGCGATGGGCCATGCCAACGTGGTGTCACATGTTCAAATCCACACTACTTCGGATCCGCTAGGAGTGCGGTTTGACGACCTTCCATCCGAGTCAATAGACGGCTATGATAAACTAAAGGAAGCCTTCGACTAACTTCCTCCAACAAAAGAAATGCATCAAGGATCTGTAGAACTTCATCACATCAAGCAAAGAGACGGAGAACTAACGGAAAACTTTGTAAGAAGGTTCAAAGAAGAAACGAGAAATGTAAAGGAGCCCTAGAAATTATGAAGGTCTCGAGATTCATGCATGCGATCACCGATCCGGAGTCGATTAAGCGGTTACACGACATAATCCCAAGTCGATGAGCAGTAATGAGCATAACTACTTCCTTCCCAAGAGGAGAAGTAGCGCAGGAAGTCATGAAAGAAAAAGCGGTGGGAACAAAGACCAATGGAGCGAACAACGGTCAAGCATCGGCAAAGCTTCAAAAAGGGTTTAAGAATAAGCCAAGAATAAGAGAAAGGCAACATGATTTCGCAACCCCGAAAACCTTTCGAGGAGATAACGGCACAAAGGAAAGAAAGATCCACAAACCTTTTCCCAACCACGACAATGAGAAGTAAACTAAAGGGAAGTTCTGCGAATTTCACGGAAAAGCAAGACACACCACAAAAGAGTGTGCGCATTTGAAAAAGCAAAGGAAGAAATGAAGAAAGGGCCGATGATAGAAGTTGATGAGTAGCAAGAATAAGCGGAACCGCACACGCATCAAGGAAAAAATGAAAACGGAACTTTAGCTGAAGAAGAAATGCAGGAACGCCAATAAAACGAGCACGCATCATGACATCCCTGACAAAGCGAATGAAGATCATGACCCTATAAACCTCAATAGAAAAAGACTCAGGAAGCAAGTACAAACGTTGAAAAAGCGCACGGCCACTTCAAAACAATGGAATCGCGGAAGGTCATGCGGAAAGGAGCAACAATAAAGATGGAAACACGCTACGAATACATGCGGAAAAGGTTCCCATAAAATAAAAAGAAACAAAGACTCGTGACCTAAAATTAATTAGCTTCGGAGGAAGTAGCGCAGCAAAAGAAGTACGCAAGAAGTTGCGGTAGACACGACATAATAGATACAACCATGGGAAGGAAGTACTCAACAACAAACAAGTAAGTAAGCAAAAGGATAAACATTATCCGGATAACAAAAGAGAAGAGAAAATCTTGAAGTACAGATACATGTTCCTTCCCAAGGAATATTATGTCAAATCAAGCAGAAGAACAGACACCCAGGATACGAGCCTAGACACGCACTAACCTACCAACCGGTAGAAAAAGACAAACGCTAGCACATGAAAAATAGTAAAATCTTCGCTATAAATACGCGAAGTAAAAAAGGAGCAGAACGCAAGAAAAGCAAAACAATAATCGTCGTTCTCCATAATCAAACACACTAACAGGAAAAGTCTAAAGAAGTTCATTCTGAAAGGAGCCGAAGATGTTATTCAGAAGAAGAATTCGACAACGCATAGGAAAGGAAAAATACAAGTGTCTCATGGCAACATATCGCCAACATGACAGTAGCAAAACCATTCATAGCCCAAACCTTTATCACCTTCACAAGAAAATTACAAAAGAAAACATGACGAAAACCAAAAGATGTTCTTAAATGACTACTAATAATGCTTAGTCGTTATAAAATGACGACTAATCACCCACCACCACAACACCTCATAACACCCCTTCACTCAAACCTACTCCTATGGCATTTCCAAGTACCTTGCCAATTTCGACAGCGGCACCCGCGACCAGAGCAATAATGTCGATTAGACTCCCAGTAGCCATTGGGAAACAAGATCGTACAGGTGCTCACGGATCAACTGCGGAGGCAGCCTGCGCAAGGAGCCACAGGGGAAGTGAAATTGTAAGGAGGGGTGATGGAGTGTGGAAAAGGATGGGTCCTTAGGGAAGGATAAGAAGGAATGCTAGGGGCAGAGAGTTATATTAGGTAGTCCCTAGCTATCAAGAAGCTTCACTTACAACGGCAAGCAACAAAGGATGCAAATTACACCTTCATCCTATTGTTGTTACATCCCGGCCCCCAAACAAGCACACGTCTACCAGCCCGAGTCAATTAGGTTGGATAGACTGAATGTAAGCTAAAAATGACCAGCTTGAGGCGCCGGGATATGTATATAAAAGCTACCCTTACAGGCTACACTTTTAAAAAGACGGAACTATCCGAAAATGAAAAGTAAAAGTTTGGCAGCTCCTCGGGAATCACCGTCAGAAGAGAGTGGCAAGAGATCTCCCAAAGGAAAAAGTAGTATATAAGGAGAGGATTCTAGCCCACGAAGAGAGCAAGAGTACTTATAAAAACGTTACCCACACCGGCAAAACCAGCGAAAAAACAACGACAATAACAGCATGGTCGCGTTATGGACAACCATCAAAACAAACTTCCGCAATAAGGAAATCTTCCAAGAAGCAAAGAAACCGATGTCCGTCATCAGCAAAATTCTGAAAGAAACAAGGCTCCAGTAGCCATAGAAGTAAAAGAGTAAGACTGGTAACAGAAAAATGTAAAATGTATTTGAATTTACCTATTTTTGTAATGTACTTAAAAATGAGATCAATTAATAAAAAAATGAAGATTAGCTACCTTCATTATTTTATTCTTTAAAATGCATTTATTTTTATTAAGTGCATAAGACGCGCAAGCACAAGAATTGGGCACGACTCAAACATGTTATTTCCGAATAACATAGAGTTATCACGAATAACCAATTGGTGAACAGCATAATCACCAAAGTACGTAAGAGGTATTGCAAGCCCAGTACTAGGAGGATAGCCCAAAATTATCCAAAGACTGTGCATATTTGTATAACGTTAAAAATAGCACCGCACAAACAAAAAGAGCAAAAGACTGTTAACTACGTTCATATCCGTATAACGTTAAAATAGAAACACAAAAGCGAAAAATGGCATGCACAAAAAGCATCAGGAAATTACGTAAAGAAGAAGTTATAGCATAAGCAAAATTAGCGAACAACGTGCAGAAATACAAACAAAAAGTAGCCGCGGTTATCAGAAACATCACAAAGAAGAGAAAGGACAAATATTGTTCAAAGGATCACAAGGCATCTATAAAAAACAAAAAAAACTAAGATTGTATCACAACAACCACACTGGCTTCAGGCTCGGACATGGCGGAAGAAGTCCAATTAACCTCCGGGTTCAGGTCATTCGCAATTCTAGCAAGAGAACTAGATCCAACAACATCGTAATCATCAATAGAAAGGGGCATATCGAGAGACAGGAAGGAAGAGACACAAGTGACCAAGAAGTAGTACACGCTAAAGTTAGCCCGGCAAGTTGAAAGTGCTTCCACACCCACAACATTACGAGCGGACAAAGAATCAACGGAAGAATTATAAACATCGGCAATAGATAACCGATGAGCACCAAGACGTTTTCTAACCCGATCAACTCTCTTACGAACAACCTCCAAAGAGCAAGACAAAGAGTTGCTACCAACAACAACATTACTACCCTTATCATAAGCGGGAATGATGAGTTGCTCAAGATCCGCTATAACCCGCAATCATATGAGCATTCGCGGAAGGCCCATCAACACGAAGAAGATCCATAACTTCCGCAATACCAACATCCTTGTTAGACTTAAGCACGAGAGTAAAGAAAACTCCACATTTTCAAGGGCCTTCACGGCGGAAACATAATGATCTTCCGCAGTATTATTATACTGACAAGAGAAGCTCTCTTTTCTCCTTGCCATGAACAATGCCCGCCGCTAAGCCTCTTGCATACCCTTGTCAGCTGACGCTCAATAACTTCGCCATTGCCGCGGTATACCGGAGAACTTAAGCACTTAAACACAACAAGGCTCATATCGTTAGTTAATAACCGGTGACGGCTAGATAATAACGTAAGAAGGCGAGGGTGAAACTCCTCATCAAGATGGCTAGCCAAGGCATACAAGTCAACAACGGTGAATCAACCTTCCGCATAAGTCCGGCCATCTTAGCATCCTGAATCTTACAAAATTCTTCCTCCAAAGCAGCAAGGGAAGGAACTCGGCTGCGGAGCTCAGAGCATGACTCCTCCAAAATCCGTATCTGCAAACAAAACAAAGTTAGAAGACAATGGGAAACAAACAAGAGGAACAATTAACCAAAAAAGGCACGGACGCGCACCTGTCCGGAAAGGTTGGAATTCTGAGACTTAAGAACAACAATTTCAGCTCTCAAAGTAGATGACTCAGAATCCTTTGCGTCAAGAGATGATTGAAGTGTTGCCACCTCAGCTCGAAGAGAATTTCGTTCTTCTTCAAGCATGGAATTCTAGTTCTTCAAAGACGAAAGTTCCGCAACAGAAGCTGCTAAAGAAGCAACAGCAGAAGATGTCTCGGAAGAAGTAGCATTAGCAACCTTAGACTCCAGAGCCAAAATCTCCTTATCCTTACTTGCCAAAAAGACAATAAGCGTTTCCGCACCATAGCATTATACTCTAAACACATACGAACTTCAGAACTAAAGCACAATTGTCATGCCACAACAACATTAAACTCACCAAGGAGACGCTCATACCCCATATCACGAACAGCGGAAAAGAAGGTAGGAGGAGCGAACTCATCCACCATAACACGACATTCATCAACATCATCAAGAAGCGAACTCTTGGCAACATTCCATTTTGAAATATGAACACCAGACGAAGAACCAGAGTCCGGATCATCAACAGTACGAATGTCCCCAGCTGAGATATCAAGGTCCGAAAGGTCATCAAGAATTGGATGAATACCGCCGACAGAAGAAAGGCTGTCCGGAAGAGAGGAAAGAACATCCACTTGACCCTTCCCCTTCCCAAAAGCAAGGACAGTAGTAATGACGGCATCCGTCATAACGGGCACAGAATAACTGCAAATAAACAAGTAAAGAACAAGTGAATAAAAGGCTGGAAAAACAAAGGAATTATGAAAAGACAAAAACATAAACAATAAACTGGGGAGAACCATCAAGATGGAGCAAACCAAAATCGATTGAGTAGACGTTCGGCTTCATGAAGGGAGTAGTTGATAATAAAGGAGAAGAAGAAGAATGAGTGGGCAAAGCATTTAAACAATATTCAAGAGTTTGCGAACTTTGAGCTAACAACTTATGAATGGACTCCGAAGACTTACCACCAGTAGAAGCCCTACCAGAATCGTTAAGGTCGCTCCTCACTTTCTTAGGGGGATGGACAAGGTTGGTGCCAGCTTTCCTCTTCTTCCTCCCAGAACCGGAAGCCATACCACTATCAAAACCAATATCAGAAACCAAATAGTCAGGTCGCAGGACAATATCACCACACGGTCAAGAAGCTCCGATTTCTGAACGAACAGCTACACGTCCAACTTCACCAGAAGAGGGAGGGGCAAGAGAAACAATACGACCTTCGGTCAGTTTTAGCAAAGGAACCTCATTCTCCTCCCGTGGTCGGGAATCAACAAGCAACTCAATTGGGTTCTTCTTCTTAACCAAAGACAACAGATCCATAGCTGCAGAAAACAGACGAAGAAGAAACGCAAATCAGGACAAAACAAGAATAAATTAGCAGAAGAAAAAACATAGATATGTTATACCCACCCCGCTTCTCTTGATCATAGAACACAGGGTAAAAGTCATCGCCCAAAGTATAATTACGGCTCAACCCAACTAAACAAAGGAAAGGCTCCGAAAACTTAACAAAAGAAGAAGCATTAGTAACAAGGGAGGCAACATGTCCAACATCAAACTCGGATCCCTAGGAGTGGCATCCTTAGGAAGATTTCCAACAAAGAAAGGATGAATAGAGGCACGTGCAAATGAGTCAACCCTGAAAAAGTGATCGCTCCAACTCTTAAGACAACCAAGGGTTTGGTATAACAAACGCCAAAGCTATCAACACGTTTACTAAAGAAAGCCAACCATGTTTTTGAGACAAAACATAAAACACCTAAATAAACCAGCGAGGGTTCAATACGAGGCAAAACAAAGAATCTCAAATTGAGAAACTTTAGCAAAGACCGATGATGAAAAGTGCGATATATGAATATGATAGTAGTCAATAATGGAAACAAGAAAAGAAGACATGGGAGGCAAAATTAGCAAACTCAAAAAGCGGGTATAAACACCGATCTTCCCATTCGGCGCTCCGAATACTTTGGTCGGGATCGAGCAATTCCGGATGAACAAAGCGAAATTGAATAATCAATACGAAATGGTCAAGTGCCTTTTGTGATAGTTTAGATTTGGTAGATGAAAAGTACCCATAACGAAAAAGAAAAAGGAATCAAGAATCTAACGACTAAGGAACTTGAAGGCGATACGCCAATGGTAAAATTGGATCAAGAGCGATGTTTGCAACAAAAGAGCAGTAAAAAGAAAAAATGGGCTAAAGCCAAAATAAAGGGTATTTATACAAACGGAACGATGATTACCCAAGAGAAACCCTAAGGGATGACACGCGTCCAAAAGCAATCTAATCCAACGATACAAATAAAAAAAACGAGGATAAGGATGGTAGAAGACCAAGGGCCCACAGAGTCAAATCAACCAGAATATGAAAAGTTGCCAACCGTCAAAGTTATAAAAAAAAAACTTTCCAAGAAAAGGGAGCGTCAAGAAAACGCTTCAAGAGTGCGGAAGAAAAAATGATCTGAAGGAAGTAGTCTAAGTACATCCACCGCACGCGACAATATCTGCACGTAGTCCACATACTAGACTGGGGGGATTGGATGGTATAGCAGTTCCTAAAGGTAAAGAAGCATTCCAAAAAGAAAAAACACATGGAACGGTAAAACGCTTAGTCAACTCAAGTCTAGTGACATCCACCGCACGCGACAATATCTGCACGCAATGAACATACTAGACTGGGGGGACTTGATGACGTATAGTATGTATAACAGGCCCACGAGGCCCAATACATACTATACATACACCGGGCTCAGCCCAATGATTACAAAACACGGGCTCTGCAGAAGTCCAATGACGAATTGGCTATGGTCCGCACTCGAGACGCATGCAAGACACCTAACGGGTGGACCTTCAACCGTTAGACCTCTTATGTCCGCGTCGCGATGACACACGGAATCCTTGTCCGGCAAGGATCCGGCTCCGGCAACTAACCACTACATGCAAGAATCTAGGAAGCCCTAGCGGCAAACCACGCCTATAAAAGGGGCTCTAATCCCCATACAAGGTAGAACTTTCTCTCTCGTAATTGCACACACATACTCCTATTTTCCCTCTCAAGAATGTGTACTTACTCTCACGCCGGAGTCTAATCGTGGGGTCCGTCCCCACGGTAAGGCTAACGGTTTACTCTTCTTGTGCAGGAAAATCAATCAAACTACTTGGATTATTACAAGATCAGCCCATCAGAGGCTTGTTGGCCCAGCCCAGCAAGCTATATTCAGAACCATTATAACCCGTCGCACAAATTGTACTAACAACACCCATTCGAGATTTTGACTCAATTCAATATATGGCTGACCATTCTAAAAATGGCACGATGGGCAAGCGAGAGAAGTGTTGGGGAAGTATGAGTGAAACTCCATCAATATCAAGCAAGATTGATAACTTGGTTAGAGATATGAAGAAGTTGAAGAAAAATATGCATGATATTCTGGTGGGGTGCGATACTTGTGGGGGAACACATCTAGCAAAGGATTACTCCTTGAAAGAAGAGGTAAAGGCTGTTGAAGAGGTTAAGTATGGAGAATCTAGTAGTCTTTTCAAGGTAATGGAAGTAATAGGGCAAGATACCGTATACGGCCACCTGGATATTACTCAAGAGTATACAACTGACCTCCTTACTTATTAATTGTTTCCTCTAAATACTTATTAATTGTTTCCTCAATACTAGGAATAAGGACGTGACAATTCAACCACCAATAGGAGATAATTAAGGAGTAGTAAAACCTAAGTAAACACATCTTTAAACTATCATACGAGCACACAATAATTAGACATAGACTACATACACCTTAGAATTAGATAATTAGATAAGTAGAGTAATCGGTAGTAATACCAACCCCCAAATCCAAACCCCGAGATTTGTACCTTTCCTTTTCTTAAAAAATATAAAAGATAAAAAATAATCTTCCTCAAACCCAACCTTAGTGTAGTAAATTTTACTAGCATTCCTATTCCCTAGAGAACGATATCAATACCGTGGCTTACCCTAATACTACACTACAACGATTAGGTTCATCGCCTAGGGTGTTGAAAACTTGCTCGATTTAAAAGGAAGTTCCTTTGACCCCGAACGACGCGTGAAGCGTTATCAAGTTTTAGCGCGCATTGCGGGAATAGAATAGCTAGTTAGTAGTCCACCTCGTTTAGGTTTCCTTTGCTTGATTCCTATCAAGTAAATTTTTCTCATTTTTTTAGCTTTCTCATAGTCTATCCCCCTTCTTCGTGACCTTTGTTCATAATCCCATCACTTTTCATCATGGAAGGTGATAACCACCCACCATTCATCAACCCACCACCAATTGTTTCCTCAATAGCCCGTACTCTTGGTGAATACTCGAGACCAAGCCACCTAGGCTATAGGAACACCATTGAGCTTCCCGAACAAGCCCAAACTACGGCCCTGCGATCCGACACCATCCGGTTGGTGCAAAACGGATGTGCATTCCATGGACTTCGTTCAAGATCCTTATCGAGATCTTAAGGATTTCCTTAAAATCGCCGATTCTATCGACCTCGATGCTACTACTCGGGAGACCACGCGCGCTGCCTCTTCCAATTCTCTACGGACCAAGCTAGTAATTGGCTTGAGCGACTTCTGCCGGATCCATCTCAAGATGGGATGATCTCACCTCTCGCTTCCTTGCTCAATTTTTCCCACCGGAAAGGACCGCTAAACTTAGGCGAGACATCTTGACGCTTCAACAACATCAAGGTGAATCTTTCTATGAGGCATGGTCTCGATTTAAGGACTTATTCCATAGAGTCCTCACCATGGCATAGATCTTTGGCTTCAAGTCCAAATCTTCTATGACCATACCGATTTCATCACAAGGCGGTTCATTTATCAAGCCGCCGGTGGTAGGCTTAGCGACTTCAACGCTAAGGACTCATGGGATATTATAGAAGAGCTTGTTGATCAAAGCCACAAACACTGGAATGAATCCCCTGAAGCCCTCGTTAAGGTGGTTAATGCCTTATCAACTCCTCATGGGTCTCCTAACATCACTGAAGAGCAAATGAGTGCTCTCAAAAGAAGGATTGACTATCTCATGGAAAGGAAGAGAGCCTCTGAACGAACCCCTCGAGGAATAGTTAACTCCACCAGTTCCTTCAATCACCCAACACCCTTCTATGAATCCCCGAGTCGTGAACAAAATCTCAATCTCGAACAGAGCTCCGCTCTACTTCCCCAATACCACTCTCACCAAGCTTTAAGGAACAAATGAGGAGTATATGGCGCCCATACTGGAGAGATTAGCAAAATTTGAGAAGGAGGTCTATAGGCAAAGGGAGGAGATGCAAGCCAAAATGGCGGAGATGATGGACTTAGTGAAAGAGTACACTAAGACGAAGATTCCCGAGAAGGTGCTAGTGAGGAACGATGAGCACGCCACCCCACTTTGCTGTGTTAACGCCATTTCCATTGCTTCGATGAGGATGGAGCGGTTGAGAAAAGGAGCCCGAGAGCGGCAAGGATAATAAGGATAAGAATGAGGCTCGACCGATGATGAACCCAAATTCATCAAGCATTACCTTAAGCATGAGATCAATAAGAAAACAATCGTTAACCAAGTGAAAACTTTAGGTGCAATGATGTTCTTAGGAAAGCCCTCTAAGGTGAAATAGGAGAGGAAGAATATGACACCATGCCTATTGGACCTATGTATGAGTCGATTCGAGAAAGCCAAGAACTCAAGAAGCAAGAGATCTCTCGGGAACTTTGTAATTCCATGTAGCATAGGTGACTGAGAACCTAAATGCCTTGGCCGACCAGGATCCGATAAACATAATGTCATTGTCGGTCTATAATAAGTTGACTAAGGAGGAACCGACCAAGACCAATCTTAGACTTTCCTTAGCAAATCATTCATATGTTTATCCCATAGGAATAGCGGGGATGTCTTAATTGAGGTTGCCAATATTGTCTATCCGTGGACTTCGCAATTGTAGACATTGAGGAAGATAAAAACCGCCATTAATCCAGGAACACCTTTCCGACCACCACCAAGGCAACCATCAAATGCGGTGAAGGATTATGATACTCAAAAGTGGAAAAGGGCAAGTTAGGATACCTATTGTTCGAGATATCCTCAAGATTATGGATAAGGTAAAAGATAAGAATTGCAGTGTCCAATAATGCGGTTAAGAAGAAAATGGTTGAATGGGAAAAAGGGCTTAGAGAATTCATGGTTCAAGGGTTAATGCGACATTGTGGAAACGTGATAAAAGTTAGGAAATAACTATACCACAATACCACAAACTCAAAAGAACCCTAAGGAATTTTTGAATGGAGAAAAGGTGCTTTTGTATAAATCAAGGATAAAAGCATTATGGGAAGGAATAAGCCAAGATGGTTTGGACCTTATACGGTGAAAGAAACTAATCTAAAAAATAAAACCGTTATCATAATAGACGATGTTGAAAGAGAATTCACGGTGAGCATACAACGTCTACAACCTTATGATGAAGGCTTAGTGGAAGAAATGAAGGATGGCAATGAAGTCACGTAGGGGCACGACTTCGAGTCTAGCTACAAGACTCATAAATAAAGAAAAGCGCTTCGTGAGAGGCAACTCATGCTTAATTGTTTGCTTGTTTGTGTGTCATATATCTTTTCATTGATTGTTTATTCTCATGTTTAAATTTGTAAAAATGTTTTATTTTGTTTTTAACCTCGCCTTAATTACATATAAAGGTATTTTACATAAGGGATAAGTGTAGGGAGGATTACACACGTTTTCAAAAGAAACGTAAACATGAGAATAACAATTCATTAAAAGATATATTTGTGTGTTTGTTCGAGTCAAATGCTTGTATCGAGTCATAATGGGTGTTTTGCGTAAAATTTTCCGATTCTAAAGATGTAAATTTTCCGAATTTTTCCGTAAAATCGCACCGCTTTTTCGGGATAACCGACGGCCGTGAAGGAGTAAAACAACATATTACTTTTTTTTCGCTTTCGAGCTACTTAAAAATTGGAATTTTCGTGTCTTAATTTTTCGTAAATTTCAGAAACATCCATTCCACAAGCATTATATCCTAGTTTAAATCGAGTCTTATATATATTATTACCACCGATTTTACGCGAAGGTTTCGTTTGTTTTCTTCAAGTGTGCGGGTTTAATTTATCAAGAAGAAGTTACATAATATTGGAAGGAGCTTTTCACGCATAAATTCTTCTTGGAAAGGACTTAACCACTACTTCACACACGGATCCTACCGAGCTAATCAGTGAGTACTAGTTTCTTTCGCTTTTATTTACCTTCCATTATCATAACTTTGATACTTTGGGAACATTGGGGACAATGTTCGGTTTAAGTGTAGGAGGAAAATAAAACGGGAACTTTGAAACTATGCTTATCCTTGAATATTTTCTTTATCCAATTGTGTTTGTGTAATAAACCATGAGAAAATGTCGGTTAGGGTAATTTTGGCACCAAATTTGAAATTTTCATGATATATAGGAGTGGGCCATTAGTCTTAACAAAAGCGTCTCACGGATAGGAAGTTGCATGACTAGCACAAAACCCTTTACCACCTAAATTCCACCCAAAATGTGAGGATCGCCTTAGATTAGTAGGAATTAAAAGCATTCATCTTTAATGCTTAGAGCGTGAACCGGTAGTATATTAGATTCTAGAACTTGTTTTGTGATGCATTCCGAGATCGTTAGTAAGACTACACTTGTGTAGTTAGGAATAACTAAATGATAAGAGGCATTAGGATAACCCTTGTTCGACACCGTAATATATAATTACTTCTTCCACCCTCGGCCGAGTAATTCCCCCACCCTTTGCGTTGTACTCATCTTTAGTACACGATACCCCTAGTTAACCCCTCAGAGCCTATCCTTTTCGCGGTTCTCGTGATGTTTCGGTTTTTCCGGAATATCAATGAAGAGCATTGTTTACACCCCACCCCCAAATATACACCCAAATCGCCTTAGCCTACCCTATATGCACTCACTTTTAGTGCATTATTGTTATCACCCTAAACCCTTAGTTCAATTATCTAGTTGCTTGCATGAGTTGCTAAGTCGAGTCATATCTTTTGTACACAGTTTTGGGACGATTGAGATTCATGGGAAAAGTTAAAGTTTGTGAAATGACGGGAAGGGAACGTTAAATTCAAATTCCCTTTGTTTGCATAATAATGTACCCCAAGTGTTTTGATATTTTCAATTCGGGGCAAATTAGTGTTAGAGTAATAAAAACTCAAGTGTAGGGATGTGCCTATAAACCTCTTTCATTTTGATGTTACCGTAGAGGATGGTAGAGTAAAAGTGTATGAAAAAAAAAGAAAAAAAAAAAAAAAGAAAAAAAAAAATAGAGTGAAAAAAAAAAAAAAAAAAACATACGGGCTACCATCCTACATCTATCCTTTAAATTTATGTTTGTTTATTTCAGTTAGCTAGAGTTTAGAGTGTCGAGTCTTGGCTTAGCAACGCCATTCTTCGTATGTATTTAACATAGAGATTTTGACTTGCCACCACTAAATAGCCTATCCCACCAAACCCTTTGTTTCCCTACCGTTAGCCTAATGTTACAACCCTTTAAAGACCTCTTTGATAGTCTTTCCTAGGTGCTTACGCCAAAGCGATGGAGGTTTGATCTATTCTCAAGCCTATGGTAATCTATGTACTAGGACCGGTTAATGAGTGTTTATCTTCCATTTCCAATTTGTTATATTTCATATACACCGAGAGAGATGCGAGTATCCAAACACCCCATGTGAGGTGCTAGTATGTAATTCCGTGCTTGTTATGACTTTTATGGGCTTATATGTGTTGTGGATTGTTTTAAACCAATGCTTCATGACCACTAACTTATAAATTAATTGGCTAAAAGCACATTTGCTTGAGGACAAGCAAATACCAAGTGTAGGGATATTTGATAAGGTTTTAAAAGGTACATTTTTAGGGTCGTTTAAGCCCTTATTTGATCACTTTTGTATCCGTTATTGCTTAATATCGTTCCTTTCACTTTTAGGTCTCTTGAAGGCAAAATCTTTGGAATGGCACTTATTTGGACGAAAAGCGCGAATATCTGAATAAAATGGCCAAAGTCGAATCGAGACACTCAAAGTCTGCGAAAACATAAGGGTGGCGCCATCGCTAACCTATGACGCCCGCCGGAGGATTTTGTGACGGACGTAGCAAAACTCCTATTTTCAAGCGACGACGCAAGTTATAAAAGAGTAGGTCGTCGCAACTCGCATTTACCTAGATGCAATCCAGACGGCGCCGAAGTCGAAGAGGACGGCGTCACAAGCATAAGGTGACGCCGCCGCAAGTCTAACGTGGCCAAGACGAAACCCTAATGACGGCGACATGACGGCGTCACAAAACATAAGGTGACGCCGTCGCATGTGTAATCTTATATATAGAATCCGAATTTTTCAGTTTTAAGGTGTAGTCTTTTGGAGTAAAAACCTAAACCGAACCAAGGTTGTCTTGTATAGTATTTTAGGGTTCCAAACCATATCTTACACCAATATAAGTGTTTTACTTCATTAATACAATTATGTCTTTGATTATTTGTGTGTATACTTGCATGTTCTCCATGTCCGGCTAATTTACTTGTGTGTTTGCTTAGGGAATATGAAACTTAATTATTGAATATTGATTGGTTGTCTCTTATCTTAGTTGATTAATGATCTAGTAATGCGATAGGTCATTCGTTGTGTACTTAATGCTTGATTAAATCTTTGTGAACCTTAGAATATGACTCCTTGAGTAGTTGTAAGCTAAACCATCCAAAGAGTGCCTTAGAGTAAGAGTTTATTATCCTAGTGGGTTTTGTAGACGAGACCCTTGGTAAGTTCAAAGAGTTAGGGAGAAACGCATACCCTACAACCTTAGACACACAACGCAACTAAGAATAAGGACGTGACAATTCAACCACCAATAGGAGATAATTAAGGAGTAGTAAAACCTAAGTAAACACATCTTTAAACTATCATACGAAAGCACAATAATTAGACATAGACTACATACACCTTAGAATTAGATAATTAGATAAGTAGAGTAATCGGTAGCAATACCAACCCCTCAAATCCAAACCCCGAGATTCGTACCTTTCCTTTTCTTAAAAAATATAAAAGATAAAAAATAATCTTCCTCAACCCCAACCTTAGCGTAGTAACTTCTTACTAGCATTCCTATTCCCTAGAGAACGATATCAATACCGTGGCTTACCCTAATACTACACTACAACGATTAGGTTCATCGCCTAGGGTGTTGAAAACTTGTTCGACGAAAAGGAAGTTCCTTTGACCCCGAACGACGCGCCAGAAGCGTTATCAACCAACTTGAACCTCAAAGTTCACGATGAAACCCTTAGAAGTCTGGAAATCAAATTTGGTTTATTGACCAACGAGGTACAAGGACAAACTATGAAGGGAGAAGCTAGTTCCTCCAACGAAATAGAGCAATGCAAGGAGATATTCACAAGCGAAGGCTTACCCCTTTATACATCCTTTGAATATTCTGAAGCTAAAATTAACTATTTGTTAGCCTTGATTATTTTTATTAGAAGTGATGGTCATTCACGATTAGGAACTTTGTAATGTGTGTTAGATATCGTGATAGAATAGTCAACGGGCTCGTGGATTGGGCTAAGCTAATTGGGCATAAGTTATGCTAAGCTAGCCTTGTCTAGTTCGTGAAACCCAAGCCCAATCCAAGTCCATCTCAAGGCCCATGGCCAAGCCTTAGGGCATCATCTCTTATTTATATATACCCCTCAAGTATGTCATTTGAGGGTGTGCTTGAGTGTGTGTGTGTGTTTTCCTTTGAAGCAATATAACATCTTATTGTTTCATCTTTCTTCTCTCTACCTCTCTAAACATACACGAATTCATATTGAAGTCACCAAGTTCTTCATCTTTTCTCTTTATTTACGCATAACAGTTTGGGTTTAACGTGGTATTCTTGTGTTCATTAAGTGGGTATTTGATAAGGTTGGTATATCTCGGGTTATAACACTATTTTTCTCAACTGTCTGAACAGGATGATCATGAACATGAAGATGAAAAAGAGGTGCAGACGAAAACCTTCATTATCGAGATGGAACCTGCTCAACCATTTGTGGAACCTTATCAACCACCAGCACAGTTTCCAAAGGACAATAGCCGAATATAAGACGCAATGTGTTGCAGAAAGACGCAAATGTTGAACATGAGGTAAAAATTGTGTTTGAAAATTTGTCTCTGTTCTTTTGCGTAAGCATATTGAAAAGTTGAAGCTATTATCTCATAATTGTGTTCAATTGCTTGTTCCAAAAATTGAATGTCTTCCATAAATGTTTCAAAATATCTAAGTACAAGACACCGTTCTGGTAATGGTCGAATTTCGCCATAAGATGGTAAAGGTCCATTTATTTGTGCAAATGGTTTAACGGGACCAACGTCAGAAAAAGATCCATGATTAATATGGCTAAACTTACCTATCTTTATTGATTTCCACCGTATTAGTAATTAGTATATTTTATTGTTTATTTAGTTTAATAATTAAAATCAATCAAAACACGTGATGGAATATGTACAACTCATTATACTATTACCTAGGCGTACTATTCTCGAGATCCAACTCGTACTTACCCCACTAACTACAACCGACCGGGTACACTGCCCGTAAAGGTGTGTGTCTATTGGGTAGAGTCCGGGTAAATATAAATAAAAATTCTAAATACTAAAAGAGCACCTAACAACACGCTCATCAATCACCTTCATTTCTCAACTTGTGCAAGAGAAGAACACACTGTATCAAGAAGATACAAAGTGTTGTAGTATTAGCTTAGTGCACTCGTAACACTTGTTACGTACTTGTTGTATATTGTGTTTGGAATTAAACGCACCATTACTAACTGTCTTAGTATTGTCAAGCATATAAACAAGGATTGCTGAAGATAACACTAACTGACTTAATACTAGCTTATTGGTGTTTTGAAAGTTTTTTAGAAATATACACTTTAAACTATAAACTATAAGACCTAAGCATATAAAAGCACAAATAAGCAATAACTAAGCATAAAGTAATAGTAAATAAGCACTAATAAGAAGAAACAAACAATAAGCAGTTTAAAAGCTAAAAGATGAAAATTGAACTTACAAAGGCCCTTTGCTCAAACAAGGGCATCAACCTGCTCACAAAGCTTATCTACAAGCTCCAGCTTATCAAATGATAAGCTGGTGAACCCACAAGCCCATCCATGTTTGGCTTATCAGCCAAATCAGCTTATTAACCCTTTAAAACCATTCTATTAAACCAAATTGTTTCGATATTAAACCACAAGCTCAAACAAGCTTTTACAAGCTTGTTTGAGTACTGAAAAGTATTTAAGAGCAACGAGCTTATTCAACAGCTTACTTATAAGCTAACATTTAAAAAATCTTAAAAGTAAAAAGACAATTATTTAAAGCAATACTGAAATTTTATTAAAACTTTAAGGATTACAATGCTTGTAAAAGTAAATACAATGATAAAAAAAAATACAATAAGCACTAAATAAGCTAAAACTACCCTAAAACTATTCTAAGAACTACTCTTTCTATGTGTTGGTGAGGAGGCTATTTATAATCTGTTGGGGAAGCTTCTAGGGTTTCTTATTCCTCTTGGTGCTCTCATCTCAACCATTCATCAACAGCTCAATCATAACAACCATTGGATCGTGGGTCAACACACTTCCACCAATCAGAGGCCTTCAAATTGCCATCGTGTCATTCCTTCTGACTTGACAGACCTTCTAGAAAGGTTAATCATTCATTTAAGTTGGGTAAGTTGAGGAGTGTGTGAGAGCAGGGTAAGTGGGAGGAAGGAGGGAGTGAACAATAAATGAGTGCGCGTTTGGTTTTTTATTTTATTGTTTGACTAATTTGACTGGACTGAGTCAGGGTTTAAAAGAGTTGGACGGGTCGGTTGTGGGATGGTGGACTGGTGGGGATGAATTAAAAGGGAAATGTAGACTCGGGGTTTGACAATATGAGGGGGTCAGGTTTAGGTTTTATTTGGATTGGGTTCAGTTTGGATAAAAGGGTTTTATTAGTTTTATTAGGATTTAACAAAAGTTAGTATTTTAGTCCTTATAGTTTATGTTTCCAGCGTATGTATGATCATGTTATGTGCTAGAAAAGTGTTAATAGTCTATGTGTGAATCTATCATAATATAGGTGCTTGAGGCGTATTTAGAATAATTCATCTTGCATTATCTGCCCAGTGAGTAACTCGATTATTAGCTTCATGTTATTAGATTTGACATGATGTTAGAATATGTATAGCTTCTAATATAACCGCAGATTTCCATGTTCATAGACTAGAAAATAGCCGAGTGTCACTTATTTTGTCATGATTCGGACATAGCCGAAAACAAGCCTTGTTAAGTGGTGCTCAAAAGCGCCATTAGTCATGTATGAGTGCTTAAAAATGCACCATTAGTCATGTAGTATGCATAAGAAGTGCACGATGTGCCCAAGAAGTGCACGATGTATAACTCATGTACAAGCGTCATTTGTGAATGAAATGTGCTTAATATAGTATTTACATCCTTTGTGGATAACCCATGTTTAAAATTAGTATATCAACTTTACATGTTAAAGCGTCCTTTGTGGATGACCCAAGTTTAGAAAAGTATGATGACAGGTTAGTGCCCTAAGGAGAGTACTCGTCGGCTAGAGAAGTTCTCACTTATAGCAGTACGACTACGCCTCGTCTAGTTAGAAGCCTTTCTCATACTGTAGCATATTAGATTTCACAAACACACTAAACCAAAGATCAAAGAGGCGTATACTATGGTTTTAGAGAGAGAAAGTTAGAGGTTGGGAACATTAGTGAGAGAAAGAAAAATCTTGTTATGAGCTCCAACTCTCTACCTTGGGAGGTAGAGAGTATTTATAGTTCTTACATAAATCGCCACCTACGGGCTGTGGATCAGGCATACAGTGGGTAAAGACCCGTCCGTCCTCCACGGTGTTACTTAACTAAATACTACTAAACATTAACTAATCTACGACTACGAGCTTAACGATTACATATACTGAGGTGACCGACTCTTTAATAACTGGATTTACTAAATCCTAACAATCTCCCCAAGTGGAGGTCACCTCAAAAATACATAGAATACAAACAGATATTACAATTATATTGTTCTTGGTTTCTTGTTAATGTTCTTTGCTCTCGTAGCTTGTAGTCATTGATTCTTCATTATTGCATGTTTGGATAATCAATGTGGAGGTCTTTAACCGATCCACGTGATGATGAGTTTTGAGCCGCATTGAGATCATCAACCAACATAAATCTCGACTCTTCCATTGTGGTGTTGGTATTATGTGATGTTGTGACATTTGGACCGACATGCTCACATTACGGATCATGATTTCTTCTTATCGAGTAGCGGAAGCTTTAGTTGATTCATGATATTTGCGGCAACAGTAGCGTAAGCATGGAGTAAAAATATCGAGTCATTGATGCACTAATCATGATTTCTTTAGAAATGAATGTGTGTGTGAGCATGCGGCTATGGATTGACCGCTTCATTCGATCACCACAAACGTCGGGCGACTGCATACATACAACAGCTAGCAATAAAGCGCATGAAAGTGTCTTTGATCACTTTGTTGAATTGAGGTACACGCCCACGGTTCCTCGTTGATCAAGACAATCTACCGCCTGTGATCGGTATAATTCAAGAATTTCCTTGATGTGGTTTCGCAGCTTGGTCTAGTCGTTCTCAAACCGGAACGTCTCAAAGAAGACAACACGGAGTGAGTGAACCAGCGAATTGAGATTCACTAATTGATGAAAAGAGATTTGAAAAACAATCGTGTACCACTTAATAGAAATTGTTTTTGCAATACAACGAAGGTTTTAAAGAAAATCAATAATCAATCATAAACACCTGTTATTTTGAAATATTAGTACACAGTCGATGTGCTAAGGAAAAGGATTTTAAGCACAACGACCGGTTTTTCAAAGGTATCCGTCAATCCATAACCTGAACCAGGATTGATTCAATAGATTGAATCGCCCATTGTTTCTCTTTCGGTTGTCACATGGTTGATCTATTGATAGATCTCACATGCCACCCACAAGGAGCTTGTTTGATGTCGATCCGTAGGTTTTCCATCTTCATTGTGAATATGTTTGCATATCACTCGGATGTTCCGCAATACCACAAGGATAATGCGAGGACTCATAATATGTAATCTCTCTTTCTACATGTGTGAAGCAGAGAGTCTTTATTGAAAGTGTCCTAATGAGATTTATTGATGATCTCGTGGCTCTAGACTCAATTGTGCATATTTGGTTCCTATGCCGAGACTAGGGAAAGGGTCTCCTTCTTCAATATCAACAAACTCTAAGAGAAAGTCTATAGATAATGCCTGGCCCCGTGAGAATGAAACAAGCCCTTTTAAGAGGAACTTAAGTGGTTTGGGAAGTTGTAGTGCGGTCGCCTTTGGGTCCATGACGCCTTGTCTTCAATACCGATGTTACTTTAGTAAACACCAAGTAGCATATGTATTGAACCCTATTCGCCTCTAAGGTTGAATTATCGAGGGCTATTTCTTTTCACCCCTTTTCATATTCAATTTTTTTCATTCTACAACCTCTTGATTGCTTACCGAGATTTCATAACTAGAACCTTGTTGGGTTTATTCCGGTTCTAGCTCTATCTCATCCGCACTCTTCCCATATCTCACTTTTCTCCTTTTTTCATCATACCTAAGGACTCTACACTATCTAGTGGATTGTCCTCGGAGATCCCTCCGGTTCTAAGCGGATCGTGGGAACGAATACCTAACTTAACCATCCTTATATCACCATACATAAAGTAAATTTGGTCGGTCTATTTGGTATTGTTCATCCGCCATTGGAACCAAATGAAAACCATTTGAAAATCAATCCGGATACTTGTGATATATTATCAAAGCATTTTGTACCTGAATTGTTTTTGATATTTTTAGAAAAGAGCTCCCCCTCAACATGTGCATCATGTATTCGAAATCGCTTTAGCACACCGGAGGCAAGAGAAATAATTAACTTTGAATACCATTTTCTAAAAGATATCAACATCACTTCCCCGATTAAATCAAGTAGATAAAGTATATTGAGTAGGATGAGGTTTTACAATTTTGCTCCCCCTCAATATGTGCCTCGAGGTTTGAAAGAGTTTTGCACCTATTGTAGGAACCCGACTTAGAGACAAATCAATCACATTTCAATTCTTTATGGTTTTTAAAGGTTGCTCCCCTCAACATGCATGGAAAATTTGAAATCGTTTGGCACATGCTGGGAGGAAAGCTTATAAATACTTATGAAACCATTTATCGAATTTCGCTTAAATCCAATTTAAATCATTAAATTCTCCCCGATCACAATTTTCTAATCATTTGATATTTGTGATCTCAGAGATTCTATTTGATTTTGAAAGCTTTTGAGGAGAATTGTGACTTGATTATGAAAACATTTTAACTGATAAGGATCGGATTATGAGACTTTAAACTCCATTGATTAAACATGCATGAGTATCTTTTGAAAATAATTATATGACAAATAACCTTTTGATTTAATTGAAATCATTCTCCCCCTCAATCAATGACATAAGTTGTTGATTGAGAGATAGATATTTTTGTCAAACGTTAAGTCCGATGATTTTCAAAAATAGAGTCCGAAGTTATTTTTCAAAGCAATTAGTTTTCATTAGATAGTAAGTAATTGTTTATAGAATCGAGCATGAGTTTTGAAAACAAGATAAAGCACGGCTCGTTTCTTTCTTTGAAAAGCGGGTTATCACTCGAAATTAGGGTGAGCAAAACAAACCGAAAACCGAAACCGGACCGAAAACCAAAACCGAACCGAAAAAACCGATCAAACTAAAACCGATGGTTCGGTTTTACTTTTTCGAAACCGAAAAATGCGGTTCGGTTTGGTTTTAAATCCAAAACCGAACCGCAAAAAACCGAACCGAACCGCTTTTATTATATAATAATATCTAATTAATATATTATGATTAAATAACTAAATAAATCAAATTCAGAATTCATATTCATTATGAGTGGATTTATAATATATTTATTTTAATATTTATATTTATATGTATGTTTGTCGTGTCGCGTGTTTTGTGTGAATATATCAATAAGTATTCGATAATGATTATACTACGTGTATGTTCACGATTTGTAATTGTAGAATTATGCAATAAACATTATTATGCTTAGATTGAAAAAAATAAATAAAGATGAATAACTAATTTTGTACGTAAAACAAGTTTGTCGGTATAATTTGGCCTTACCCAAATATTAACGGTTAGAAACCGAAAACCGAAAAACCGAACCGAAACCGATAACAAACCGAAAAACCGAACCGCTTAAAATCGAACGGTTTCGGTTTTGGGTTCTATAAAAACCGAACATTGTGGTTCGTTTCGATTTTAGCCAAAACCGACCCAAACCGAACCATGCACACCCCTACCTGAAATGACAATAAACCATTGTTTCACTTTCTCCCAAAAATATTTTTGATTTTTTGATTTTTTTTTTGGAACATTCGAACAACATCTAAAATCCCGTGTCATTCTTTGAATGATAGCACAAAGATCGTAGATATTATCGAATTGAGAAAAATCATGACAAAAAGACAATATTTTTTGAATTTTTTTTTCAAGATTTTCAAATTTTTATGGATTTTTTAAAGTTATATATTTTTCTATTTGCTTTTGAATAAATATTTACAAGAGATGGATGAAGAAAGACCTTTACCCTCGCCTTCCTCTTCAAGACGCTTGAGTGTTTCCGGTTGTAGACTCTTTAGACCAAGTCGGGAGGATAAACTCAAAACGTTCTCTCAGGAAGAGCTTTGGTGAAGATGTCGCTGGTGGTATTCGCCTCACAAAATAGAGTTCCACCACACCGCTTTTCTACTTGCTCCCGATGAAATGATGTCGAATGTCGATGTGCTTTGCTCTTCGAGTGTTGTACGTTGTTGCATGAGAGATAATAGCACTTTTATTATCACAAGACAAAGGAATTTTGTTGAATTCAAAGCCATAGTCGATAATGGGATCTCATCCATAGGATTTGAGCACAACAAGATGACACGGCTATGTATTCACCTCCGTAGAGGAAATAGAAGTACTCATTTGTTTTTTTGAAGACCACTCACAAGCTTATCACCCAAAACCGAGCACCTCACGCATTACTTTGACGTATCTTGACATCCCCGCATGATCAAGATCTCCATAGGTCGTTAGTGACATACCGATGTCCTTCTGCACGAAGTCCCATATTGATGGTTCCTTGAGATACCGGAAGACCCGCTTAACCGCTTCAAGGTGCTTTTTGGTAGGCTTAGCTCGATATCTAGCACACATGCAAACAACGAACATAATGTCGGTCTCATCGCCTGCGAGGTACATAAGGGATCCAATCATACTGATATTTCGCTTGGTCTACCATGATCCCCGAGTGGTCCTCATCCAGTTTAGTACGCCTATCATGGAGTGTCAGCAGGTCACTAGAATCAAATCCAAATTTCTTTAAAATCTCATTTGCATATTTAGATTGATTTATAAAAATGCCTCCGGACTTTGTGAAATTTGTAATCCCAAGAAAATGACATTTGTCCCATCATTGACATTTGAAATTTAGAACCCATTTCACTTGAAAAACTGGCTACATTCATTGGGGTCATCGAGGCAAAAATGATAGCACCAACATATATTTGAACGTGAATTAAATGTTTGCTCGACTTTACGGTGAACAATGTCGGATCAACTCGCTCTTTGTTGAATCCAGTAGATAGAAGAAACTTTGATAGCGTATCATACCATGCCCTTCGAGCTTGCTTCAAACCGTAAAGAGCCTTCTTCAAATGATAGACGTGAGTAGGATGCTCGATTCACAAAGCCTTCAGTCGGCCGACGATATGACTTCTTTAAGATCTCCGTTAAGAAACGCCGCCTTTACATCCATCCGATAGACTACCATGTTCTTACTTGCAAGATTAGCCAAGAAGATTTTGATTGCCTCGACACGAGCAACAGAGCAAATGATTCTTCAAAGTCAATACCTCCTCTTGGCGGTATCCTTTGCAACCAATCGAGCCTTGTTCTTCAACACATCACCATGCTCATCAAGTTTTACTTTGAAGATCCACTTTAAAGCAATGATCATTGCACAACCTGGAGGTGTACCAATTCCATACATCTAGTCGATCAAACTCATGAATTTCTTCTTGCATGGCATTGAACCAACTGCCTTCATTCATGGCGCTTTCACGCCTTTGGTTCGATCTTAGAGAGTACGAGTTGAAGAAGCACCATAAGGCATCGGTTTCAAGTTGTTTCCGTGTGGATATTGGACGTGAGAGGTTTCCAATGATGTTGTCCAATGGATGATCATGTGTCCATTTCCTAAGATGTTCATGTGGTTGTTGTTGAGGAACCAAGTAGCAGAGTCTATATCTCCCGATGACGATGGTTCCGATGATGATTCGAGTGAGCAAATATGTTTTCAAAGGGTTCATCTTCCGAGGAGCAAGAGGGTTTTCATCATTTGTAACAAAGATCAACATTTCCATTGTGTACACTCGATGATTGATGATTTGTTGATGAGACAGAGTGATCTGCCAGCAGACGCTTCTTGACTAAATGACATTGAAACCGAAGGGTTAACTTCATTGACGGGATAGAGGCACCTCATTGATGGAACCGACATATCATTAGCACTGGCTCATAGTGTTCATCAAACATTGGATCAAATAATTTCTTCAAATCATCTTACGAAGGAGGTATATAAGAGTTCTTGATGAGGGATTGATAGCGCCACACGCTGTCGTTCGGGGTCAAGGAAACTTCCTTTCTTCGAGCAAGTTTTATAACACCTAGCAAAGGAACCTAATCGTAGTGTAGTAATTGTGGTAAGCCACGGTATTGATATCGCTCTCTGGGGAATAGGAATGCTAGTAGGGAGTTACTACGCTAAGGTTAAGGTCGAGGAAGATTATTTTTTATCTTTTTATATTTTATGAAAATGGAAAGGTACTAATCTCGTATTGGATTTGGGGGTTGGTATTTCACCGATTACACTACTATTATCTAATTATCTAAACTAAGGTTGTGGGAGTCTATGTCTAATTAATGTGTGCTCGTATGATAGTTTAAAGATGTGTTCACTTAGTTTGTATTACCCTTAATTATCTCCTATCGATGGTTGAGTGTCACGCCTTATTCCTAGTCATGTGTGTCTAAAGTTGTGGCATGCGTTTCTCCCTAACTCTTCGAACTTACCAAAGGGTCTTGTCTACAAATCCACTTAGAGATTATAGACTCCTACTCTAAGGCGCTCTTCGGATGGTTTAGCCTACAATCACTCGTGTAATCATACTCTAAGGTTCACAAAGATGAATCAAGCATTATACACAACGAATGACCTATCGCATTACTAGATCATTAATCAACTAAGATAAGAAATAACCAATCAATATTTAATAATTAAGTTTCATACTTCCTAAGCAAACACACAAATAAATTAGCGGACATGGAGAACATGCAAGCATACACACAAATAATCAAAGACATAATTGAATTAATGAAGCAAAGACTTATCTTGGTGTAAGATAGGTTAAAACCCTAAAATCTGTATAAGACACCTTAGGTTCGGTTTTAGGTTTTACCCAAAGACTCTCCACACAAAGACCGAAAAATTCGGATTCTATATATAAGATTACAATTGCGACGGCGCCACCTTATGTTTAGTGACGCCGTGTCGCCGCCATTGTGGTTTCGCTTGGCCACGTTAACCTTGCGACGGCCACCTTATGTCCGACGCCGCCTCTTCACTCGACGTCGTCCGGATCGCATCTAGGCCGTCCGAGTAATGACGGCCTACTCTTTCACAACTAGACGCCGCCTCTTGAAAACACGAAGTTTTGAAGTTCGACCGTCACAATACCTACGGGACGGCCGCAAATAGCACCCGACGCCGCGCTTCTACATTCAAATGATCGTGAGTGTCTCGATTTCGACTTTGGCCATTTTCTTCATATATTCGCGCCTTTCGTCCAAATAAGTGCCATTCCAAAGATTTTGCCTTCACGAGACCTAAAAGTGAAAAGGAACGATATTAAGCAATAACGGATACAAAAGTGATCAAATAAGGACTTAAACGACCCTCAAAATGGTACCTTTTAAAACCTTATCAAATATCCCTACACTTGTTATTTGCTTGTCCTCAAGCAAATGTGCTTTAACCAATTAATTTATAAGTTGTGGTCATGAAGCATTAATTCAAAACGGTCCACAACACATATAAGCCCTTAAAGTCATAACAAGCACGGAATACATACTAGCACCTCACATGGGGTGTTTGGATACTCACATCTCTCGTGTGTATAAATGAAATATAACAATATAGGAAATGGAATATAAACACTCATTAACCGGCCCTAGTACATAGATTACCATAGGTCGAGAATAGATCAAACCTCCATCGCTTTGGCGTAAGCACCTAGGAAAGACTATCAAAGAGGTCTTTAAAGGGTTGTAACGTTAGGCTTACGGTAGGGAAATAAGGGTTTGGTGGGATAGGCTATTTAGTGGTGGTAAGTCAAAATCTTATGTTAATCGTGATATGAAGAATGGCGTTGCTAAGACAAGACTCGACACTCTAAACTCTAGATAACCTAAATAAACAAACATAAATTTAAAAGATAGATGTAGGATGGTAGCCCGTATGTTTTTTTTTTTTTTTTTTTTTTTTTTGTGCATACATTTTACATCTACCATCCTCTATGACAACATCAAAATACTAGGATTTACAGCATATCCCTACACTTGAGTTTTATTACTCTAACACTAATTTGCCCCGAATTGAAAAGATCAAAACACTTGGGGTACATTATTATGCAAACAAAGGGAATTTGAATTTAACGCCCTTCCCGTCATTTCACAAACTTTAACTTTTCCCATGAATCTCAATCGTCCCAAAAGCGTGTACAAAAGATATGACTCGACTTAGCAACTCATGCAAGCAACTAGATAATTGAACTAAGGGTTTAGGGTGATAACAATAATGCACTAAAAGTGAGTGCATATAGGGTAGGCTAAGGCGATTTGGGTGTATATTCGGGGGGGTGTAAATAATGTTTTCATTGATATTCCGGAAAAACCGAAACATCAAGAGAACCGCGAAAAGGATAGGCTCGGAGGGTTAACTAGGGGTATCGTGTACCAAAGATGAGTACAACGCAAAGGGTGTGGGGAATTACTCAACCGATGTGGAAGAAGTAATTATATTACAGTATCAAACAAGGGTTTATCCTAATGCCTCTTATCATTTAGTTATTCCTAACTACACAAGTGTAGTCTCACTTGCGATCTCGGAATGCATCACAAAACAAGTTCTAGAATCTAATATACTACCGGTTCACACTCTAAGCATTAAAGATGAATGCTTTAATTCCTACTAATCTAAGGGCGATCCTCACATTTTGGGTGGAATTTGGGTGGTAAGGGTTTTTGTGCTAGTCATGCAACTTCCTATCCGTGAGACGCTTTTGTTAAGACTAATGGCCCACTCCTATATGTCATAAAAAATTTTAAATTTGGTGCCAAAATTACCCTAACCAACATTTTCTCATGGTTTATTACACAAATGCAATTAGTCAAAGCAAATAGTCAAGGATAAGCATAGTTTCAAAGTTCCGCTTTATTTTCCTCCCTACACTTAAACCGAACATTGTCCCCAATGTTCCCGAAAGTATCAAAGTTATGATAAAGAAGGTAATTAAAAACGAAAGAAACTAATACTCCCGATTAGCTCGGTAGATCCGTGTAAAGTGGTGGTTAAATTCTTTTCAAGAAGAATTGATGCGTGAAAAGCTCCTTCCAATCTTATGTAACTTCTTCTCGACAAACTAAACTCGCACACTTGAAGAAAACAAACGAAACCTTCACGTAAAATCGGCGGTAATAATATATATAAGACTCGATTTAAACTAGGATATAATGCTTGTGGAATGAATGTTTACTGCACTTCTAAGAAAATTAAGACACGGAAAATTCCAAAATTTTAAGTAGCTCAAAACGAGAAAATGTAATCGATGTTTTACTCCTTCTCGACGCCGTCAGTTGCAATCTGACGCCAAAGTTATCCCGACAAAACCGGTGCGATTTTCCGAAAAATTCGGAAAATTTACATCTTTAGAACTGGAAAATTTCGCAAAACATTCATTATGACTCGATACAAGCATTTGACTCGAACAAACAAACATATATATCTTTTAATTAATTGTTATTCTCATGTTTACGCTTTTGAAAACGTGTGTAATCCTCCCTACACTTATCCCTTATGTAAAATACCTTTATATGTAATTAAGACGGTTAAAAACAAAATAAAGCATTTTTACAAATTTAAACATGAGGATAAACAATTAATAAAAGATATATGACACTAACAAGCAAACAATTAAGCATGGGTTGCCTCCCACTTAAGCGCTTTTCTTTATTAAAGAGTCTTGTAGCTAGACTCATAGTCGTGCTCCACGCTTTTCTCACCACCGCCTCTTCATGGCCTCTAATGGGAATTCCATGTTGTAGAAGTGCCCTAAAATGCGCTTCTCTAAGAGTTCATATTTTCCCCATTCGGTCCTCAGATTCGGTCCTAGGCTCAAGCAATCCTTGTAGAATCCGAAAATCTTAGCCATAACATAATCAACACCTTTCTCCCTATCCTCATCATTCCTATAATAGATCGATAGTTTAAGTTCCTTTTCATCATTGTAGAGTGATGAAAACTTCTCAATCTTAAACGGCATTTGGTAAGCTATGTCATCGGTCTTATTCTTGAATCGCACTACTCCTAATGAGGGTCATAGGTCATTTCGTGCTTTTATGAAAGGTTTTCCTAGAATAACATGGGACAAGCTAGTGGTCTACGGCCGTGCTAATATCATCCACAATTATGAAATCAGAGAAACGTGAAACTACCTACATAAACGGGCAATCCCTTAACTCTACCAAGAAAATTGCAACTAACATTAGGATCATTGGGGTCTTGCCTAGTTGGAATAGGCTTCTTCAATATCCAATTGTAGTAGGTGCTAGTCATTATATTGATTGGGGACTTGCGATCAATGTAAGCTTTTACACAAAAGGTGTCCTATAACACATGGTATGTTAAGATTCCAAGGGTTCCCAAACTTAATTCGAGGACTTTTCCTAACATACATGTGATTTGAGGTCACGCACTAAGTGAGGGTGGCGTAGATAGTTCTTCTTCCGTAGGAAATTTGTTGAAATAGTCAATGTCTACTTCATCTACTTCCTGGGTATTTCCTCATCCACTAGTGTATAGTCCTCTTCGTCATTTGTTTCATCGTGTTCAACTAAGGCGATGGTATTGACGAATTGGACATACTTTAGCTTGCTTGGATCCTTAATTTCTATGCCCGAGGCTCGGGAGTCGAGATAGCACTAACCTTCTTATCACTAGCTACGGCTTTCAAAAGGTTGTCTATTTTCCTATCCATCTCGGCTTGTTGATTATTAAAGCGGTCCGAGAGCTTAGCCATTTGGGTTTCTTGGGATGCAACTAGGTTTTGCAACATCCCTTCGATGTTTTGTTGGTTAGGACCGTTAGGTGGGGGCCATGAGAAATCATTAGAAGTGAATTCTTTGGTTTGTCCCCAATAAAAGTCTGCTTGTTTTTCCATGCTTCACGGGTTTCATTGAAATTCCTAGGTCCGGGTGTTGAGAAATCTTCCTCCCACTCCATTAATACGCGAGGACGCGAGTCAATCAAGCATGTTCTGGGATCGGGTGCTAGTGCGCTGCAGCACAAAACGGCTCGCACGAGGAAGAAGCTTTGTTCACATGGTGTGAAGATTTAGGATTTTCGTAGGAACTCATGAGGAATTTAACTGATCTTCAAGTTCGATCATCCCACGGTCGGGAGGAGGCAAGGAGATTGCCTTGACGGTTTTGGGCGACTCACGGGGTCATCCTAACTTTCGTTGTCATAGAGGCGAGGTCCTCTATTATTTCCCATGATTCTTCTGCGGTGAAATCACTAAGTTTTCCACCGCCGCTGGTCAATGGATCTCTTAAAGGGAAAGTTGACATGATCATAAAAGATTTGGACTTGGAGCCAAAGATCAATGCCGTGATGAGGACTTTATGAAGTAAGTCCTTGAATCGGGTCCATGCTTAGTAGAGATTCACCTTGACGTTGTTGGAACATCAAGATGTCATTCCTAAGCTTAGTGGTTCTCCCGGTGGGAAAATTGAGCAAGGAAGCGAGAGGTAAGATCACCCCAACTTGAGATGGAGCCAAGGAAGTCGCTCAAGCCAATTACTAGCTTGGTCCCGTAGAGAGAATGGAAGAGACGCAGCGCGTGGTCTCCCGAGTAGTAGCATCAAGATCGATGGAATCGACAATTTTGAGGAAATCCTCAGATGTCGATTTGGATCTTGAACGAAGTCCATGGAATGCACATCCGTTTGCACCAACCGGATGGTGTCGGATCGCAGGCCGTAGTTTGGGCTTGGTCAGGAAGCTCAATGGTATTCCTATAGCCCAGGTGGCTTGGTCTCGAGTATTCACCAAGAGTACGGGCTCTTGGCGGGTTATTTGGTGGTGGGTTGATGAATGGTAGTGGGTTGTCACCTTCCATGATGAAAAGTGATGAGGTTACTAACAAAGGTTACGAAGAAGGGGATAGACTAAGAGAAATCTAAAAATGAGAAAAAGTTTCTTGATAGGAATCAAGCAAAGAAACCTAAACGAGGGACAACTAACTAGCTATTCTATTCCCGAAATGCGCCTAAAAACTTGATAACGCCACACGCGTCGTTCGGGGTCAAGGAAACTTCCTTTCTTCGAGCAAGTTTTATAACACCCTAGGCAATGAACCTAATCGTTGTAGTGTAGTAATTAGGGTAAGCCACGGTATTGATATCGCTCTCTGGGGAATAGGAATGCTAGTAGGAGTTACTACGCTAAGGTTAAGGTTGAGGAAGATTATTTTTATCTTTTATATTTTATGAAAATGGAAAGGTACTAATCTAGGGTATTGGATTTGGGGGTTGGTATTTCACCGATTACACTACTATTATCTAATTATCTAAACTAAGGTTCAAGGAGTCTATGTCTAATTAATGTGTGCTCGTATGATAGTTTAAAGATGTGTTCACTTAGTTTGTATTACTCCTTAATTATCTCCTATCGATGGTTGAGTGTCACGCCTTATTCCTAGTTCGTTGTGTGTCTAAAGTTGTGGCATGCTTCTCCCTAACTCTTCGAACTTACCAAAGGGTCTTGTCTACAAATCCACTTAGAGATTATAGACTCCTACTCTAAGGCGCTCTTGGGATGGTTTAGCCTACAATCACTCGTGTAATCATACTCTAAGGTTCACAAAGATGAATCAAGCATTAATACACAACGAATGACCTATCGCATTACTAGATCATTAATCAACTAAGATAAGAAATAACCAATCAATATTTAATAATTAAGTTTCATACTTCCTAAGCAAACACACAAATAAATTAGCTGACATGGAGAACATGCAAGCATACACACAAATAATCAAAGACATAATTGAATTAATGAAGCAAAGACTTATCTTGGTGTAAGATAGGGTTAAAACCCTAAAATATCTGTACAAGACACCTTAGGTTCGGTTTTAGGTTTTACTCCAAAGACTCTCCACACAAAGACCGAAAAATTCGGATTCTATATATAAGATTACAATCATGACGCTGGCCACCTTATGTTTAGTGACGCCGCCGTGTCGCCGCCATTGGGGTTTCGTCTTGGCCACGTTAACCTTGCGACGGCGCCACCTTATGTCCGTGACGCCGTCCTCTTTCACGGCGTCGTCTCGGATCGCATCTAGGCCGCCCGAGTAGCGACGGCCTACTCTTTCACAACTAGACGCCGTCTCTTGAAAACACGAAGTTTGAGTTCGACCGTCACACACTGCAGGACGGACGTCGCAGAAATATCACATTCGACGCCGTCCGCTTTCACATTCGAGCAGTACGTGAGTGTCTCGATTTCGACTTTGGCCATTTTCTTCATATATTCGCCTTTACGTCCAAATAAGTGCCATTCCAAATGTGTCCATTTTGCCTTCACTAGACCTAAAAGTGAAAAGGAACGATATTAAACAATAACGGATACAAAGTGATCAAATAAGGACTTAAACGACCCCTCAAAATGGTACCTTTTAAAACCTTATCGGGGATTAGAAACAAGAGTAGAACCGATAGGACTACTTGATAAAGGTTGAAATGCGGTCCGTAATGGATTGTCCGAGTCATTTGACCGGTCACCATCGAACGTAACGTGAATTGTTTCCATGATATTTCGGGTTCTCTTGTTGTAGATTCGGTATCCTTTTCTGTTTGGTGCATAACCTACAAATACTCCAATGTCCGCTTTAGCTTTTAGTTTACCTAAATCTTGAACGTCATTAGTTGGGTAACATAAAGCACCAAACACACGAAGGTAGGATAGATCAGGTTTTCGTTTATGGACAAGTTCATATGGAGTTTTTCCATGAGAGGTGTGAATAAGGGAACGATTTTGGGTATAGCAAGCATTGGCAATGGCTTCAGCCCATAGAAACATTGGGACCTTTGAATAAATTAGCATTGTTCTTGCGGCTTCCACAAGAGTTCGATTTCGCCTTTCAACTACACCGTTCTATTGAGGAGTTCGTGGAACACTTCTTTGATGATTGATTCCAACACTTTCATAAACCGAATTAAGTCTTTGTTAACAAACTCATGCCATTGTCTGCTCGAACAATTCTAACAATATTGTTGAGTCGAACTCAAGTCGTTTGATAAGTTTGATGATGACATCCGGAGTTTCATCCTTTGTCCTCAAAAACTTTACCCAAGTAAATCGAGAGTAGTCATCAACTACTACTAGAATGTATTTCTTCCCATTTATCGCTTGCACTCTCATTGGTCCGCACAGATCCATATGAAGGGTATGAAGAACTTCCATTTACGAGTTTGTGGGTTTTGGTTTGTGGGCATATTTTGTGCTTTTTCCCAATTGGCAAGTCGAACAAAGATGATCTTTTCATACTTTAACTGGGTAATCCTCTTACTAAGTCCTTTCTCGAAAGATTGTTTATGGTACCAAAGTTCAAGTGATTGAGACGACGGTGCCATAGCCATGACTTAGTTTTGGAAGCCTTTGACAAAGAAGCGGATGGGTGAAGATTTCATCATATCTTCGATAGAGATGGTGTATAGGTTTGAACCACGAGTTCCTCCGAGAAGTTCCACACCATCAAGTTCTCTAACAAAGCAAGTATGTTTTTCAAGGCCACTTAAATCGAGTCACGTAATTGTCCGACGTAAAATAGATTATGTCCAAGACCTTTAACATAATATACCCCGAAATCACACTATCTCCAACCACGTAATCTCCATAACCCATAATAGCACCAAAATGATCGCTTCCGAATCTCACAGTTCGATGAATTTACTCACGGTTCATGAGCCGCGACCGGTCTCCATATATGCTTGAACAAACTGAGTCCGTGTACCACGTAACGATTTGAACGATCCGCAGCTGAACACATACAAGAATGGATAATCGATAATTGGGATCCCCATGCAAGAATGGGTTCCATTTGGTTAGTAATGATGATTGGAGCACCCACATCGTAAGTAGAAACAATGGACTCATTAGAAATAGATGTAGTGCTAGTGTCCATATTAGACCTATTCAAAGTATGTTCACTTCTTAATGGAATAGTTCTACCAAGAGGCATCCATTTTCTAGTGGGCATTGACTTAGCAAATTTCGTGCAAAACTCATTAACCTTACGCCCGATGGGTATCCATTGATAACCTATATTACTAAATTTCCTTCTGTGGGTTTCCATTGTTTTCTAACTTTCTTCGCCATTGCCTTTTAGCCTTCTTAGCTTGATTTTTAGCATTAACAGCTTTAATCGGGCATTTAACAACATTAGACAAATCATTCACACCACATTCAAGATTAGTAATGTAAACCACACAATCATCATTACATGTTTTGCCAAAAGTAGTAGAATTCGCATTAATTACAAGACGCTTATAGCTAATACTAGAATCAACACGAGTCGCTTTATTCAACTCAAACTTAATATTCCTAGGTGATCTTCTACTTTCTTCCAATGCACATTCTTAGCTTGCGAGGTCCTATCTTGCTTGGTATTGCTCAGAGGCTTTGACCCGCTTGCTTTAATGTAACCGATTACTCCTTTAGAGGAATTGGAACATTAGTTGGTTTTGCTACTTTTTGCATTCCCGAACTAGAAGTGCAGGATCCGAGCTACTTGGAGGCACATTAGAGTTCACTTTCTTAATAGTGGGCATAGAATGGTTTGTATGCTTGGCACTAGGCATAGAACAAGGCATCACAACTTTTCCTTTCGCACCTAAGGATTTAGGACATGTTGCTATTAAACATTCTAGCAGCTCATGAGATCGTTTGGCCTGAATGCAAGCAAACCTAATTTCTCTATCAAGAGGCTTATTTATGAAATCCTCTTCCACAATCTCACGGAGACATTCTAGACTATCCTTAAGGTGAGCACAATAGTTGTGAAACACAAGTTCATTATTCCTAAGATGAGGAGGAATGTATTTAACAACACAAGATATTTGCAATCGAGGATGACTTTGATGCAACATTCTCATTAAAAACAAGTGGCGCTTTTCCTTTTTTCGACTCCTAAGATTCTCAATTTCTTTTGTAAAGACGTTATTTTTCGTTGTTTTGTCACGAGTGACTTTCATTGAATCATATAACTCTTTAAAGTGTCGTTTAACTTTTCATTTTCTTCTAGAAAACTCACGTTTTCTTTTGTAAAGCATTAACTAAGTTTTGAAGATGAAAAGTTTGAGAATACCGAGAATCTAAAGGAGGAGGCATTGGGAGCCACCACATTGTTCTTTTCACCCTTTAATTGAGAGATTTGGGCTTTCGACTTTCTCGATCGTGTTACAATGAGCTTGAATCTGCTCACACGCTTGTTTATCCGAAAACCGCATCAAACTCAAACATCCGAGGATGTCTTGATATTTGAGGTTTTGACATTTTCTTTAATATGTTGATATTTTAGTTGTAAATCAAAATGTTCAACTTCTAGTTTAGAAAGATGTTTTACTAAATTATCATGATCATCCCGATCAATTTTCTCACTTAGTTATGAGTTTTGTTTTCAAGCTCAATGACACGATCATGGGAAACTTTCAATGCAATAGATAATTCATGAAATCGAGAAGCGTAATAGAGTGCTTAGTAATAAAGATAAAACACATCTTGAGCAACACAACTCAAATCAAATTCTCATTTAAGATGTGCAAGTTCTTCCTTTCAACCTCATTATATTTGAGTTCTGTTCATAATCATTGACTTCAACTATCATTGCATCAAATTCCTTTTCCATTTCTTTAATATCCGAATTTATCCTTTTGAAGACTCTCAAATCGACATTTTAATTGTTTGAAGAAATGCATGACCTCGCTAGATAACATTCTTTAGTTTGCTCAAAACCCTTTTCCCTCGCTATCCCTCAGGTGTGATTCTCTTCTTACATGTTTTCTCAAAATCAACAAACAACCGATAAACAACATACAGTGATTAAGGTCTTGCTATTAGTGGCAATAGATCTAGGAACTAGATGCATTGGTGTATTTGGAGGATACACAGAGCTGCAGCATTTTCCTAAGGGAGTGTTTGTTTCAACAAGTACATTAACTTTTAGCTTATCCATATCTTTCTTCCAAAAGATCTGTTCTGGGGTTAATTGAGTTTGAGGCTTAAACATGTTCAGGGAGATCCAATTTTCCTTAGTGTAATCATGGGGTTTGATCGTTATGTTATTCTCTTTATACGCAGGATCGTTAAGCTTCTTACTCATTTTCTTCCTAGATGCATCATCTAGTTTTCTATCTTTCTCAGTACACTCAATGCAACTAGGTTTCTGTCTAGGTTTAAGAATCTCATTGCCATCATAGATTTTGAGCAGCTTTTGCAATCTTACCATACTCAGGATTAGGTTTCTCTATAATGGGAATACTATGCTTATCGCTGAGAACTCTATGCTTAGTGATCATGTGAGCGATCGAATGGTATTCCTCGACGCATAACTTATTTTCAAGCTTGTTTTGAAAGTTTTAGATTAGAAAAATCATTCAAAAGTTTTGATTCCTTAGCACCGAATTCTTGTTTAAGCACTTTAACATTATCTTGCAGCTCTTGCTTTTGCTTAACAGCTTTAGAAAGCTTTTCTTGTAAGGAGTTTAACTCTTGTTTTAACACTTCTTCTCTAAAATTACTTTTTCTAATAATTGTACGATTTGGTCATCCATTTCTCGCTCACGGTAGTTAGCTCAAACTTAGCTCATTGCTCATAAATAGCAACTTGTTCTTTATAGGCATCCGCTCGTAAATAACATAATCATCATGGGCACATGCACGGTGTATTCATAAAAATATAGTCTTCATTGACCGCAGAAGATGCATCACTTGGTGCGGCCTCACTTTCACTTTGTTTCACATATTGATCATATGGGACAACATTGATATTACCCATATTTTCAATATCCGACTCAAAAGTTTCGATTGATTGTACTTTGTCATGTATCTTTTGCTCATCAACATCATCGTATAGTTTTAATACCTGCGAGATGATTGATTCTTTGGATGGACCAGCTTCTTGTGCGTAGGGACCTTTGGAGAAATGCTAGCCATGATGATTGTTTGTGCAAGAGGTTCATCATCAACGCCGTAGTCGTATGCATCACATTCGCGACTTGAAAGGCATTCGATGATTATGACCTATATCCCGAATTGGTTGCTCATCCACATCTCGCATCATATGTCTTGGCATTGTCCTCAACAAGAAACAACAACTCCTCTTCATCCAACACATCTCCATTATCCCGAGCTTGCACAAGTAACATCTTGTCTTTGAAGTACTGCATTTGAGGACATTTTGGAGAAGTGCAGTTCCTTGCTATGTGTCCATCACCACCACAGTTGTAGCACTTAATCGCTTAGCTTGACCCGATTGGATTCCTTCCACGATTTCGATTAGCCACATATCCTCTACCAACTCCACCTCTTCCCTGCTCATACTACCTTTCTTGAACCGTTGCACCATAACCTTCCCATTTCGACAAGAGCTTGATTGTGTGGATTGGATGCGCTCGAGGTTATTGTTGGTGTGTGGGAGAGTTCATGTTTTGACTAACCATGAGAGACAGTTGATTGATGAAGTTTTCCATGAATGTGTTTGGTAAGGAGGCTTATATCTTTGGATCGTGGATGAGCTTGTAATTACCATTACCTATGGGTATGACTTGAGAAGCTTTGGTGGTAATTCCAACATTGGTGTAAAAGTCAGAGTCATTTGACAAACTTGTTTCTCCCGGTTGGTTTTGAATCGCTCAAGAATCCTTTTTCAAACATAGCATGTCTCTCATTTTGAAGAAGAAAGGCATACAGATTGCTCATAGTTTGTATTCTTCAATCCTTTGGTTAGCTTCACAATGTGACAAATTTGCGCCATTCGGATTCATGTTGTTCACAAACTTTGAGTTCAACTGAATGTTTAGCATGGTCATTTTGATGTTCCTCATATCATTCACAAGCTTATGGAATCTCACGTAGTACTCATAGACACTCTCATCTGGTTTCATCTTGAAATGCTCAAACTCATCATACAGCTTGTGATTCTCTGTCTTCCTTGGTTAATTCGTAACTTGAGAGAAGCATCTTGACATTATCCCAAACCGCCTTGGCTTAAGTGTTGTGATTGATAAGCTTGTAGATGTCTTTGGAAGACCACAAGTATAATGTTAAGCCCCGATGTCAAGATCGAATCTCTTTTCTCCTTATCATTGAGCTCATCATACGCCTTTGGTCCATCTAATCCATAGATCATTGTTCCATCTCGCATCAGATCAATTAAGTCTCTTGTAGTCTCAATCGATAAGGTCCTTCATCAATGGATTTGAGAATGTTGACCCCATTTTCCTTTCCAAGACAAGACAATCGATTCGTTGAGCCCAAGAGTCATAGTCGGCTCATCAAGCATAGGTGAACGAGTATCCGAACCACCGCTTGAACATCCTCAAAGAATAAATGGAGATAATTGTAGGTACGTTGGTAGACATGTTAACAGATTACACGGATTTTATAACTCTATGATTAAATCGGGAAATAGATTCTTTCACGGGATTTTACTAAATCAAGAGAAAACCGTATTATTAAAAAAATCAACCAAGTCGCTACGAATTCTTGAACCAAGTCGCTAATCACCAAGTCGCTAAGTAGCAACTCGCCAAGATCTCAAATTCCTGTGAACCAAGTCGTTAAGACCAAGTCGCTAAGAACCAAGTCTCTGGACACAAGTCGCTACACAGTCAAGTCGCTAAAGAGCAACTCGCTAAGGTCCAATTCGTTAACACCAAGTCGCTAAACACCAAGTCGCTAGACACAGTTAAGTTGTTAAAGAACAACTCGCTAAGATCCAAGTCGCTAGTATCAAGTCGCTAACAATTTACACTACAACTCGCTAACAATTTCTCAAGCAAGTCGCTAACCTCACTAAGTCGCTAGTCAGTAGTGGAGAATCCACTAACTTGTACTATTTGTCGGCTTGTCTCAATAGACAAGTCGCTTGGCTCAAGTCGCTAACAACTAACACCAGAATCGCTAACTTTTATCAAGCAAGTCGCTATGATGAAAAATACTACGAGAACCAAGTCGCTAGCAAGAAAAACTTCAAAACACACTTTTCAATCCAAAACAAGCTCAACCACATTGATTCAAGCTTACCAAATCAAAACCCAAGCACTTACAATGATTCTTAACACAAAAGTACACCCAAAATTCAAACTTTAACACAAGAAATGATCCAAATGATGCAAAAACCACTAAACTTTTTCAAACTCAAAAACCATCTAAAACCACTAGAAATCCAAGTATATGTAAGAGAGATGATCAAACCATGGCTTTTGATACCATTTGTAGCATATTGGATTTCACAAACACACTAAACCAAAGATTAAAGAGGCGTATACTATGGTTTTAGAGAGAGAAAGTTAGAGGTTGGGAACATTAGTGAGAGAAATAAAAATCTTATTATGAGCTCCAACTCTCTACCTTGTGAGGTAGAGAGTATTTATAGTTCTTACATAAATCGCCACCTACGGGTCATGGATCGTGCATACATGGGTAAAGACCCGTCTGCCCTCCACGGTGTTACTTAACTAAATACTACTAAACATTAACTAATCTACGACTACGAGCTTTCTAACGATTACATATACTTGAGGTGACCGACTCTTTAATAACTGGATTTACTAAATCCTAACACATACATTATGTTGATATTATGAAATTCAAATTTGAAGATATATGTCATGTATAAGTAGAAAAACAACTAAAAGTCGTATAACTTATAACATATTACATATTAATATGTTCATGTTTGGAATTGCAAGTATTATTTCATATTAGTTCCGTTTACTCACTAATTCAAAATGACTTACCGTTCTCATTTTCATGTTTTGGAGGTTTGTTAGATGAAACCAAACTATGTGCTAAATGGGGCGTAATGGGTCAAATGGCGTAGCTCGCGAGTTAGGTAACGAGCTTCTCATTCCCATCATTTGTTATTAGTTTGGAAAGCCTTCAAAACAAGAGTTTTTTTTACCAATTTGAATAGTTCATGCATATATATCATATAGTTACAAGTTTTAAAGGGAGTTTGAAATAAGCCCGTTTATGTAAAAACATACGCTTTCGCTTACGAAACTCGTGTACAATTATTATATGTTTTGATTATGAAATATAATTCAGAGTTTACAAGTCATCAGAAACAGATTTAATTCAGAAATTAGTTTTTGTCGTTTTGGGTACTGCAGGCTTATACAACGTATATAGCAGATCTTATACGACGTATTCAATATTAGTAAGAAGAAAAAAAAATATGGACGTTTAAAATGACTCCGCGTGCTCTTTAAAACACTTTCTCTCCATGACGCGTCTTAGATCAATTTTGAGCACAAATAAGTATATGCAAGACTAACTTGTCGAGAGTGGTGCATGTGTGATGTTGTTTTATGAAAAATATATTTGTGTATAAATGAAACTAGACGAAGATCGCAGACAAGAACGGATTTTATAATGACAGATCGTTTAGTGTTAAAAAGGTTTATGAGTTATAAACGAAAAATAATAAATGTTTGAAGATTTGGGGATCAAACATAATGTTTTGAAACCCGGTTCGACCTGTGGTGGTTCAACCGTTGAAAAATCCGGTCGATGAACCGAGTCAACCCGATGGGTTGGGTCGAAAACGACTAAATTAAACCGGTCAACCCGATTTTCGATGTGTAGATAGTTTAGCTTTTGAAATATTTGTTTTCAACATTTATTTTTTAGTTTAAACTTTTCACTTTTTACTTTTTTTTCTTTTTATATATAGTATAACATGGTACCAAAGACGTGTTTGCTTAAGTGCACTCGTGACGACATTCGGATAAATAGATCTCGATGAGACCTAATTTCACTTGTTTGTATCGGCTTCAACGGTCTTCCTTGCCCTTTCGGATGGCTTTTATTGGTTAATGGCAGGTGCATACAACCTGCCTCTGGTTGAACCCTTTAGTCCGGTTTGGTTTTTCAAAACTATATATACCATCAACTCATAATAGAAGTTTTGTGTGTTTTATTAATTTGTATAACGCAGATAATAACATGTACTTTTCATTTTAAGGTGTTTTAAAAATAATATTAATTAGTATGTTTAATTATTTTATATTTTGAATTATGTTATAAATTGTTCAAATTTTACATTGTGAAAATTTTATTATACTTTTAATAAGGGTGTTTTAATTCCATTGCTTTTAATTGCTATATACGCTTTTAATTATTTGTAATATAAATAAATGGAAAACGATTGAGAGACTTAAAATATGCGACTAATCGCGTGACTAATAGATGTGTTAATTAATTATTAGTTTGTGAAAAAGTGGGCTCATATTGTCCCAATAAGACGACACATATGTTTAGTACGCTATTAAACATCTGAGCTAATTATCTCAATCAACGCCTAAATAAATTATTCAACTTTTAAATAATTGATTGCTTTAATAAAATTATTTATTAAACTACGATTTTTCTCACTTTTAACTTTTAAAATTTTAATTTTTAAAATTTGATCATACATTTTTATATGTAATATAAATATGTTGGAGTGGTATTAAGTTGACCTAGTTTTGTTGGCAAGCACTAATCTAACCTTAATGAACCGGCCTACATTATTTTCGGGTTAAAACGCAACTGTCATGGGCCATGGTATCGGCTGTGATTAATTGCATATCCTTTGTATTTAAGCGTTAGATATTTATCACCGAGAATGACGACATCCAACTTGGGTGATAAAATCATAAAATATCTCTGTTATCGTAAATCACGGCATCACGTGATCTGGGGCCCACTAGACACGAGTGGAAAGAAGAAAAAAAATCTTTTTCAACCATGGTTAATAATTCACGAAGGGACTAACTTTCACCTAACACCCAAACCATGGTCTGACCCACTTCACTCCCAAATAGCCAAAAGCCGCTTCCCAATGAAACATATTTCTGTGCAAAAACCGATAAAGAGACTACAGTAGAAGGGGTGGGTTATTGGAGCAGGTTGAGTTATTAATACACATTTGGTTATTAAGACCCTCCCATTTTTATTTTTTTTTTATTTTTTTTTTTTTTATTTTATAATTTTGTTTATATAAAAAGTTTATAAACCCTAAAACGCGAATCAGAATATAAAGTTTAATAATCAAACGCTTAAAATCGCTGTAAATACTGAACATAAACCGACAAAACCGCACAGACCTAAAAGGGGACAAAGGAATATTCCCAGGGGACAAAGTGCGACCTATGTGTAGGGAGGTTGGAATAGAGGGACCATTGATTCAGACGGCTTTTTTATGAGATCCTTCCCTTTTTTTGTTTTTTTTTTTTTTTTATTTTTATAATTTTGTTTATATCAAAAGCCTATAAACCCGAAAACGCGAATCAGAATATAAAGTTTAATAAAGCCAAACGCTTAAAACCGCCGTAAATCTGAAACAAAATCGATAAAAACTGCGTTGTCTTAAAAAATGGGGACGAAAGGAATATTTCCTATGAATGTGACTCCATAAAAGGGTTCCAATAATGTATCCCCAGTAGAAAACAATAGTACAAGTTTAAAATACGGAGTAATGATTAAATTTGTCACATGATTTTTTAAAAAGTATAGAGTTTTAAAAACAATACGAGTTTATGATTTTGAAAACAATACGAGTTTCGAGAAAAATCACCGACTTTTGATTTTGTATAAATGACGTTTGCAAAAAAGTAAATCCTTACCTTTAATTTTAAAATAATGTTTTGAAGGCAAATTCAGTGATAATCATGTTTGCATCCAAACATCAAAACTTGATTATTTACGTTTTGAAACGTGATAATAAAATAATCACGTTTTTAAAGGGTTGACAAACACCCCATAAATAAGATTTGCTCTTGACCATTAAGCTTTAGTTGAAAGATGTGCAACGTACATAAAAGATTATCTCTTCAGATTCGTTAATGTGTGGATTTCGTTTCCGAATCTTTCAATCTGTTTTTTTCAAGACTGCTACTATTGCTAACGTAGTAGGCAAAGTGTTATTAATCGGATAGTCCGACCCCCATCTCGACCCGGTGTCGCAAGGGTATGCATTGAGGTGGATCTTCTCAAGAAAAAGATTGGGAACTGCTTACCTTAGGTGCTTTATATTTTTATATAAGCTAGTAATCCCGCAGAGGCAAGTGGCGAATCGAGTTGGCATCCCGCCATTCATGCCATGCCATGTCAGCTAGGCTAGTTACCTAATTCCTTCCAAGAAAATACCAAAAGGTTCGAAGAAGGATAATGAGTGAAGATCAACCCCATCAAAGTCGTCGACCGTTGCGGTACCTGAACTGAATGCTCTGAGGTTGAAAGGCAAGTAGATAAGCGGATTCCTACCTGTATTTTGATTGTCTCGATTCGTCCACTGCTGCTACTGATAATGAAGAAGGTTATGAAGTTGGTTGAGAATGATAAATCGAATTGGGCAAATATCCTTCTGATCATATAATAATTGTGATCTTTAATCACGAGTACATGTTACATACGTTTCATTGCAATTTTTAGCTAAGAGGGTAAGGTGTGGTTACGAGGTGCTTCTCGCCAAACCGACGTGGCTCTCGCCATCCTTCACCATCCTCTTGACACTCTTCGTCAAACATGCCCTCGTCACCTGAACGACGAGCAAAATTTCTGCAAGTAAACGTTGGAGTGGGGCCAAGTTTAGAGAAAAAAAGGTCACAATTTTAAAAAACTAGCCCTTTTTTCAATCAAATATCACTTTTTTAAAACATTATAAATACACATAAACACATTATATTTCACACAACAAACACACGATTCAGATACCAAAATATCAATACTCTCTATTTACAACCTTCGAAAAAAAAATGTCTCAAAATCCAAATGAGGGCAGGTATTTTACGTCGCTTCTCACCTCAAACCAACAACAATGTGGGAGTTCTTCAAACCCGTCTACCCCATCATCACAAAACTCTAATTCTTCCTCGCAACAAATTCCACCATTTGGTACACAATTATCACCCGAACAAATTTACCAAAATCAATATTATGCTATGCAAGTATTCTCAAATTTCCAACAATCAAGAAATTCGGCACCACAATTTTTAACCCACAATCATCACAACCATCACAGTTTCTTCGATCTCAGTCACAACAATACTTTGAATCACAACCATCCGAACCACAATTCAAAGTACCACAATCTTGTGCACCGACGAAAGGTAAAGTGAAAAAATGTACAAAAAAGTCATAGAGAGTCGTGAATTTGGATGCGGACGACGAGGAAGATGCGGAGGATGTTGCACGTGTGAATACTCGTTGGAGTAAAGAAGAAGAAAAGTTGCTAGCGAAAACTTAGGCGGAAGTATCCCAAGATAGAGACATCGAGAATGACCTATTGAACTAATATCAAGTTGGGGCAGTATGAGAGGTACAAATATCTAACTTGATATTAAATGGATTTGATCCAATGACTAAAATCAAAAGAACTTCTTGATATTCTCTGTATTGATTCGATTCGGGAATGACCTATTGAACTAATATCGAAGTTCTTTGATTTGAGTCATTTAATCAATCTGAGATCCTCTCAAGTTGAGGTACAATTTGACTTAAAAAGTTGCTATGAAACTAATATCTAACTTGATATTAGTTCAATAGTTCTATTACAAGCAAATCGAATCAATACAGATAATATCAATAATGATCCGGATGATCGGTTATGATTAGGGTTTTTGTGTGAAAAGAGGTAAAAGAGTTTAACTTTGTGAGAGAGAATTTTTAATAGCAAAGTGAGGCTATAAGCCTGATTTTAGGCTTATATACATCCGAACAGAAGAGTTGTAATATTACACAATCTGGTTCCTTGAATCTTGCAGAACAACCCTTCCATGTTTTACCTTTAATAATCTGACCTCACATCTTTTCACAACTTTACACTTTCAGCACAACGATTTTGAATGTCTTATAATATATATTTATCATATTTAAAACATTAAAGAGATATATGTACATATTTATACCAACAAGAAATATAGAGTTTATAGGATATTTATTAAATTTATAAAGTTACTAAAAACCATTAAATATAATAATTTTACTTAAGTTCTTATAATTAGTTTAAAATTTAACAGCTAAAAGTTTTATTAATTATCACATATTTTTTTAGTTTTTTTATTTGTAAAACTGGCACATGTATCTCTATGCGTATTGATTTTGTTGGATATTTATATATGTTTGATCAAATTGAAGCATAATTTAACTTTAATTAGCCAATTAAAAATATCGATTTAAAAGTTAAGCTCTCTCATTAGTAAATTTAAAAATTCATTTGTACAATGTATATATTATCTCATTATATAAAAGATACCGTCCAACTCAATTTCTATTGTGTATATGCCACTCTAAAGGAATATAATTATGTGTAAAGTTTTATGCATAACAACGTAGCATGCATTTGCATTTACAAGATTTAGCTATAACCGACAAAGAAACATGTTATAGCTCTTTTGGTAATGTATTTGCTATGACGATACATTTTCTTAAAATAATACTTAGTTTATTCGTTGTTTACGTATGATATGTATATCAATTTCGAGATGAGATGAGAATAGTTTTGTTGTTCGGTTTCCCGTGTTGAACGGTAATAACCCGATGAGATTTATATAGATAAAAAAACTTGGGTAGCAATTAAACAAGAACCACATTTCACTATTGTGAGGCAATATTTGGCTAAATATGTGAAACTTATGACTTTATGAGTCATGAGTAAATCTTTGATCGTTCGTTTGATTGAATCATTGATTGATTTATTGATTCTTTTTTTACATGTCAAAGAAGAAAATTTAAATTTAGAGGACAATCATATAAAAATTGTTCAAAAGGAAAAAGATTTTATGCAAAAGTAAATAAAAATCGTGACACTAACCGACCCTATTAAAAAAAAATATCTCAAGGAGCCCACACAAAACCAAAAAAATATCTAACGGTGCGCACTACGCACCCCGAACACATTATCATCAAACCCTACCCCATACCCTCACTCCACCCTATAAAACCCCACACCTCCACCCTCATCCAACTCACACTTTCACCTTTCTCCTTCGTCCCCCCAATTAATCAAATCAAATCAATGGCTTCAGCTGACGTTGAATACAGATGTTTCGTCGGTGGCCTAGCTTGGGCCACAACCGACCGTTCCCTCGAAGAAGCTTTCTCTCAGTACGGTGAAATCGTCGATTCGAAGGTCCGTTTGTCAATCAAATCACCAATTGGTTGACAAATATCACTGTTACTCCTAAATGTTACTTGTTACTACTGTTACTATTGTTACTGTTACTGTTACTTCTTGTTACTACTACTCTTTTTACCTATCAACGGTACGTTCATCTTCTTCTCTTTTCTTAAGAGACAGATAGATCGATCGATTACATATTATTATAGCTAAACCTAATTTTTTCCTTTTTTTTAATTTATATTTATATTTATATATTTATATGTTCATATTTAGATCTGGTATTGATTATAGTTTGCTTTTAATAAACAGATCATCAATGACCGTGAGACAGGTAGATCCAGAGGCTTCGGGTTCGTTACCTTCAAGGAAGAGGAAGGTCTACGTGCTGCTATTGAAGGAATGAACGGCCAGAGCCTAGACGGAAGGAACATCACCGTGAACGAGGCTCAGTCAAGGAGCGGAGGTGGCGGCGGCGGCGGTGGACGTCGTGAAGGAGGTGGTGGATATGGAGGCGGTGGCGGTGGATATGGTGGAAGAAGAGAGGGAGGTGGTGGATATGGAGGTGGTGGTGGTTACGGTGGTGACCGTCGTGAAGGAGGTGGTGGTGGATATGGTCGTCGTGAAGGCGGTGGTGGTTATGGAGGTGGTGGTGGTGACAGGTACTCGAGCCGTGGTGGAGGTGATTCTGAAGGAAAGTGGTGATTATTTAGGGTTGTGTAGTTATCGGGATCTTTAGGTTTATTTTAAGTGTTTTTAATTATGTGTTATTGAAGGGTTTTTGACCTGTTCTTGTTACTATCTTGTTATGATGAATTTTAATGCAAAAAAGTATGGTTCCGGTATATTATTTGAGTGGTAGGGTTGATTATTATTTTTACTATTGTTTAAAATTAGATTAGGTCTGTGGTTGATTAGATCACGTGCTAAGAGCTCTACAATGCAATTAGTAAGTTAATTACTTTTTGCATCAAATATCTTTTACTGAAAAGAGCTCTAAAGTATCACAAGCTATCAAAGTATCAAGTCTCTAATCCCAATGAAATAAAAGTCATGTGAAATGATGTTGTTAAGTCTTTGGAAAAGCTTGTACGCATTGTAAGTATCAATTTTTCGAATACAAGTAATCTATGGATATGTATACGATTCTTTGTTCAATCAAGCGCAAATCACCTAAAACGTAGTTAACTCGCCACTTTTTCTTAAAGATTCTTTTTTCCCATTCGTGATAAACCCCATCGCTAGCTTTATGCTAGATGCTAAAAAAACCGCGCATCGTTAGTCTTTTACGCTAACGATCGCTAATAAATAACGAAAATTTGGTTATCATACGCTAGACTTGCATCGTTGGTCCTTTATACTAACGATCGTTAAAAATAACTTAAAATTTGGTTTTTCACGCTTCGTCCATTTTACACGTTTCGCTCGCTTTAACGGTTTTATCTATTTTTCACGCTTTCACGCGTTTTACACGCTTTCATCCACTTTTTCGTTTTCGCTTTTTCACGTTTTCATCTGTTTTACACGTTTTCATCCGCTTTTACATTTCCGTTTTGCACGCTTTCGTTTGCTTTAACACGCCGTCCGCTTTAACACGCTGCTCGTTTTCACGCTTTCATCCGCTTTTACATACGTATTCGTCCGCTTTACACGTTTCTTCCGCTTTTTAACGGCTTCATCCGCTTTTACACGCCATCCATTTTAACACATTTTCGCCCTTTTTGCACGCCATCCGTTTACACACGTTTTCCGCTTTTTTGCGCCATCCGCTTTTTACACGCCAACCATTTTACACATTATCGCCGTTTTGCGCGTTTTCATCCGTTCTGCACGTTTCGCTTTTTTCACGTTTTCATCCATTTTTTTTTTTTTCATGTTTTCGTCCGCTTTTTTCACATTTTCGCTCGCCTTTAAACGTTTTGGTCCGCTTTAACACGCCGTCATTTTTTTCACGTTTTCTGTTTTACACGTTACATCCGTTTTGCACGATTCGTCTGTTTTACACATTTTGTCTGTTTTAACTCGCCGTCCGTTTTATCGTTTTCCTCCGTTACACGCCATCCGCTTTAACACATTTTCATATGTTTTTTCACGATTTATCGTTTTTACATTTTCATCCGCTTTTACATGTTTCATCGCTTTTTCATGTTTCTTCCGATTTTCACGTTTTCACCGTTTTCATGTGTAAACACGCACGAAAACGTGTATAAAATGGATGAAGTGTGTAAAACGGATGAAAACGTAGTAAACGGCCGAAACATTCGAAACGACATTAATATGCGAAAAATAGACAAAATGTGCAAACACGAACGAAAACGTGAAACAACGGATGAAAACGGATGAAAACGAAACAATGATTTAAAACATGCAAAACGGACAAAAACGTAAAACGGATGAAAACGTGTAGAAATGGATGAAAACGCTAAAAATGGATGAAAACGCGAATAACGGACGGAAAACGTGTTTAAATGGACGAAACGTGTTAAAACATACAAAATGTAAAACAAACAAAACCCGCAAAGCTGACGAAACATGCAAAAACGGATGAAACGTGTAAAAAATGATAATGAAAAAAATAGATGAAACCGTGTTAAAGCGGGCGAAACCGTGTTAAAACGGATGAAAACGTGAAAAACGGACTAAACGGGAAAAGCGACAAAACGTGAAAAAAAACTGACGAAAACGTAAAAAGAATGAAACGTAAAACGGATATAAACATGAAAAACGGATGAAAGCGTGTTAAACGAATCAAAACGTAAAACGCATTTAAAACGTGAAAAAACCGACGGAAACGTAAGAAACCAAATTTTAAGTTATATTTTAACGATTTTTAGTATAAAGGACCAACTAAGAAGTTTAACGTAAAATAACCAAATTTTAAGTTATTTATTAACGATCGTTAGTATAAAGGACTAACGATGCGTGTTTTTTGGTAACTGCACATGAAGCGACTAACAATGAGGTTTATCGACGTAATGAGAAAAAAAGAACGCTACACACAATGGGAAAAAGTGGCAAGTTAACTACATTTTTGAGTGATTTGCCCTTCAATCAAAAACTAGTAAGCCTGATGAAGTTAAGTGAATGGGTAGACAGCTAAAGGCTTCTCTGGGTGAAGTTGTAGGGGGGTGTTTGGGTTGTTACAAATGTGCTATAAAAGGGGTGTTCGGCAAAAATGTAATGGGTGTGTTTGGGTCAGCTTATCAAGGGGCTATTTGGGTGCTTTATTATGGGTGGTTGGAAACTTGTTACAAAATAGTCTTATCTGCAAAATCATAGACACAACTCCATTGATCAATTAATTAGAGTAAAGGGTATGGTAACATATGCATTAATGCATGTTTTGCACCACTGGAATGACATGCCATTTCGCATGTTACCACACCATCCTCTGTCTATGCCATTTGCCAATCGGGTATGGTGGACTCAAAAAGTGAGACATGGCATGCAAAATGAGAGTGATATTTTTGATGCGTGAATGTAAAATGTAAGAAGACGCTAATTTGGTACAATGACATACCACCACACCCCTTATTCTTATACTCTACTTTGAAAGTTCCACACCCCTTATTCTTGTATATTTTCTTATACTCTAGTTTGAAAGTTTTATTAACATGAAAATGCTAAATATCCAAATTAATTATTTTTCATCATTTAGCATAAAATATACATAAATAAACAACCTCAATTAAAAGGAAAATCACCATGGGGATGCGTTAGATTATACAGTAGCATATAAGTGCAAAAGCTTAACTTGACTTGCTCAAAATAATGCGCATTTTGAATGTTATGTAAAACAATTACAAAGCTTTAAAGTGTTTATGCCATAATAGAAATAGTTTTATTAAATCAAAAGGTTTATAAAGCATTGTGGTGCTATGAAAAAATAAAGTTATAAAGCTTTATAAAAGTTTATCATATTCGATACCCTTACTCCATCTTATATGTAAGATAGATAAGAAAATAACAATTTTAAAAGGATAAAGATGAGAAGTCAAATGTGAAAAATTTTAAACTTTTGACTTGGTATTTTAATATAGTTACGGAGTATAATTTTATTTAATTATAACGAATTTTCCTTTTTCAACATGGGCAGACCCAATGGAGTTTTCGGGATTCACAAGAACCCCATGGACTTTTGCCACGTAGTATAATTATTTTGCCAAAAAGCATTGATTTTTCTAAAATGAACATGATCTTCAAATTTTATGGTACGTGTCTTATTTAGTTAGGCCATTGTTTTATGGTAAAAAAACGAATCCTCTCTCTTTATATAGATATATCAATTTTGCTACATTATTTATTACTCATATCTAAAATAAATTAAAAGTAAAGTTCGCAGCATACGTTGGGTTTTAAACTAAGAAAGTTGTTAAAGAAAACTAACACAAACACCTATATTATTTTGATTAACTTTGATAGAGTTAGGATCAAATGACAAAAAAAATTAAAATGAGAATAGTAAGAAAATTCCATAACCAAACATTTTAGATGCACCTACAAAAATAGACGATTTTCAGGGGTGTCGATTTCGCCAATAATAAAAAAAATGAGCTAATTTGGGCAAATGACACATTTAGCCTCTTTTTTTTTAAATGAGTATACATTGCCCATTTAAAAGTTAAATAGGTGCAAACGGACACATATTTTCTATCAATTGGAGAGAAAATTACAATCGTTCCCTAGAGGTGTCAATTTGTGCCAATAATAAAAAAAAATGAGCTAATTTGGGCAAATGACACATTTAGCCATTTTTTTTTGAAATGAGTATACATTGCCCATTTAAAAGTTAAATAGGCGCAAACGGACACGTATTTTCTATCAATTGGAGAGAAAATTACAATCGTTTTTAAAGAAAAATTTATATATATAATTTATATTTTTAAATATAAATGAGGTGTTACGTTAAAGAATTTATTTCATCATTTTAGGTTTTTCGTATAACATGCGCCCGTTTGACCCGTACCCGTTTAGCCCATAGCCCGTAACCCGTGCCCGCTCAGCCCGCTCGATTTACCACCTCTACATCTCTTTTTAAATTTATCACTCTTATTTGAAATATGTAGCTATAAATCCTTCTTATTATTCTTGCCGATCCCCTCCCAACTTCGATATATGTTAATCCTCTAATTTTTCATTAAAAATTTATTTTTCCCATTACTCCGTATTTATCGTTCGTCTTATAAATACAATCTACGTTCCTCTATACCTCTGATTAAACCACTAAACCTACAAAGCGATCAAATCCTTTTTTCTTCTTCATAATCTAATTCTCCATATGGAAAACGATCAAACAGCAAATACTAGTAAAACTTCCAAGTACGACTTATTCCTCTTAATTGTTCACAGTATACTTTTGTTTATAATTTATATCTACTAACTTGTTCATGTGTGTGAATTCTTACTTTAGGAAAAGGGAATTTCCGGCCGATGAACACGCCTCGACATCATACACAAATGAGGTACATTGATCGCGTATGATCAATGGTGGTTTATTTTTTATTGAAAATATTTGTTATGTTAAGTTATCAAAACCCTAATGTATATGAATATACAAACCAAGGGGCCGGCTTTTTTGTAATCCTAGTATAACTTTAGTACTATTTAACATTAATTTTCGTTTTGAACACGCTCATTATATTTACAAACATCAGTAGATTTCAGTTTTGGACCCACTCGGCAGTAGTTCTAGCTTATTCACATGTGAATGTTATGTCCCGAATCAAAATGTTGACAAATTTGCGTATATATAGTATGTGTGGGTGTCGAGTTTGCCTTTCAAAAAGTAAAGAATATTAATACATTACACAAAATATTTGTTTGTATAGAGTTTAGATAGTCAATATACATATGCTTATAATTTGTGCACTTCATTAAGCACTTAACTTTTTAGGTTGACGATTTAAGAGATTGATTCCCAGTCGGATGAAGACCTCAATGAAGTGGTGAATATGTTGGGAAGGTATAATTTTCTTTAATTTCAGTATATTACCAATGAAGCTTTTATGTGAGAAAGTCAATTCCATGGTTCAGATTTAATAATTTCGTGTATCAAATGCGTGTGTATGTGTTACTTGTCTTTTGTGTGGTTATTTAAATACGTATTTGGGATTTTGCAGATTGTCTTTGATGAAACAAATGCTGACAAGAATGATGCCCTCGATTATGTAGTGAATAAAATGAGCAAGGTATAAGTTTCTTTCTGTCTTTTGTTTCCATGTTTCAAAATTAGTTAAAAATATCAATCTGATATACTCCAGTTACTTGTTTGATAATCTTTGCAGAAGGGTAGTATGGCGATCACTAGTAGTTCAAAACTATCATTCAAATTGAAAAAGTCATATTCTAAGGTCAAAGTTCATGGCTTTAAAAACGCAAAGGGACATTCAGGATTAGAAAAGCTGAAAATAAAGATCAAGATGGCTCTTGAGGGGTTATCACGTGTTGGTAGTTTTCCTTTGAGAGACGTGGTAGTGGACGAGGAGGAGGTTTCTGAAAATAGCCCAATGGAAATGCTTGATAATGAAGATGTTCTGATACGGTATAAAAACTTCAAGAATTTTGATACTGTTGCGGATTATTCGGATCACCTTTTTCCGACATTTCACCCATGGAACAGGCAAGTGTGTTTGTTTTCATTTGATTAGTTACTAAACTACAATATGTTATTTTTAACATTTCATCATTCTCATAAGTATACATGTATTAAATTTTAGCCATCAAACGACTGGACTAGAAAGATACAAGCAGATTGGAGGATCCTTAAGGAACGGTTGCCTGGTATATAATCTAAACTTAATCCTCGAACTATGTATACACAGTTTTTGTAGTGTATATCATGGGTTATTAATCGTCGCTACCTCTTATGTATCCGTTGTTAACATATTTCTTGTTTTATATGGTTACAGAGACAATATTTGTGAGGGCTTATAAATCAAGAATTGATCTTTTAAGAGCTGCAATTGTTGGGGCGAAAGGGACTCCGTATCATGACGGTCTTTTCTTTTTTGATGTGTGTTTTCCAAGCACGTATCCTATTAGCCCGCCTGTATGTCATCCACCTCTTATTCTTTTTATATCTACATGATCCTAATGCATTCAAATACGTGCACATACATAGGTTAGTTTCATTTATTAAATAAAGGTGCTGTTCTGTTTCAGCTTGTGCGTTACCACTCGGGTGGTCTTTGTATCAATCCAAATCTGGACAAGTCTGGTGAAGTTCACTTGAGCCTTTTTAAAATAATTGGGTTCCAGGAGGAGGATATATGGGTACCTGGGACTTCGAATATACTCCAACTTCTGATCTCTATACAGAGTCTGATTTTGAACTCACATCCTATATTTAACGAGCGTAGATATTCACTCTTGGGCGGCTGTGGGTCTGAAGAACGATATTCCTTACTATACAACGAGAATACCATTGTAAATTCGCTCAAAACAATGGTGCATACCATGAATAAACCACCTAAGGTAAGTCTTTTAGATTTCTTTTTTATTATTACTATACTTGTTTAGTATGTATGGTTAACATTGGATGTCGATGATGCATGCAGAACTTTAAGGATTTGGTGGCTGGGCATTTCTGTAATCGTGCACATGATATCCTAATGGCATGTAAAGCTTATACTGATGGTATACAATTTGGGTGCCTTTGTATGCGAAGGAATGGTAACAAGGAGGTCTGTTCTATCAAGTTCAAAATGATGTGACTTCATACATCAAGCGCCTTGTAGATGCATTTAATAAAATTGGAGCCAAGGAGGCTATAGAATTTGTACGCTTGGCCCGTATTGATGCTAACATCATTTCAAGCATTTCCCCATTGCCAACACATGCTGAATATAAATCAAGGATAGATAAGCTAAGGGAGGAGGTCACAAATTTACGTGTTCGTCATCTTTCTATTGAACATGTGAAAATGGACAAAGATGGGGCTAAAACTAGCCCAATGAAACATCTTGAGAATGAAGATGTTTTGAAAAGGTATAAAACCTTTAAGAAGTTTGATACTGTCGTGGACCATTCAGATCATATTTTTTCTGCAAATACTACACCAATGAAGCAAGTAAGTGTGTGTTATAATTGGATGATTCACTTAATATGAAATATGCTGTTTTTAAACTTTTATCACCTTTCATTCACATACATATTAAATGTTTTAGCCACCAAAAGATTGGGCTGAAAAGATACAGAAAGAGTGGAGGAAACTTGAGGAACAATTGCCGGGTATGTCATACATTCATGAAAATTAGTAACTAAACATAATTATTGACATTGGCGTCTAAAGAAAATCTGTTTGAATACAGAGACAATATACGTGAGGGTTTATGAAGGGAGAATGGATCTATTAAGAGCCGTCATTATTGGAGCAAAGGGGACTCCATATCACGATGGTCTCTTCTTCTTTGATGTGTGTTTCCCTAGCACCTATCCTATTAGCCCGCCTGTATGTCACCCTCTTCATCTTTTATCTAATAAATCGTTATGCATATGTCTATGTACATATCTGATGATTTTTTATTTTTATTTATTTTTATTATTTTTTATTTATTTTTTTATTTATTTTTTAGCTGGTGTGTTACCATTCATGTGGTATGGGTATCAATCCAAACCTTTACAAGTGTGGTAAAGTTCGTTTAGCGTTCCCCAAACAAGTGGTGGGCCAGAGGTGGCGATGTGGCTGTCTAGCTCTTGAGTATTCTCCAACTTTTGGTCTCCATACAGACTCTGATTTTGAACAAAAGCCTTTATTCAATGATGTTACATATGCACAACACAATTACATGTACATGCTATACAACGAGATGACCTTTGTAAGATCACTCAAAACAATGGTGTATATCATGAATAAACCACCCAAGGTAGTTTTTTCTATTTTGATCTGTTCCCACTTGTTTAGTATGAAATTGCCAATACCCTTAGTAAAATCACTCAAAACAATGGTGTATATCATGATGCATGCAGAACTTTGAGGAGCTAGTGGTTGGGCATTTCCGCAATCATGTACGCAATATCCTAATGGCATGTAAAGCTTACATGGAAGATGTGCAAGTCGGATGCTTTGTGAGTGGTGAACAAGAGGGAGCTAACAAAGGGAGGTGCGGTTCATACTCATTTAAGAAGGGCTTAGTATCATGCATCAAGCCCCTTGTCGATGCATTTGACAAAATAGGAGCAGATGAAGCTCAACAATTTCTTTATCTAAGAGACAAATTAATTCTTGACGTTCATATTCACGAGCCCCTTCATATTCACAAGCCCCTGTGAGTATTATCATGTGCATCTTGTTCAATATATGTACTTGAATTTCTGAATTCTCATCTCACTTATATCTTTTCTGTTTCTAGGACAAAAGAAGGCCCGTTTGGTTACATGTATCCTTCTACTACTTTGTCGTATCAAAATCACAACAGTACTAATGGTCATCAATTGCTAGCTGAACAACAAAATCTCAAGAAAATTAATGATCAATTACTATCGGCACAACGGAATCTCATGAATGTTAATAGTCAAATACTAGCGGCACAACGAAATCTGATGAACACTCAATTACAATTGGCGCAAGAAGAGCTCAAGAATATTAACATTCAAGGTATGCTTGTTTTTGAATTTTTCATGCGTAACGTACTGTTGACAACGAGTTGTTTAGTATATGCTCTTGATGACTTTTTATTGAATGATACAGATAATTGAAGGTTTGGTGGTTTGACATTATGAAATGTTGGTGTACAGGAGAAGAGTAACAAGATGAGTGGATTAACTAAGTTCCATAATGATATGATGTGGTTCATCAAGCCCCTTATAGATGCATTTATCGCAATTAGATTATGACATTGAAGTATTTCATTTTGGATGGATAATTAAAATTGTTTGAGTTAAGATCTACTGATTTATCTTGTTTATTGCATTTTGGTGAGTATGATGCTTATAAGTAGCTAGGTGAGGTTAACATAAATGTGGTTGGGTGAATGGTGATTAAATCGGTTTAAATATGGTTTGCATATTAGGGAATGATATTCATAATTATCGAAGGACATTATGTATCTTAAACTCCATGCCCAAGTCGATTTGGTATAAATTATTGCACCATCGTTTCTGTTACTCAGTCAACGTTCCACAAAGCCAATAACATTCCCCAAATGCTGTGAATGACAAATGCAGGCTAATTTTGCACATTGAAGTCAACCTATATTAAGATAAACTTACTTACTGGTGTTTCCTATCTAGGGCCTCCAAATTTTAGTTTTTATTTTTGACGAATCATTCGTCTTTAGTTATTTGAGAGTTTTTGTACAGGGCTCCAAAAAGTTAGAGTTTTGCCCCGAAGAGAAACACATCAACATTGTCTACGCTCTTATATATGAAGGTATTACATACACCCATGAATGTGGTACGCATGTATCTCAAGAAAATAGTCTATGTTTGGCAAAATAGTGGAGATGAGTGCTGTAAACGTAGATGAGTGCTGTAAACGTAGATGAAACAAGAGTGGATATGTAACCCTTGTGTAACACATTATCTGAACTCATCTAATCTTTACTAGCATCTTGCTAGCATTCTAACAAAGTAGTTCGGTTGTTGTGGGTCGATTTTTTTTTGGGTCACAATGTCGAGTCAGAAATCCATGTATACCAAAAAAATAAAAATAAAAATAGAATGAGTGATAGTTCTGTTGTTTGGGTCGATTTTTATTCGGGTTGGGTCAGAATTTTTTTGAAAGATCCGAGTGGTCAAATATTGACTTGGCTGATTGGCTCGTATATTCCCGTTATAAGAGTTAGTTACACGTGGTTTGATTTTGATGTTAAACTCGAACTCGTATGATGTTGTTGTCATTTCGGATAATGATGAAGATTTGCCAACGTTAATTGTTGAATGTTACAAACACTTAACCACGTACAATATCCTTATAAGTATTCGCCACTATAAGATCAAATCGATATGTACGGGTAATCGTCTAGTATGTATAAGATCAAAACTAAATCCCACATTGATAAAGTCTAATATTAAACTCTAGGGTATGTTTGGCGCGAGAGATTATGGTAACTTAAGATTATTTTTTTGAAAAATAAGTTTTGGTCAAAAAATAATCTTTATTTGACAAACTAAGATTGTGAATTATTTTAGAAAAATAAGTTTCCAAAACCGGCTTTTAAAATATTATGAAGATTATTTTTCACAAATTAACTGATTTTAATATTTTTTAACAACACCACCACCACCATTACAAAAGAAAAGCTAAAATTTTAATCTTTTTCAGCACTAGCACAAGCACCAACATCAACAGCAGCAACAACAACAACACCAACAACATTTATTTTTGCCAAATATACTCTTAATCTTCAATCATTATACCACTCTAATCCCGTAACACTAAAGGCTAAAGCATGAATAAATTATCATCATAACCTAAAGATGACATGCTCATGACTAAAGCATGAATAAATTACTATATATATTATAAGTCGTTTAAAACGACGTCGTACCGTTAACAGTGTTCTTGGCCCATTTCAGTAAGCCCAATACAGCCTGCTAGCCCGTTAGTTTTTATAAAATTAGTTAACATATACAGATTTTGTTTATCATCATCACCTTAAAATATCTGCATCCACTCCTCATTACCTAGAAGCTTCTTCAAAATCAAAATCCACTCTGCCTTCTCAGACCAAAACACTTTTCGATCTAAAACCCACATCTCCGAGTGGTCGGATTAATCTACCGGTGCTCCAAAATTAGAGATAGATTTTACCTCCTCTTCACCGACATCACGATCTAATCAAAGATCTAATCAAATACATCACGATCTAATCAAAGATCTAATCAAATACATCACGATCTAATCAAAGACATCACGATCTAATCAAGCCGACTATGAAAGAAAATGGACACTCATATCGCAGCCGAGTCGCAGGTGGATGTTGAGGTATGGGTTAATGAATCGATGAGGAATTCAGGGGTTTTGGTTCTAAACGAATTTTGCAAAACCAGGTACGAAGTTAAACATTAGATTTCTACAATAAAATTTAAGAATTTCAGTTGTTATGCTTTCTTGATGAAAATCATTAGGTGTTTATGAAGTTGAAACGTAATTTAATAGTTGAGTAAAAATTGGATTTTTCTTCTTTTCAGGTGTTTATGAGCACAACAAAATTGGATTTTATGTGTTTAATAGTTGAGTAAAATTGGATTTTTCTTCTTTTCAGGTGTTTATGAGCACAACAAAATTGGATTTTTATGTGTTTAATAGTTGAGTAAAAATTGGATTTTTCTTCTTTTCAGGTGTTTGGAATTCATGGAACTGTGTACACAATCGAGTTCCTTATATTTGACAAGGTAATCTTTTATGGCTTTACGTTGTTGCAAATTACTTTCCTCTTTATTTAATATTTAACGACTGATAAAAATTAAGAGGGATTTGGAGTAGCTATTGGTAATTTTATCTTCAATATTATCAAAAATAATACACGTTATTGGTGACGGTGAACAATATACTTAGTGATAAAGATGGTTTTGGTTTTAGTGTCTGCCCGCTCATGGTTTTGGTTTTATTTTGCAGGTAATTGACGGAACTGACGGAACTGAAGACGAGTATGGGTTGCAATACCAGGCTAAGGTAAGGTGAGCATAGTATTCCGTCTTATAGGTGAGCACAATATCCCATCTTATTCATATATATTTAACATTGTGTTTGGCCTTTCTTATCAAGAATTTTCGAAATAAGCACCTTAAAGCTACGTATTACTGAGTAACTTACTTCATGCATAATTAATCATTTTAGTAGTTTTATTGCGCGATCACAAATGCCCATGTAGCCTTTATCGTCTTATCCTAATACATAAGTAAAGTTATATAGCAAACTCTGCTGTGTGGTTTTGTGAAAAGTTTAATACCTACATTTGGGTTGTCTGATGCAAATAGTTATAAAATTGTGTTTAGGAAATTTATTGAAACAAAGTTGTTATCTACGTTTTTTCAAGGCACACCAAGTAGTTTTGCTAAGGCGACCTCAGACACCTCTTATTGTTGATTACCTTATAGGGTGGAATTTTGAAATTTTATTATGTATAATATTGGTTGTGGAAAATCCAGAGCGATATGAAGTTATTCGGAAAGAAGATTAAGCAGCATAAAGAAAAGTTTAAATATTTGAAGACTCATTTGAATAGTTTAGATGATGCACTTGCTGATATGTAAGGTATATTATTATAGTTTAGTCAATTTGTACGAGTATAAATTTATCCTATACCTCCTTTGTATTTCTAATTATTGCTTATGGTTTTATCTCAAAGGTACCTGCTAGCAGAATTTTTGGGTTCATACTTTATGGTATTTGCAGTTGTGGCGTAGTAGTGGTGGACTGCAAAATGGACCATGTGGTTGGCCAAACTGGAACCGCCATAGCAGACACCTGATGGCAACTTGACCACCACGCTACCTGCTTCAGGTATTGAACATCTAATGAGCAACACAACATTATAAAAAACCTCATGAAACATCAACCCCGAAAATGGAATAGATTGTTGCTGAGATCGAGGCCCTAAAAAGTTCAGTAAGGAAAGCACTGAACAAGCGTAATACAGGAAGTGCAGCTGATCCAATCATCATTTTTTAAAAACATTTCAGTAACTAGATGACACTGACAAGTTCTTTCATGAGTTTCAATATCAGCTTTCAGCACTTCGTATACATTTAAGTTATATAGGTGCTCTAATATCATGTTTTACTTTTGAATCTCTTATTAGAATGTTTTTTTCATCTTTATACTCTAGCTTATACATTTACTCGATATTCAGTTTAATGCCCAACATATTGTTGTTCACTATGTAGACAATTGTAACTTCTTAAACAAGTGATACGAGGATGAATTTCATCTAGGTATTGCTTTTGCGTATTATAGTATTTGGTATCTTGATAGCGCCACAACTACAATTGTAATTGACACTGAAAAAATACGTTGCAATCATCGACGACGTAAGACGACCTTCGTGCAAGAACGCAATGACCGTCGCCCACCTCGTTTATACTATATATTATATATATAATCATTTTAAAGACCATGCAAAATTAAGTTTAAACATGTTTGTAAACATGTTGACAGATGTTTTCCGTAGCAGCCTATCAAGGATTTGTAATGTAGTTATACTTGGATCATTACTATAATATTCAAAAAATGACAATAGCTAACCAATTATCAGATACTCTAAAACCTTGCACCAAACAACAGAACCCACTACTGGAGATAGTAATTTCGACTTATTACATGTGAATGGGTGATTTGGTTGTGTCAAAACAGGTAAAACGAAACATGTCAAAACAGGTTTCCTATCTGTCTAAAATCTATTTTTGAATGAGATGAAAAGGGACAAACGAACATTTGTATACGAAAGAATTACAACATTGCTACCTTCCATGATCTTTGCTTACAATCTACTTGCTCAAACTACTTGCTCTCATAACTTCTCTACATTTAACAAAACTCAACGAAAAATGAAATTGGAATGATAACATGATGAAGCAAACAATATCTTACAGGCTATACTAAAATCATCAGATCCACTCTTTCGGGTTAATGCAAGCATCCAAAAGTTTCCATTCTTCACTCCCTCTTCTGGTTGCTGTGCATCCAGAAAACATAAATTTTTAATTAAAATTTTCATTGAGCAATTATACCATAAAAAAGAAAAAGAAAGGATAGTTACATGGTCATATTCCCATCTGGCTGTTAGTGGAAGAGAGACAAGAATGCTCTCAATTCGACCTCCGGTTTTGAGACCAAAAGTTGTTCCTCGATCATACACCTTTAAACACAAATAAAGTTCAATCATAACAATGACAATTTGGATTAAATACAACCATAACATATCAAATTGCATACCAAGTTAAATTCTACATATCTGCCCCTTCGGAGCTGCTGCCATTCCTTATTTTGTTCTGTAAAAGGAGTATCCTTTCTCCTTTCTATAATTGGTATATATGCCGGAACCACAGAGTTGGCACATTCTGCAATTTGTCACGTGTAAAAAATGAGAATTGTAATAGTTTGAGCTATAGTAAAAGATATCACATGTACAGCAAATAAATATATTTTTTTGTGCGGCTTTTGGCTCTTTTGGCCCTAACTAGTCCATGGGGTGGGTTCACAAAAAATGCTAACGGACCGCAGGCCTTTCTGGTGAGCGCATATGCATTTTGAACCTCATCCCCATTTACTTATGTATAAAACGATTCAGGTTAAACACCTAAAACAGAAAAGCTAAAAAGAACATGGATCGAAAGTTTGCCCAAAGTAAACTTTTTACGGATGAAGCCTACTACTATATCGTTTTATTTATAAAAAAAATACTTGGTTGTTACTATAATAATGAAACGTCTAGAACTGCATCTGTTACATTAATAGTTTTTCAAGATTACAATTTGGGACAAAAAGTGTTACAGGTCAAAGTTCTAGAACTATATATCCTTCTGGTGAGCACATATGCGTTTTGACCCATTACCCATCCTACCCATTTAGTCACCTCTTGGGTTATAAACAAATAATTGAGATGTTTTGACATTACCAGTAGCAAACGATAAAAGCATTTCTTGATCATAGTCATTAAGATCATCAAAAAATATGCCTCCAAGCCCTCGCCTCTCATTTCGGTGCTGCATACAGACAATACAGATGAAAACTAAATTTACGGCTGGATTTTGAAAAAAACTAACTTAAGGGATACAATGATTAAATGTTAATGGAACCAGTATTGCGTATAGAATTCAATGAGGGAAACAACCAATATACCGTAGGATGACAGTCAACTATCATGCCTTTCCTTTTTGTTACAGAATATAAGAATTTGAGATTATCATGCGGGATTCACTTTTCCTAGCCATTTAATAGTTCCAAATGTGGCTTGTTGCGACTATATTGGTATAGAGCCGTGATGCAGTTTTCTCAGAAACTAGCTTACCACTTTCACTATTTGTGTTAAAATTTCATACATGTGTCCATGTCTACTATAATTGCAAAAAGTTACTTATTAACAAGATTCCAGATATAAGAAACATGTAATATGTATTTGAACACTTCCAAATCCCATTTAATCATGTGGAAATGTGGAATGTCGTGACCAGGTTCACAAGAATTGGTCAAGGTCATATCATAGGAATTCAAGGAAAGCAAAGAGTCAGAAAAAATTTCAGAAGATATACCTTAATGTAGAAATAGTCATCACACCATTTCTTGAATCGAGGATAGAAGGAGGGATCAAACTTGTCACAAGCATTTTTTTGTACCTTGAAGAAAAAAACCATTGTGAAAGACTATTACATGTGGTATAGATGTTGAAAACAGCAAAATAGGCAGATGTAATCAATTGGGTAACGAATTTCCCAGGAGGTATAAAACAGGTTGGGTCGACCCACCAAGGCTATTTGTCATTAAATCAATATCATAATAATGAATACATTATATAGATGATTAGAACCTATAGTCGATCGAAAGAATGCTCCAACTCTTTTTAATAGCACCTAAGAGGTTGCAAGCACTTGAAAATACTTTAGAGTTTAGACAAACGCTACGCTGTTTGACCCTATTTTTTTACCTAAATTAAACTAGATTTAGTACTTGAAAGAAAAAGATTTTGCAATACAACCACACAAACAAAATCTGGTATTTACCGTATGGAAGTGCTTGACATCTTCATCAAATATATAAGCAGGAGTCAAATCAGTACCACCACCAAACCACCACTGCCTTGGTGCTCCTGGAGCATCTGCATTATTTTACAAGTAGTAAGGAATTGTTTATTCAGTAAATATACACAATATTTATTCCACTACATGTGAATTCAACAGCTGTAAACTACTATTGAACCGGAATCTTGGATAACTGCAATTCATATCTGGTAAGGGCTGGTTCCAGTAAGGAGGGTCAATCCCTCTCATTTTCCCTGCCACGTCAGCTTTCTCTTTCCAACGACCTTCAAGCGATTGGGTGCCCCAGTAAAGACGACCTTTAATAAAATTAATTAAAAAGGAGAGTGTTGTTTTTATGTGTGTGTTTGTTTCGATCATACATACGATCGAGTTAATTAAAAAAACTTGTGATCGACATGTCCCACAGCAAGGATGATCGATTCATGAATCGATCGAGCCATGGGTCGATCGACTTACTGGAACCAGCCTAAGGGTCGATTCTGTGGCATTAGTGCTCTATTTTTGATACAGATACTTGACATCTCATTTGGGACAAGTGTGATAGTAATATAACACTCTCCAGCATACCCTCATTTCTAGCTTTCAGTTTCGACAAACCAATTTGATACTAGCTGTAAGAAAATTGATCTCAAAGGGCAATGTAAAACTATTTATATATCTTTATCTGTTATCTATTACTTCCTTAACTAATAAGAACTCCCAAACACATAACACCGTGAAAAGTGATCGGCTATTTAACTAATATGAGTATCACTATCACATAACCACTTCCAAAATGACACACCTAAAGACCTAAACACCTCGAAGGTACAGTCTAACCTATAATTAGGTAAATTCAAGCAAACTATTCACAAAAAGGGATGCATCTTAGAGGTTCAAATGTCTTTTCAAAAGTCAAAAGTATCATAATACTGTAAAACTTTTATAAAAACAACTCAAAATATCTAAGAATTATCGTTGCTCATGCTGATACATTTGAAGAAACATTGTACCTTTTCGAGCATCAGTCTCAAAGTAACGATAGTTAAAATGTAGTGTTGGTGCAAAAGGGTTCTTCGGGTGTAAAACCTGCAAACATAAAAAGGAATAGCCTTATTAATCAAGGCATTTATCTTATAGTTCAATTATCAACATAGATTCAGTGGCGGCGCCTCGTAGTTGGTAAAAAAGTGTCAGAAATGAAGCAAAGAGATCTAGAAATATATAGAAGCTAAAAGTGCCATATAGCAAAAAATAACATACTAGGAACTAAAACCAAACAAACTTGACTTATTCACTACAGTCAAATTGCACATATAAGTAATATGAAGTTCACATATACAAACACATTGTGTTAGAACTCATGCTACCATTTTCTTTCGGTTAATTTGTGCACAAATCCAATTCCTTAAACTAGAACTATCACACCAAATAACAACTTAATATTTACCTAATATTACAAAAATAGTAATCTACGAAGAGTAACAATCCTTGCATATTATTTGAAAATTAAACTAAACATCTAATATCCATAAAGATGACAAAAGTCCAAAACCCCCATCGTTTTGAATTCATATATCTCTACAAAGAGGCGCTTGTTTTGGCTTATTTAGTGGGCTTATTTAGCACAAATAGGCTTATTTTAGCATTTGGGCTTATGATTGGTGCTGGGGAGGGAGGGGTTGTTATAAGCTCATTTTTGTGGCTTCTTTGGGAGGGCTTAGGCTTCTTTAACCTTTTGGTTAAACATAAACTAGGCCAAATACCTTGGCTTATTATCATAAGATAATCTAGATACTCAACAAGGGCTTATGAATTTATTCATCAGAAGCCATAAGCTGCTTCTTATAAATAAGCTTAAGCCCAAAAAGTAAGCTTAGACAAACACCCCCTAAGCTGTGATGAACATTGGAAATACTAATACACTAAAACACTGATGCTTTGAATCCATACTACTAACCATCTTACACACATTCATTTCTAATTCACTATCTAAAACAAAGTGGCATTTGGATATCCAATATAAAACAATGAAGTATTTAGTACCCATTATACCAAATTCTTGCATATCTTCCTAAACACTCAAATCCTCGTTATCACAACAACCAAATAAACAACACATTCAAACAGCCCCATAAGGCCACAATTCATCAACATTTCTGATCATTAACATAAAAATAAACCCAATCACTATCCCAAACACCAAAAAAAATTGAACAAACAAAAAACAACTTAGAGAGCTAATTCCAGCAGCAAAAAAAGAAACAGGCTCAGGCTTAAAATCAAAGGAGATTAAGTTATAGAAACATAATTTTACGCTATATGTCTATCTAGATAATCGCACTCACTATTGCAACTTGCATATCTTCCGAAACACTCAATTTCGCATTATCCACAACCAAACACCCCATACTTCACCAATAATTGTCATGATTAACATATCAATTACTATCTAAAAACATAAAAACTCATAAAAAAGATCAGAAAACACCAACTTACAGAGCTAGTTCCAACAACAAATACATAGGGGTGTTTGGGCAAGCATTTCATAACTAATTAGTACCTACCCATTATTCCAGCTTCCTTACATGTCTTCCAAAACACTCAAATTCTCATCATTAACATAAAACTACACCCAATTAGTCCTTACAAAAATAACACTCAACTTGGGCTTATGAGCTTATGTGGTCTCGGCTTAAGTTCCACAAGCTCTTTTTCCTACTTATTTTGAAACTTGTGAGCTTATACAAGTTTATCATGTCATGAAAAGCTTATATAAGCCCGTAAGCATAAGCTGAAACCACATAAGCTCATAAGCCTAAAAATAAGCTTATACAAACACCCATTTCTTATCAAACAAACAGCTACTACTAACACCTATACTTATCACTATGTTACCAAATGTATATATAAAAAAACACAGCGAAAAGCAGCAACTTACAGAGCTAATTCCAGCAGCGAAAAAGGGGACAGGCCCAGGCTTAAACTCCCCATTCTCCACACTACTAGGATTGGCAGCACGATACGCCTCAGGCGGCATAACACCATAAACCACACTAACATTAACCCCAGCCTTCTCCACACATTCCCATTTTGCAAAACCCTACTAATCCCACCACCACCTCCAGCACGTGACCCACATCCTCCTTAAACTTACCCCACCGTCAGCTTCCTCAATCGCAGCACACACAGTGTCTTGCGCCTCACGTATCATTTTCTCAAACCTACCTCGTACCGAAGAGGAGGTGATGACGATGAGGTGACGTCATCAGATTGACGTAGGAAGGTGTCGGGTCGGTGGGTTTCTGGGGTTTCTTTTTCGATCATGTGGGGTTGGGTTTGGGAGGATTTGATTGGTTGGAATCTTGGTTTTTTGAGGTTGAAGGTTAAGGAGGTTGTTGGGGTTGTTAAGGTGGTTGGTGGGGTGGACACTGGGGTTAGTTTGAAGGAGGAAGTGGAAGGGAGTGATGAGATCATGGTATGTGTGTTTGTGTGTGTGATGATGTGAAATGAAGGTGGTTTAAATGGTTTTTGTGTCAAGAAGAAGATAGGAAACGCTATCCATGTTGGAGTTTGGGGGTCCCTTTTGGGGATCTAATATGGTTTTGGACTTTTGGTGATGTTAAATGCTAAAAAGTTTGTAAAAATGGTTCTTAAAGTAGTTTAAATACGTAAGGATGACATTAAGATAAAAGGTGTTGCAAAAACGACTTTAATGTTTTATTTTTTTGCAAAATAGCCACCGAGAGCTACTATTTGCTAACGCCCGTTAGTTATCTCGTTAGTTAAGGGTAAATACATATGAAATGACTAATATACCCCTTCATCTTCAGGTACAATCCTCATTGGCTCTGGTCGCCCTAACTCGTTACCACACTAACCCGACCACCTATTCAGATAAAATCCTCATTGACTTATAGTTCCGGTTATATTACATCAATCTTCATTGCCTTTGCACAATCTGATGAAGAACACGGTGCATTTTACGCTTACTTAAATATTGTTCTTGGTTTTTAAAGAAGGTACATTTGTTGTTAATGTTATAGATTTATAATTGTAGGTGGTCTTATGGCAAATGTGAAAGAAGTAGAGATGGATACTGAAACAGAAGAAGACAGTGCCGAGAGTGGTTCAGAGGATTTGGATTATAATACAAATAATGACGAAGTGTTTGATGGTGATGATGATGAGCATATACTCAAATATGTTCCTGTAAGTAACTATAATATGATTGTCAATCCAGACAGTAAACATGATTTGAGTATACTTGTTTTTACAAAGCATTATTTAATGCTTTGAGAGTATGCCCAAGAGTTGGTTAATCAAAATCCAGTCACAACTGTTAGGATTGATGTACAGCTAGAACCAAATTCAGAGTCTTCAACAAGAACTTTTAGAATGGTGTATGTGTATTTGGGAGCTCTGAAACAAGGTTTCAAAGCTTGTGGCAGAGAATTCTTAGGATTATATGGATGCATCATGTCAGGTCCTTTTCCAGGGTAATTACTAACAGCAGTTGGGATTGATGCACACAATGGGATTTATCCAGTAGCATATGTTGTACTTGATACACAAAATAAGGCATCTTGGTATTGTTTTTTTGAAACTACTTGGAGACGATCTTGGTATAGAAACTAACTGCAAGTTCACTTTCATTTCTAATAGGAAAAAGGTACACAATTCTATAATATAATTAATCATATGTTCTATAAAAAAATGAGAACATATACAATTTTAACACCATCCTTAACCTTAGCTGTTCACAGATACTGATACAAACAATTGCTAGTGTGTTTCCAAGTGCTGAACACAGGTTCTGTGTTAAGCATATTCATGAGGATATGAAGTCACATTTTAAAGGAGGGTGTTTACAAGGACATGCTTTGGAAGGCAGCTAGAGCCACTACTGTTGTTGAATTCAACAAAGAGATGGCGCATCTCAAGTATTACAATTATGTTGCTTATGATTGGTTGATCAAGATTCCATCTGAACAATGGAGCATATCACATTTTTCAGGTAATTCATTAACTTCAGACTTGGACAAAAGCATCTTGATAATTGATCGATACTTATATAGTGTGTGATTTGTTTAACATGTAAAGCCCAATCGGTCTACTCTTAAACAACATATGTGAGAAGTTCAATAGGCGCTATATGATGTCAGAGATCGACCCATCATTACTTGTCTTGAATATATCAAAGAGTACTTAATGAATAGGATTGTAGTAGTTTGGCAATTGACTGATCAGACTGTTGGACCACTTACTCCTACGGTGACAGCCATGTTTGATGTTATCAAAAAAGAATCTACTGACTGCGTTGTTCAATGGATTGAAGGTTCTTTATATCAAGTAATTGTGCCTTACGAGGATCAGTGTGTTGTTAACATGGATACAAGGAGTGTTGTTGTAGGAAGTGGGAGCTGATTGGAATACCATGTAAACATGTTGTGGCTGCAATAAAACACATGATCGACAATGAAAAAAGGTTTGGTATACCTGAAGAGTGGGTTCATGCTGCTTACAGACTAGAACCATGGGCATGTATATACTCATTCAAGATCAATGGTTGTAGTGGCAGCGACTTCTGGCCAAGATTTGAGTCTACATCAGTAATAATACCACCCATTCACAAACCTCAAGTTGACAGGCCACCGAAGAAGACGAAGTAGTCAGTTGATGAGATTGCAAGTCAAAGTTGTTCAGTTGTTATGCAGTGATCTTTGAACAATATAAATTCTATTAACTTTCATGTCTTTTGGATTATATGTTTGAACTCTATGTTTGTCTTTAATGTCTTTAGAACAATGTTATGTGTCTATCTTTGTTTAATCATGTTATGTATTCAGAAGTTGGGATGAAACAGTTACATTGAATTAAAATGAAATGAATGGTTACAATGAGTATTTTTAGTACAATGGGTCAAAATCCAAACTGACCCAAACATTGACATTCTAAAGTTGATTGTCATGTAGTGTATCTAATGTCTGTATTTAGCTGGAAATCGTGCAAATGCTAATGGATACACTCATGCCAAACACCCCTTTATCTAATGTAGTCAAAACTTAGGACTCCCATTTACCAATTACATTTTGACTATCCAATGTCAAACTGTACATGTTAAATGGGAATTATGTATACACTCATGCCACATTTACCAATTGCATTTTGACTTTCCAAACTGCACATGTTAAATGGGAGTTATGTATACAATCATACCAAACACCCCCTTTCTAATAGTTTGTGCATTTGCAGACTATCTGAATTCATCACTTTAGCAATTTTAAACAAAAAATAGATTAGTAACATAAACAACCAACATGTTATTGATGATAATACGAGTTCACAACCATTACAAATTTGCATATCATCTAACACACGCTTAGTTAGAAGTTAGAACCGGTACTTTCGCATCACCCTTTTCTTTCTTTCCTTCATTTCCTTCATATCATTTAGATATTTAAACACGCTTCAACATTTAAAATCCTCCTTTCCAAAGCATCAACCTCCGGTAACTCGGTATCCGCAACCTATTCCTTCTCCTCCGTAACACCGAAAAGCTCTTCATAGTATAAGTCATGTTTCCTCAGCCAAATCAGAATCCTTTCTTTCAAATCCTTAGGTATCTTCCTATACAAACCATACTCACTAATTGGTTCTTCGCCAAATTCCTCAAGAACTAAAAATCAGAGAGTAAATAGTTGTTTAACACTTTTGCCCACTCCTCTTCATCGGACCCAGTGAAGATAGCCTTCCCTTTATTATTATTTGTCATCGTTAGTGGTTTGGTTCGCTGGAATTATGTGTGTTTTGAGGAAAAAAAGGTTGTGATATGCGTGTTTCGTTTGGTTCGTTTAAATAAGAAAGATACATACGGAAATGAATAGTCCTGACGCAATCTCTTCGGTTGCCATGTGTTTTAGGCGGCAAACATAAGTTAAGCCGTGCAAATTTGGTCCTTTAAATAAAGTGTTGCTAGTCAATGGCGGGAAACGAGTGAAATGGTGATAATACCCTTGACTAACGAGATAACTAACAGGCGTTAGCAAATAGTAGCTCTCGGTGGCTGTTTTGCAAAAAAAATGAAACGTTAAGGTCGTTTTTGCAACACTTTTTGTCTCGGTGTCATCTTGCGCATTTGGGTTACTTCAGGGACCATTTTTGCAAGTTAGCGTATTTATAAACTGTTTTTCTAACTTGTGCCTCAAAAAACACTTACAAAAAGTACTCAATGACTCACAAAATTTATGTTCTGAGCACTTTTTTGTACTTTTTTATGAGTCTCTATGTTCTTTTGGTGTGCTTAACTTGTGTCTCCAAGGCACAAGTTAGAAAAACTTTTTTGATAAATTTTAGAAATTACATTACAAATTGATTCTTAAATGGAGCAAATTACAGAAAAGACGAATATTTAAAAAATTTACATTATAATTTTTCTTACTATGGGGCACGTGCCCTTTGCACTCCTTCCTATATCCACCCATGTTTATAAGGCATGTCTATAATGATATGGAGTTTTATGTAGAGATGGTCATAAACTTTCATTGTTTGATTAAGTTTATACAAAAGAGAGATGATCATGTTCATTTCACACACCTTTTAATTCACATTTTTTGACGGAATGAAATTCGCGGGATTATTGTCATAGCATCACAATCAGATTATATTGAGCGACGCAAAGTGTCGTTTGGAAAATCGTCGCTTGATTTAATAAAAACATTCGAGTTACAAAGATAGGTCCCAAATGAAAGTTACTATGCACGGAAAATAAGTTTAGTACAAGTCAAACGATGTTTTAAATTAGATCAATCCCATGTGAGACGTCGTCACCGCTGACTCTATGATATGTCACGTCGTGCCATGAAGTATGCCTAGATCGCGAGATAAAACATCTTAAAAAGGTCAACATGAAGGTTGAGTGAAATCCATAGGTTTAAGGTTGAGTGAAATCCTGTTTAAAATAAGCAGAGAATGTTTTGATACAAGAATTATTTTCCGCTTAAAAAACAATGGTGATATTTATACGGGGTAGTATCACTTTGCACATGGCATACTATAGTATTTTGACCATTATACCCCACATTTTGTTACCAATTGTGCATGTCATCATTAAATTTGACAATTTGTATTTGACCCCTCATATTCTTTCTTTAGCTACCTCGATTATCAGATCCTTTCCATAACTTTGAACTAACAAAAAACTGTGGATTCGAAGACGAGTCTGTGTGTTTAATGTTCTCCTTTTTCATCCAAATTCCAAAACTCCGCGTCGCCCTAATCCACAAGGAAGCAAAACATCGTGAGGCACGTACACTTGGAGAAAATGATGAAAACGTGCTAATCCAAAATGGAACTGACTCATGGACCGAGTAGCAATTACTCTAAAGCGCCTACCACCACAAGAACGAGAAGATACATGATCTCATCCCACCCGAATCTATGCGTTACGGTTAAAACAAGTCTTATACGATGTAAATAAATGTCAAATTAATAAATGTATGCTCTCGTATATTTAAGTAATAACAATTACCAAATTGTGTTATACTTTTCATCCTAAAGTAAAAACACAATTTGGTAATAAATAAGTACGAGATGGATAACAGAACACAAAACATTGGTAGCTCAACTGGTAGAATCAAGATTTTATGAAGTTTGAGTTAAAAATAATTGATTATGTTAGTCGATGTTTTGAAACCGGGTTTATAATCGACCGGTTGATTTATCAGTCATTGGGTCAACCGGTTCGTGGCCGGTCAACCCGGTTTTCATTAAAAATATAAAGAAAAATAACCGGTTCGACCATGGGTCAACCCGGTTTTGTAAAATTGAAAAAAAACAAACCGTGGGTTTCGAGAACCGGTTGACGGGTCACTCAAACCCGACGGTCTAACGGTTAACCGGTTTTAGAAACCGAGTTATTTTGACATTTTTTGCGGAACCGGTCAACCGTTAACGGGCGGGTCGACCGGGTTTCAAAACATTGATGTTAGTTTTATTGTGCAAGTAAATAAGTAAGTGGGTCCATCATTTTTAGTAAAGAAACTTATTTGTGATTGGTAAATATGATCAATCATGTTTGGCCTCTTGAAATGATTTTAATCAATTTATTTATTAGCATATTGTTATAATACTACGTAGTAGTTGGATCCGCATGTCTGACGTAGTGATAAGTATGGTCATATTATAAATATAGTAAATGAATTCTTAACCAACTTAAATGATTTATTATATAATTGTATGGATATTGATATAGGTATAAAGAAAATAAAGTGGATAAGGAACCGAACTGTGACCTTCCGCTAAAATATCCAAAGCCTAACACCTTTATCGAATAAGATTAAGATCCTCTCGAGTTGGATCTTATAAATTAGCTTCATAGATAGTTTCGACAATTTTATAGTTTATGTTAATTTATCGTTACTTGTATTATTTCACAATTTAAGTTGTACGTAAACCTCATTTCGTTTTAAATAAAAAGAATCGATCACAAACTTCATTTCCAAGATTTCTTATACTTTTTCTCCAAACTTACCAATATTTTACACACTCAAAACTATCAAAACCTAATGAGTTGTAAAACATATCATAAGTTAGAATTTAGAAACCATGTTTGTATCACTTGTTTCAAAAGGTGGGCAGTTAAAGACTCACGCACCAAGTTTGCATCACTTTTATCAACTTTTGATATAAATATTGGTCTGGTCCAATACCAATAGCCTGCTGCCCATTGGAATTTATAGTGTTGGGTATGTGTCTGTGTTAAAGTATTGACTTTTTGTCTTTGATATACAAAGTTATACACTTATACTAGTAGTGTAGAGTTGTATTCTTAGTCAATGTATTTTTTTAGCTGAAATATTCCTAGCTGAATTGTAAACTAATAGTAATAGTACTGGAGTTAGTTAGAGTTCATGGTTTGGTTCGATCGATTTGAAGCTTAAAACCTCGTTCAAATCAATAATATTTATTTGACATCTTTGCGGTCAAACCGGCCGCGTATATCAGAGTCAAAGACTCGTCCATCCCAAGTAACCTGAGAAAACCCCGTACGTTTAATTGTATGAGATATTTTCAAATTAACAAAAACTTGTAATTGTATAAATTAATGTTGTTTGATATACAGTAGATGAGTAGAAACTCTATAAATAATACTCCATTAATTAACAAACTCTCTAAATAATACTTTTTGCAGGTCCTTATTCATTGATTTATAGATAAATTAATATCAGTAAACTAATAACTTTATTAACTAATAAATTTAGGTAGTATAATTTATAAAGTTTCTGTTGTATATGGTTCAGAATTGCCTATACAGCAGATTTGATGCTGCAAATCGCATTTCTTTTTCTTGGTGTGACGATTAAAAAGTCAAATGAGCAACAAATGGTCAAATCGACATAATTAACGAGATACTATCAAGTCCGTATTATGCTTTCATAGGAAAAAGTTGCACATCAAGTCCTTTAGACAATAACCAATAACCACAGAAAAATCTCAAGTCTATATTACGAAATTGTTAAAAGAGACGTATAACTTGGCTAATCATTTAAATTTGAGACTAAAAATTGATACAAAGTTCTCATTACTTGTTTGTATTGTTTCTTAAATTAGAATTATGATGCTATACTCATAACTACCTCCAGTAGGCCCACAATAGGCCCACAATAGCCTTCAGGATGTTGCTTTCTGTCTCATCCATTTTGTAGCAGACCACTTCTCTCCAGAGAGGACTTCACAACCTCCATGAATGCTGCTTGGGTCCGATTGTCCATCAAGTCCCTGCATAAAGAAACAAAATTACACAAATGTTTATGGCTCCAGAAAAAAGAAACTAGCAATTTACAAACATTATTTTAATGATGAGCTAAAGCAGAATATCCATTTCTTGATTCTAGATTTCATATTAGTTGTTTGAGAAAAGAACCAGTCTTGCCAAAGGCGTTTCTATGTTGCTGTCAAACAAAAGAGCAACAAAGGTTATATATATAATCTAAACAAGAGCGTAAGTGTTACCAAACAAGATATTAGTTTTACATGTTATAGGGAAGTAAGTCGTAACTATCCAAAGTATAGTTTTTTCGCCAATCAAGAATTCAATTTATATCTTTGAATAATGGTCATACTTTCACTACCTTTACCTTCTACCCAATGGTCATAATGTCACACTTTCCGGCATTCTGCCTTGATGAGCATTCACATGAAAATGTTTCAATACAGGGAAACTGGTCATATATACTTTGTCAGGAAAATAAGACCCACAGATGAGATGAGAAGTGATTGAAAGGCGAGGCGCACTGTGGAACCAATAACTTCAAAGTATTGTTTCCAGCATTCATTTTACTTGATATCACAGGTGAGCGACACATATTTCTAGTTTTCTGCCGTATTTTCTAATTATTTATATCACAAATGGTTAAAACTAATGCCAAAAAAACACAGCAAAGATATCAAACTGTAGCTACTTAAAAGAAACAAAATATTGTGTAGATAACAAACCATGCTCCAAAAAAGCACGGCATCTCCTTTATTCGGTTTAACACAAAGTCCCTTCACCATTTTTCCACCGCAGCTGCATTCCTCTGAACCAGCCTGCCATTTAGACAATATAGGTTAGAATGTTAGATATTTGTGATTAGAACCCGAACTATGGTAAAGCAATATAATTAGTAGTCAAGTAATCAATAGGCAAAATTTAGTTTGTCTTAGTAATCTCAATCAATACCCGTATAATCACTACTATCATACTACTGTTTTTGGGGATTTCTTGTGTTTGATATGTAAATTATATGTACGCTCTATCATGATCAAATAGGATAACCACACATCTTGTGTCTACTTTATATGATATAGCACTTGATGCTTTATTTTCAATGGCAAGAATGCAACCCTTACCATAGGAAAAAAAGTTTCTCCCCCTTCAACATTATCAGTCAAATACATCAACATTGTCGCTACTCTTTGACCACCACGCTTCAAGTTGAACTGTATGAAATAAATACTTTTATCATTATACAGCATATCAACAGGTCAACTAACAGCTTAGGTAGAATAAATTACAGATGGACAGGTCGAATGCATAGATACAGTGAATTATTTACCGTATCAGAGAAGTAGTCATGGTGCGGTCTGTAAACTGATTTGGTTCATACCTGTGCTTCTGTAGATGTTAGTTTTAATACTGAACATGTATTAGTATACTTGTGAATAAAATGACAATTAAGAATTCAACAAACAAAGCACCCACCTTAACACTTGAATGAGTTCTCCATTTTCGACTGGAACTTGGGAATATGTAGCAATCCGTTTTTCAATCGCCTGGTTTTGCATATAAACAGGATATAGAAATGATCAGCTGTACTAAAGCAATCAACTGCCTAATGACACACCCACAGGCGCAAGGGAAGCATACTAACATGAACCATTGGGTAGTTCCTCTCGTCATGGTTTAAAAACATGCCTGAGCTAGTTCGGACATTACTCTTGATTCCCTATTGAATACATAAAAAGTCAGATATAATGCAAAAAAAGTACTATGAAAAGCAGTAATAGTACTGGCTACAATAAGTGCATCTTACATTCTGACACTAAAAAATGGTTAAAACATGATTGTTATTACAGACTATCCACAAAAATAACAAATATCAACTCAGCAACCAATGCATGTAAAGGGAACTGATAGCTGATAATCAACATAAAGAAACCATATAACTACTTTTAGCATACCTTCCCAGTTTTGCATCCACGACGGTGGACACCTTAAGACGGGCTTGGCCACTGCTCTAAGATAATCACATTCCTGCAGTGTTCACAATAATTCATGAGTTATTTCACAGAATTTACAAGCGGTTAGCATTATGCATCCTTGAAGCAACCAAGTACTAATGGGTTTTAACTTATAAAATAAAAATTATACTTTCAACAAAATACAAGTATAGAACTGTTGTGTTCTTATTAAAACTAGAAAGTTTAGGCCATTTAGGTCATTTAATCACATACTGCGTAAGGAAATCCACAAGGCAATTTACTTAATTCATAGACTTAATTGCATGTTTAGGTTTGACAATAAAATTACAGGGCTACTCTAAGGTTGATGTAGATTATAAACAATTTTTTCAAGAGAAAGAACAATAATTGGTATAACACAGAAACATGGTGAACAATATTAGCACGTTCTTTGTGTACCTCTGAGCTTAAAAGTTGTGGAACACAATGATTCATGGAGACCAGCTAATTATTTCAGGTTTAACCTGCAGAAATGAGAAAATGAAAACACCTTTTAACAAAATGTCAAGGATAAAAATGTAGATAAGGTATTCATTAGCGTGATTTGAGATACGTTAGTTTCAGCAAAAGTAAAAACCATAAACTGCCATGACATAAGAACAATGACCACTACTAAATTGTCTCTTTTCATTTATGACTTAACCAGTTAATAAGCAAATGATGGGTTATCACTATATGTCTCTATTGGATTATGTCCTTTTCCTTGATGTTTTAACATTTGAGCTATGCATACTCACTTACAATAAATATATTCTCAATCAACTTCCTAGTAACATTTTCCATAATATATGTAAACCTCTGTATCTACACTACTGCATAATTTCTTTTTACTTATTAAGCTTTGCGTAAAGCTTCATGCATTTCTCAATGATTTTCTTTAGGGAAATTTATATAACGTAAAACCATTGCTTGACCAAAAGATACAGCAGAAAACTAGAAATAAAAAAATAAATAGAACCATATGGGTTGGGTCTACAATGAGTACGTACATATCCAATCCAGAAATTGCAGCTTCCTTGTCATTCCCCAACCAGATATGACTGAAACCATAAGACCGTAGAATACGAAATTAGAAACATAACAATTTCATACGACATAGCTTCTTTTATTGCAGAACATCTCAGCAGTAACTATACACAAAAAAAATATTTTTATAATGTGTGATCCTTATTCCTTGTCCCATCTCATATGCAAATTTTAAAATTTCAGGTGTTTCATGATACTATTAATTAACCCCAGAAAGAAGGTAATGATAAAGAATAATAATGTAACATACCAACCTGGAGGCAACTGATTACCACTCTGACTCCCAAGTGATCTTCTAAGGGAAGGAAACGCAGAGCCTAAAATATTATATTTGTCAGAAATCCTTAAAAGTAAAGACATCACCTTCTTAGCAATGAGGTCCAAACACATATTACAGAAAAATAATAGACGAAAGTTTCTTGGTAATACTACTTTATCTTTTTGCACAATATACAATGCATAGATACTTGCAGCTTACCCTGCATATATTTGGTTTAGCTCATATACTGCCAGAAGCATGGTGTATAGTATAGTTATAAAACCAAGCAGGACGCATTTAGGATAACATAAAGGGAATTTTTTGGCATAAGTTGTTGGATTGCAGATTCAAGGATGCCCATTTTGAATTTAAATAAAAAAACTATACCTTGAGTTGATATATAAAAAGGTAAAAAATAAAACGGTGATGAATCATTTAATTTCAGCATTCCGATCCAACTTTCATTATCAGGTTACATGTTTCATATCCATATTTGTGGTGCACATTATGGAATATCTATTATAATTTACAATGTTCATTGCAATCAGGTATTCAGGTCAAGAAATGAATGTAATAGAGCAGTATGGGGAACATGTCTAATAGAAGAAGGAAAGCAAAAGGAAGAAGGGGTCAAAGTAAGAGTATTATTAGCATCATAACACGAGATAAAGACTCGCAATAAGCAAAAGCTACATGCCAACTCTGATATAAAATATGGTTGAAAATATTTTACCATATGAATCTTCTAAATTCCGAATAAATGCCAATTGAAGTAAAGAACCTGCATTGTAATTTACATAACACCATTACTACAGATTTAGCAAAATTTACAACCTTAAGACACGGTGAATGTAAAATATATAGGGTATATCATTATGGCTATACATATAGGCCCAATGGCCGACTTGTACTCTGCATTTTTCAGCTTTGTACACTAAGATACGCCTTTTAAATCTAACGGCTATGAGAAACAGAAATTCCTAGAACCAAGATTACTAAGTTCTGATAGTCAATGATAGTTCTTTAAGTAATTAGCTCTATATGTAGAAGATTTTTAAAGTTTAAATGTAGGAGGTTATAACTTATGAAGTGTGAAGCGTATGAGACTATCAGTTGAGCATACGAAGTAGGAAGTTATGTTATGCCAAAAATTAAAAGGCTACTTATCATCTTATGTCGCCACACTACTTCTTAAGCACCCACAAATGTACCAACTGACCTCCTCGTCACTCACGACAAACTAGATTACTATGGCTTGAATCACCAGAAATGAAATCAATTTTGAAAACATTTTTCATTAATATCGTACATGAGATAATGACTTTAATCAAATTCCTACAAATTACCATCTTATAATGCATTTGGAAGTTGGAACTGCAAATTTAGTTAATTGCCTTTATTTAATTATATGGTTGATCCATTAAAATCCATTTTATAAAACTTACATCCACCCAAAAAAAAAAAAAAAAAAAAAAAAAAAAAAAAATTAACATTTCTAATAAGAGTACCAAATAATTAGCAACAAGCAAGCATTGTATAAATAAACAGAACATAATATATTAATCATGATGGTAATTAATCAAATAAAAAAAAATACCGAAAATCATTCCGATGGTGACAAGTGTAAGTAAAAAGATAACGATTTTCATCGCAGAAGCCATCGCCGGATCTCACGCTCTTATTTCCGGCTTCTTATGTCACTTTTTATTTTATTTTCATATAAGAATAGCCCATGGTTTTTGTCACTAAAAAGTCTTTATTCACATGTTATGTGATGCCATTTCCTGTTTTGGTTATGTGTTTTGTTTGGATTTTTTTTGTTTTTTTTTCTTTTCTTGTCTAAGTTTGTTAATTTGGGTTAGAGTTTCGGCTTATAGGTGGGCTCATGAGCTTATTTGTTTCGGTTTATATTTCATAAGCCTCAATTTTCCGAACTTATATCGAGCACTTGAGAACTATATAGGTTCATCATATCGTAATAAACTTATATAATCTCATGATATCGAAAAGTTTGGAAAATCGGGTTTATGATATATATGAAATCAAACAATTTCATGTTCTCATATAAAGAAAAAACACACCTAAATTGCAAAATTGTCCTTGTGGTTTAAACAAATTGCATGTTCAATCCTTATTCTTTTGAAATTGCACTTGTCGTCCTTTTAAGGAACTTACAAGTTTGTCCCTAACAAAGATTAAATGACTAAATTACTCCATGAGGGGACGGGGAAGGCGAAGAGTGTAGTTTAGTAATTTCATTTTAATCAAGGACCAAATGTGCACTTGTAAGCTCTTCATATGAGCGATGATTGCACTTTCAAAGGATAGGGACTAAACACTGCAATTTAGCCAACTAACAAGGATGATTTTGTAATTTACTATTTGGGTTAATTTAGTGATGTACGGATTGTTTGTTTGTTTTCATTTCTTATATATCGATGAAGAAGTATTCTTGAGTTGAAGACTACGGGTAGTCCAATGGTAGAGTTAATGGGTTTTTTATGATACTAAATCAACGTAATTGTATCACCTTACCCGAATAGCCAAATGTCACACTAACAAAACTAAACAACCGCAAGTTGAAGACTTCATAAATAAATAGTTGAATAAATTGCAAAAATTATCTTTGTAGTATGTTCAAATTGCAGACAATGTCCCTACATTTCCAAAAGTGCTAGTGTTGTCCTTGTGCCGAATCTTTGGGGCGAAAACCGTCCCTGCCTCAAAGTGAAATGACTAAGTGCATATGACTTCAGTAAGACTTAGTCATTTCACTTTGGGGCATTTCGTCATTTCACTTTGGGGCCGAGACGATATTCACACTAATAGTCTCCTACAGCACAACGCATGCATTTTCGAAAGGTAGGCGTGTGCGCAATGACATACCACGAGGATGATTTTACAATTAACTCTAAATAGTTCTAACAATGTTCACCAAACATATTAAAGAAATGACAAGTCTATAACATAATGACTTCGAGCGAAAAGAAATTCAAATTTCAAACTTTAATCAACTACAAATTGAAATGTGGGCGGTTATTATCACGTTGGTATGCTAGGAGCTCAAACACGCTCTTCACTCATATTTCAACTTCCATTTATCACATGTTATGAAGAAAAGAAATGTGACTAAGCTAAGGGCTCATGTATGAACTAAACAAATTAATAAAGTATGCATAATTAAACGAAATGGGACCACGGTAACCTGGTCAAAATTCATAAGAGTTAACGAGTAGTCAAACAAATCATATAGAAATGCCCCCATGTGGTCGAACATATGTCTAACACATGCCATATGCTTAGACCAAATAATAAAATACATATAATATCAAATTGTACAAGAGAGTTGCAAAGATGTACCCATACAAAATGTGCAATGGGGTGTTGGCACCACACAACCATCCACCAAATAAAAAACTAAACGAAATTAGCGTAGGATACATCCATACACCTCCTATCAAATCAAATCAAATATATATATATATATGGCCAAGTGCATAATAGAGCACACAAAAGAGGGTATGTTTTGGACTAGTCACATTGTTACACATAATGTCACGCCACCATTGCCATGATGATGCGTCCATGGTACCACCATGATAGTTGATAGCTCGGGCATTAGAACAAATCAAATTAAAGTGTACATATAACATATCAAAACAAATGCAATATATCCAAAGAAGAACGTGTAAAAACAAACCAACAAAATCATATAATTATAGGTATCATGCTAATGTCCAATAAAGCATATAATGTGTCAAACAAATTCAAAAGGATTATGACTTAGTTATAGGCAATATACATGATGACTTCAAAAGGCAAAAGCGGTGCGAATCAAATGACACAAGAATCCTTAATAAAAAGAGATATATGAGTAAAATAAACAATACAACAAAGAGCAAATATAAATACAAATAGATAAACGAAGCAAATATAAAAGGTCTAAAATCCTTATGAAATGTAACGAAGAACACTAATACTTATAAGAAAGTTAGAATATCCATACTCCGGAAAACTAGAAGGAGGTTGAATAGTTTTGCCGATTTTAATTTAGTTTTAAAAACTTTGGATTCGATATTATGTGAAATCGTATGGATGGATAGAAAGTATAAAGCAATAAGTAATGTAAGTAACGAAAGCAAGTAAAGTACATGATATAAATGACACAACCGATTTATAGTAGTTCGGCTACAAGGACACCTTCCTTGCCCTACTCCACTCCCCGAGTCACCTACTCGAGAGTTCAAGCACTATGTCAACAAGCTCCTTCAAATTGGCAGAGAAGCCTCACAACGTAGCTTACACCTTTTCTGGTACAAAGCTAAATACCGAGTCCTTAACACGGAGGACCAAACCAACAAAACTATAACACAACTATGTGAAATATGAAATACAAGATCTTGCTACAGAAATCTTGTGGATGAACAAATCAATCAAGGACCCCTTGCTTGGATGACTTGTAGTATCTCGTGATCTCGCCTTTGAGATGGACCTATATGAGAATCACGACAAAAGAAAGAAGAACTACTATAGATCAAGAGATATGAGATTAGAAGAGAGAAGTAATATATGAGAGAGTTTGTAAGAAGAAGGGTGAGTTACAAAGAAGAAATGGCTCACTATTTATAGGCACAAAATCACTCATCGTTCCCGGATCCCACGGATCCCTTACATGAGGGATCCGTCTAGTGTAAGCTGGAGGATCCGTGGGACGCTCTCTATTGGGTTATGGGTCATGGATCATGGGTCATGGGTCATAGACTTTGGATCATGGGTATCCAATAGATACAATGTATCTAGAAGATGCAATGCATCTAGTCAATGGGCCATGGGTTAGCTCCATGTAGAGCTGCAATCAAGCCAAGCTTTTATCAAGCAACTCGAGCTCGAGCTTGACTCGATCAAGCCAAGCTTTTATCAAGCTCAAGCCCAAGTTCAATCCCAATAAATTGGCTCGAAACATATAACAAACCAAGCTCAAGCTTTTGATAGCTTGGCTCGAACTTTTATCAAGCTTTTATCAAGCCTTACTATATATATATTTTTATATTAAATTCATATAAGTAACTAAGGTCTAATTTGAATATTATTTTAATTATAAGGATTTACTTCATAAAGAATTATTTAATATACTCTTGAAGGACTTTTATATGGTAAATAAAGTTGAAATTATTTGTAACAACGATATCTTAGACCAATGATGTTGCTTACTTGCTTTATATCTAGAAGCGAATACAAGTTTCTAGTTATGAATCGTGAATATTAATAGACCAAAATATATACTACTATTAGATAATTTTAGCTTTTGTTTATACTTAGTATATCAATTACAACATCAATTAGTACTTTATTATTGTTAAATTAATTTAATTTGGTTTTCAAATGTGGTTTTAGTTTGTATTACCTTATAAATATATATATTTTGAAGACTTTGTCTACCAAATACAATATTTTTTATACATTCAAGCTTTTCTAGCCAAGCTCAAGCTTTGCTAAAACCTATTCAAGCCAAGCTCAAGCCTAGATGATTAAAGCTTGACAAGCTATCAAGCCAAGCTCAAGCCTACTATTTTTGTTTCAAGCCGAGCTCAAGCCTTGTCGAGCTCGAGCTCGGCTTGACTCGATTACACCCCTAGCTCCATGGGTATGGGTTATGGGTTATGGATTTTACCCATCCTAATAAACTATTACAACAAATGAATTATTACAACAATTTATGTTAAATGACTATATATGTAAATGTTTTACAAAAATAACATGTATCCTTATAATTTTACTTATGATAACTTTATATTTGTTATCAACAAAACATAAAGAGATCGCTAAATATGAATAAACGTTTTTACAATTTATTTGTATTAACAATCTCCCTCTTTTTTGTTGATGACAAAATATAATGTTATGATGAATAAAACTTAAGATTAGATGTATGTTTTGAAAGCATATATAAGTTTTAATTCTTCTCCACCTTTTTGTCGAAACAAAAAGCGAACCTAACAAAGAAATAAAGTGTGGAAAAAATAGTATAATCCATGAATCACTAACTCCCCCTTGACGGTAGCTCCCCCTTGAATAGGGCGTCAAGTGAGAAAATATAATATCTACAAAGAAAACGTTAGTAGTAACATGCAATATAATCTTGTAATTAACGAGAAACAAGATGGAGAGCCGAGATATGTAAACAAAGCCTTGTAATAAAAAGACAAAGTGTAGTGGTATATAGGCCACATACAAACATGTAAAAACTAAAAACAAGGTTTGTTCTTTAAAATGACTCGAAAAATAGTAATATCATTCATTCTATGCTTGCATAAGGTTTAATTATGGAAGTTTTGGTGAGTGATGATGTTGATGCGATGAATGATGTGGTTAAGTATGAATCGCATTTCGTCCCTAATTTTCATTGCAAGTTTCCTAGTGGATTGGCAATGTTCACAATGTAAATGATGTGGGTATTGTGTGTGGATGGTTTCGGTAAGTTTGATTTGTGGAGGCGTAATATGTGGTGGAAAAGTTGGAAAATATGGATCAAAGTCCATTATGTTGGTAAGTGGTGGAATATAGGAACCTAGTTGTTGTTGTAAAATAATGGGAGCTAAGGTGGTGAAGTTGCAAGATCTTTGTAAAGTCCATTTAGAGATGTTGGTGGTGTTAAAAAGACTAGTTCTTTTGGGTTGGAAGTTTGTTGAAATGATGTGGGTGGTGGACTAGATATGGGTAGTGGGAATGTTTTCGGAGTCTTAAGGAGTTCCGATAGGGTGATCTTGGGTGGAGACTTGATAGGTGATGGTGGTGATGTGCTTGTTGGAGATGATGGAGGTGCTACTATGGAATCATTTTGTGGTGAATGAGTAGTTGGTGATGAACTTTTTGACAATGGTTTGGCTAAAAACAAGGCGGATGCTAATCATGCGATTTTTCTAGATTTAGGTGGTGGCACTACGGAAGGTGGTAGGATAAAGTTTTGGATTTCTTGAAGAGGATTGTTTGCACTAGGTGATTCATCAATGTTGGATGACATGATGATGATTTGTTTGTGAGGTTGAGAGTGATGGATATGCAAGCATTTTGGGAACCTTATTTATAAAGAAAATAGTGCATTGTAATGAATGCTAGACCCAAAATGTGGACTAAAATTTAATGATTAGATATGAATTTAAGGCATGTGATCATGAGAACACAAGCATTAAGTAACATACTCATTAGTGAAAGAGCTAAAATGATGAAAATGTGAAGGTTTATAGCCAAAGTGAGAAAAATAGAAGAGAAATTCAACTTCTGTCCCACGAATCCATTCCTTGAGGGAACTGTCCAGCGTTAATGCTGGGATCCGTGGTACTAGTGACTCAGGCAACTCAAATTTTTCCTTTTGGAAACATTTGTGCCTAGTGTGTGCCTATATGCAAACCATTTGGAGTTGTGGTTATCTCGACTTCTAAAAAGAAAAGAAAATAAACTAGAAGTGAAAAAGCATATTATTATGCGAGATAACCCGAGTGCTCCTTAATTCATTGTTGCTTAAATGATAGTACCCTAAAACACATATTAGTTATGTGTTTCCTTTCGCATTCAAAAGACATGAGATGCCATGAAGACTTGTTTTTACTTTGTATTAATAATGAAAAAGGTTTGTCCTAGACGTGAGAAGAGCGTTAGAAAAATGATACGGGGAGAAGTACTCTTTTAGAAAACATTTCGAAAAGTTTCTTGAAAAAAAAAATTATCGTTAGTTTTGAAAGGGTACAAGACAATATATTTTGAGTTTTGAAAACCCCCATATTGTTTGTGAGTTGTGTGTAAAATAGAGATCCTAGACTCAGAAATAATGAAGGCTAATGTTTACATACCTTGTAGAGTTGAGGAACAAATTACGACGATTGTTCCATGAGACCAAGACCAAGACGAAGCAAGTTGAATTGTTCCCGCTTCAATGATTTGGTGAGGACGTCGGCTATGTTGTCTTCAGATGCTACCTTCTCAACAGAAATGTTCCCCTTTTGAACATTGTCTCTTAAGAAGTGATGACGGATCTCTATGTGCTTGGTACGAGAGTGCAACACCGGATTTTGCTTAAGTCAATATCACCTTTGTTGTCGCATAAAATGGCTATGTCATTTAGATGAATGTCGTAGTCAACTAACGTTTGTTTCATCCATAGTGCTTGTTGGCATGCTTTGCGGCGGAGACATATTCGGCCGGTTGTTGATATGGCCTTCTTGAGAACCAAGATGTTAAACAACATCCCATAGTACTCTTTCGGTCAACATAATCACTGCATGGTCGAATCCACATATACAATAGTTTCTACCCCCGTTCCCTTAGGATACCATAATCCTAATTAAGTCGTACCTTAATATATCTAAATATTCTTTTGACCGCTTCTAGATGTGATGTTTTAGGGTCTTCTTGAAACCTAGCACATAGACAAACACTAAACATGATATCCGACCGACTAGCCGTAAGATAGAAGACTACCAATCATGCCACGGTATTTTGTGTTATCAACGGATTCACCGTCTTCATCTTTTGTTAGTTTACTATCGGATGACATTGGTGTTCTTATGGGTTTTGACTCTTCTAAACCAAATTTCTTTAACATTTTTATGTATTTGGATTGATTAAAGAAGATACCATCTTCAGTTGTTTGATTTGTAGATCGAGAAAGAAACTTAGTTCTCCCATCATACTCATTTCAAACTCATCATGCATGATTTTGAAATCATCACACATATCTTGACAAGTCGATCCGAATATAATATCGCCCACGTATATTTGAACAATAATTATATGTGATTCCTTTTCTTGGTGAAAAGTGTATTATCAACTAACCCTATGGTGTAGTTGTTTTTATTAAAATGATTTGAGTCTATCATACCAAGCTTTTGGGGCTTGTTTAAAACCGTAAAGAGCTTTCTTTAGTTTATACACGTGTTTAGGTTTTTGAAATCTATAAAGCCGAAGGTTGAGCTACATAGACTTCTTCATTAATAAAGCCATTTAGAAAAGTACTTTTAACATCCATTTGAAAAGCTTAAGATCATTAACACAAGCATAAGCAAGAAGTATTCTTATAGACTCTAATCTAGCCACAGGAGCATACGTCTCATCAAAGTCTATGTCTTCTTGTTTATTATACCTTGAGCAACGAGTCTAGCTTTATTTCTAGACACTACACCGTTTGCATCTAACTTGTTTTTATATACCCATTTAGTTTCGATTGTGGGTTGGTTATTAGGTGGAGGGACAAGTGTCCAAACATCGTTAGAAACAAATTGATTTAACTCTTCTTGGATAGCCATTACTCAACTTTCATCTTTTATGGCTTCTTGTGTATTTTAGGTTCTATGGTTGAGACAAAACAAAATAAACTACTTTGGTTTTGGACTTGAGATCTTAAGGTTCTTTCATTTAACTTCCTATGACCTTATCTACGGGTGATCTTTGGACTCTTTAATATTGATGATTTCATTGTTTAATGGTTCATGTTCTTTGTTTATATTTTCCTTGATTTCTATGGCTTCACATTCGATTATCTAAGTAAATCGACAAGAGGTTGGGTAGGTTTAGGTGGACTTTCATCAAATTTTACGTTTAATGACTCTTGAACCTTCATTGTTTCTTTATTTAATATAACATAAGCTTTACTATTAGGAGAGTAACCTAAGAAGATACCTTGGTTGATTTAGGATCAAATTTAGTTAGGTAATATTTGGTGTTAAGTAGGAAACATTTGCTACCAAAGACTCTAAAATGTTCTAACGTAGGCTTTTTGCCTCGAAGTAACTCGTATGGAGTTTTACCTAAGAATGGTATAATTAAGACTCGGTTAAGTATGTAGGTTGATGTATCAACGACATTGCACCAGAATTTTTGAGGAATAGATTGCTCATTAATCATGGTGCGACTCATTTATTGTAGGGTTCTATTTTTCCTTTCAACTACCCCATTTGATTGTGGAGTGCGAGGAGCCAAGAAATTGTGAGTAATACCATTAGCGTCACAAAAAGCTCCAAATTACACTTCATTATCAAATTCCCTACCATGATCCGTTTTAATAGACACTATAGGACTTCCTAATTGTCTTTGAATTTTCTTACTTAATATTTCAAAGTAGTCGAACGTTTCAGTTTTATTCTTTAAAAATTTAGTCCACGTGTACCTAGAGTAATCATCCACTATGACCAAAGTATAGTAGTTACCTCCATAACTTTGAATAGCGGATGGACCAAATAAATCCATGTAAAGTAGTTCTAGACACTTAGTAGTAGAGACCATATTTTTAGCTTTGTGACTAGCATGGACTTGCTTTCCTACGTTACAAGCATCACAAAATGATGTTAGTATTTTAATTTTGGTAGATCTCTTACTAGTTCTTTAGATGATAGCGATTGAAGAAGTCGCATATTGGCGTGACCCAATCTTGATGCCATAAGGTAGAAGTATCATCCATAAAGTAAGACAAAGTTTTCTTTAGGTTCATTACCGATTTTAATGACATAGACTCCATGTTTTCTAATACCTCTTCCTATAGTAATACCGTTTTCAATATTTTACTACGGTTTCACTAAAAAGTACGTTACACTTTTATCACATATTTGTTCTATGCTTAGAAGGTTGAAGTTTAGGTTTTCTCGTGACACACATCGTTAATGGTTAAAGATTTGTGAGAAATTGTACCTTACCGATGATTTTGCTCTTGCTATTACCAAATACCACATTCCTCCATTGAAGAATTCGTATGTGGAAAACAAGTCTTTGTTCGGTCATGTGCCTCGCACCCGCTATCCTTGATCCATTCATCCGGATCTAGGTCGACCTTTAAGCACACCTAAAAAGCAATTAACTCAAAGTTTGGTCCCCATTTGTTCATGGGTCCATGAGTGTTATACATTTCATTCATGTTAGGCATATATGGAAAAGGTGAGAATACATTACATGGTGTAAAGTTTTGAAAAGGAAAACCGTTTTGTACATTAGGATTCCATCCCATTTGATGGTAGTTACTTCTGGATAAACATTATTAGGTCTTCTTATAAATGTGTTTGGTTTTGAAAACGATGGACCTTTGTTTCTCATAAAACTTTGATTTTGTTTTAGTGGAGGTGGTTGTCTAACAGTAACGTGGGTTGGTTTCTTCTTGTTAACGATAACAAAGTCGGTTCTAGATGAAGTAGCTACATTATTTCTCTTGTTTGCATCTGCTGACCCACGGATCTCGGTTTTACACTAGGCGGTTCCTTTTCAAGGATCCGTGGGATCCGTGACTCTGATAGCTTGTTTTCAATTGCTTTAATGAATTGTGTTTCTTTATTCTCGTTAGTTGATGCATTATGTTCCTGAAAACCTAAACCCTTTTGATTGTTTCATGTTTTAACACTATCTAGTATTATATCTAGAGTATTAGTATTCATTCTAGCAATCTTGGAATCAAGATTATCAACTAGTGTTTGAAGTTGAACACAAAGCTCACATTCCCACTTGCTATCTTCCCTTTTTCTAAACGTTTTAATTTGCCTTTTAACTCAATGACCTCCTTTTCTAAACGTTCATTTTTGTTTTTCAAAATCTTATTTTTATTAATTACTTTTAAACTACTTTTTTAAAGTTTATCATATTCATGATGCAATGATTCATCATCTACGATGAGCTACTATAATAGAGAGATTCGGGACATACCTCGTTTGAGTCATTTGCTATGAGACAAATTTCTTCATTCTCATCCTCACTCATTCCCCACGAACCATTCACGAACACCTTTTGTTCGTCACGTTTGGGACACTCACTAATGAAGTGATTAGGGTCCCCACATTTAAAATATGCGTTCATCCTTGCTTTTCTTGTCGTCTTTGCCTTCCGAACCCCTTCTTGCCGTCATATGATTGTTTGACATATCTTCCCTTTCTTCTAAAGAACTTCTTGAAATCCCTTACTGCCATGGCATATTCTTCGCCATCACTATTCGAAGAAGAGTTTTCTTCATCACTTGAGACCTTCTTGGCTTTTAAGGCAAGAGGTTTGTGCTTCTCTTTCTTTTCTTTTGAGGCTTCGGAATCTTTAGAGAGGACAAGCTCATAGACCTTTAGATTGCCTATGAGTTCGTCGGGGTGAGGATTGATAAGTCTTTTGATTCTTCGATGACCGTTACCTTTGATCTCCACTTGGATGGAAGTGCCCTTGGATATCTCCTGACATGATTACGACTAGAGAAAGACTCATCAAGTGCTTGTAATGATGTAATTATAGTATTAAAGTTAGCAAAAGAATTATCTATACTATCCTCATCCGATATTGAAAACTGTTCATATTGTTGAACAAATAAATCTATTTTATTGTCTTAACTTGTTGATTTCCTTGATGAGTTACAACTAAAGAATTCCAAATTTCTTTAGAGGTTTTAAGCATAGAAATTCTTTCAAATTCATTTTTGGGTAAAGCATTGTATAAAACCATTTTAGCTTCACTATTTTTGGAAAGCTTTTTCTTTTGATCATCGGAGAGTTGATCATTGTAACCACCCGCATTTTTAGGTTACTTTTCATTTTCGAGAATTTACTATTCACTTTTACTATTCACATTTACTATTCACTTTCACTATTCATCCGTAAAATTTTTATTTCACATTCTCGTAAGATAAATTATTTTAGTAATGACCTGAGAGTTCGACAATCGTTAGATCATTTTCGCAAAAGTTATTAAGAAAACATCGTTTTAAAATTTCGTTTTGACGGTCCACCGTTTAAACATCACGCATAACGAAAATCAACTCGATAATTTTCCCGCATCGGATAAATTTTAAGATCACTCATGATTAATTTGAGAATTTTTAAGATTTATTATTTTTATGTTACCAAATAAGCCCAGTAGAGAACAAAACTAAACTTACGTTTTAAACAATTCTACTTACATCCGGACTTAACGATTCACCTTGTGTTTCTAATATGTTTTGACACTTTTACATTTTTGGAAAATTCAAACATATTTCCTCCTCCTTTGACCATAAAGGAATTAACCTTGTACGTTCTACATTTTTTGCTTAAATCGTAACTTTTAAACTTCACGAATAATTGTTAAGTTATCGCGTATGACGAAAACCAAAGTTTGACATCTCATATCACTTTTAGACTAATTTTAGTCTACTCTAAATAAATTCACGATCATTTCCTTGAAATTTTGTTCTTTTCGATAAGCTGTGAATTACGCGTTTTTGACCGTATTTCGACTTTAAGCGTTTTGCACCCAATGAGACTTATCACCTATTTTATATTTTTAGATGGAGTATAATGATGAGTTTCATCATTCCTACAAGTTTCGTATTTTTACGATACCCGGTTTTACGTTTTATGGCTTAACGACTTACGGTTGGCATTTAACGGAACCAAATCATGCTCTAAACTCAAGATAAGATCAAAACTATCCACCTAAGCCATCTTATCACTACATGGCCGACTTAGGGGGGGGGGAGTCATCATTTTGGTGGCATCATCCTAACCATGGTTCATTTAGATCTTTACAAGTGTCCTAACTTAACCATGGTTAATATTTAACCCAATATATGGTTAACCAAACTTACCCTCCTATAAATAGCAAGTGAAATGCATCCTAAGAACCCTCATAATCTGTTTTGGGTCGTTCATATCATAAATCCTTCACATCTTCCATCATTTGATCTATAAACTCCAAGTTTATGCAAGGAAGTTCCAAAGATCAAGCTACTACATCAAATCTCTAGCAAGTTTAAGTGATCTTCTTGAGTTTAGATTCACTCAAGTCACTTAATACTTCATCACCAACTCTTCAAGATTGCAGCGGTGCCAAGGTGTAGAAAGCTAGCTCAATCCAAAGTCTTCGCGATCAATCAAAGTCCGATCCTTACTAAGTTACTCCTTTCTTATTGAAAGCCAAAAGTTGTAAGCAACTTATCACCACCATCATCTCATCTTTATTATTCATAATCTTAACTATTTCATGCTATATATATAGTTACTATGTTGATCCATGATGTACATATGCTCAATCACTTGTTTTAATTCACAAATTGTCATAAAGTAACAAACTAGTAAACTAGTCATATTCTACACGTGTGAGACCATTAAAATCAGTAACATATGGACTTTCTAACTTACATAATATGGTAGACAAGATAAAAAGGTAAACATAGCAATTTGAATCACCCAAAGCGGACAAACGAGTCAAAGTTATAATCAAAAAAGTTAGCGAAACCTAAACGCCAAAGCGCCATGTATAAGCTGTTAAGGTTACATCTTTTTAAAAGTGGTACTTACGGTCCGATTCATCAAAAACTTAAACACGAAAGTTGTCCGAACGACGTTTTCCTTCCATTTTAAAGCTCGGACCTTGAAAGCGCTTAAATAGGCCAAAATCTTTCAAAAAGCGAAGCTAGTAAGTATAGTCTCATAACTATACTTTTGTCACAACTAAAAGCAAACCAAGAAGCCTAATGGCCATAAGCCAAGACCACGGCTACGGCTAAGGCCAAAGCTAAGTCTCAAGACCATGGTAGTCAAGACCAAAGTCACGGCAAGGCCATGGCTAAAGCCTCAAGGCTTGTTTGCCCAAGACCGTTAACTATGGTAATTATATTTATGAAACAACGAGAACTTGTAAGAACTAGATAGTTATTAAAATATGATAAACTTTATGTTATAACAATCTTCACTCAAAACATATGTTGTATTTACTAAGTGCTACAATAGTAGGGAGCTTCATGTGAGGGTTTCATTTGAGTAAAAGCGTGTCGATGAGTTCTTTGGTTCACAATTAAAGTGTCCTAGCTCCCGAGCGTTCTTGCATGACCTCTGAATTATGATGGCCCGAGCGGTGAGTACGATATCTATAAACTAAATACGTTTCACATATTAAAGATCTTTCTATAAACATCATATGATAATTGACTACATCATGATCAACATAGGATATATATATATAGGATGGTTTATGTTTTCTTAAACATTATTCCAAACTTAAGTCGCAACATTTCATTTTTAGGTTGCACATAGAAGTCTTCCGACTTATCCATCACATCCGTTAGTACTTAACATCATCAACTCTCGGTGAGTTCATAGCCCTACTTTATACCTTTTGAATTACTTTTGGGGAGATACATGCTCAACTATTTTCATTTACTTTCATAAATACTCTAAACTTTACCGTGAGTTCATAGCCCCATTTTCTATTACTTAATTGTTTTACAAACCCTTGGGGAGATACATGCTTTATTTTAAACCGAACACATTTCTTTCAAATTGTATGCTTATCGATTGTTTATTAGCACTAAGTTACCACATTTGCCAAACTTAAGTCCCTATTATCATGAACCATTAATCACTTGCGGGTGAGCGAATAATGTGGATAGATCTATCGGGATTGGCGAATCCGTTTGTTTGACCAAGTCCAGGTAAACAAACGCACTATATTTGAAGAACCATAGGTTAATTGGCAAATTACATATTAGGGCAGCTGTTACTATTTTATCAATTTCTATTGACAAGTCGTTAACGTTTTCGGTATCATGAGCTTAGTGCAATAATATCTCTTTTGGTTTTCAAACCATTTGTGTGAATTTATAACTCACACTACAAACATTATGTGTTCAATCGATTTCCAAAACTCTATGAATTTCACTCAACCTTTGTGTTGTGAGTTTTAACATGTATTTCGGGTCCATAATGTCGGGCGCACGGAAGAGCAAGGATCTTGAAGAAGGCTATAAATTTTATTATCATTCGAAAATCAATTTAATGTATTTTGTAAACATGGAACCATCTGGGACCTCATTTTGTAAACTCGATATTTATATAAATCTAATGATAAATCTTTTAAAACGAATCCATTAGAGTTCGTTTTCTATTATTATATTGTTGTGCAATGAAGTAACACTCGGTTTGAATTCATTGCGTATCACGAAATTGGGGTGTTACAGATTGGTATCGAGCCACGGTTATAGAAAGCGGGTCTAATTGAGACTTAAACTATAACTACTTTTACAAACAAAAACATTTTATAGCCTTCCGTTCTCCGTGCCTTCCATCCTCCAGACGATTATGTGACTTTTAAACATTTTAAGCTATACAAACATAGTAGCATATTGATATATACACTCGACATAATTTCAATCATAAACAATATACTAAACATATCTGCGTATGCCTATTCTAAGGCATTACGGCACAATCATATTTTTCCTAATCTCCCAATCATGCATCTAGTCATGCATTTTAGGATTACGAAACTTCCCCAAGACATTATATCGACTACAATGTTCTTTCCTACTTCCCGGACATTGTGAGATACAATGGTCTCATTCATTTTCAAGACTTTGTGAGATCTGATGGTCTCTATTACATTCTCGAACATTTGTAAATCCCTCGGTGGTCTCATTTGTTTCTTAAGACATTGTGGGTTACACAATGGTCTCTATCTTTCTCAAGACATTGTGGGTTACACAATGGTCTCTCCATCTTTTCTCAAGATATTGTGGGTTACACAATGATCTCTCATCTATTTCTCAAACATTGTGAGTTGCACAATGGTCTCAACTATTTCTCAAACATTGTGAGTTGCACAATGGTCTCAACTACTCCTCGGATATTGTAAGTTATACAATAGTCTCTAAAATTATCTTATAAACATTATATGATATTGTTTTACATGAAACCCGTCACGGTCTATCAATTTCCCTAATGGAAATACAAGAAATGGGATTTCTAAATGATAAATGACTCATCATCTACAAAAGCGAAGTTCGACAACTTTCTACATTCATCAAAGTTCTATTCGAAACCTTCAATGTTAAAAGTTCGTGATGCTAGCCAAGTATAGACTATTTTAGAATTACTTAAGATTTCCTTTCCTGGCGTATCTACCCATACTATCTTCTATGCAATGGAATGTGAAAACATAGGTTACAAGTCTTTTATGGCGGGACTTGCAAGCTGGATGGTTTGATATCGCCTTTGCTTAGTGGACAATTTCTCAAAAGCTATGGACATATCACAAGTATACCTAATCTAGGTATTTGAAAAATTTATCGAACTTCGCTAAATATAGCCTAATCACCTATATTTAACCTTGGGATAGTGGAACATGGTGCGATTAACTATGTTCGACTTAAATTTTTCAAACACTCGAGCAGTTATACAAGGGTTATATTCAGGTTAATTTCCTTCTTAAACTCGATAAACCACGAATTCATTAAAAGATCTAGAGACACGATAGTGTCTTACCACTCAGCAAAATTTTAACATATTATTTATACTACCTAATTTCATTCTTGAAAGTTTTCATTTATGAAATAATCCGAACTACTATCTTGGGATAGTCATCAAATCTTCTCGTCATTTCTTAGAAATACTAGCCTGATTAGGTTTCAAGGATATCATTCCGCCATATTCCTTTAAAATTCACCTTTGATTTTAAAACAAACTTGACATCTCTACCTAATAATAATGGTAAGTGTACGCTACACTCTTCCAATCGTCAACATGTCACATCATTATCTAAACTCCATTGAAATTCAGTACGTAAAACTTCACTGTACAACGTTTCTTTCAAACACTAGTAGACATAAACACTATAGCCTTCATCCCGAAACCACCTAAGACATGGTCAACTTTGGAAATGGTTTGGATAACCACTTGCCACTAGCAAGACTTTCCTACAACGGTTTCACATCATTACAAACCATTTCACATCAACAATATCTTACACCTTTGATTAACAGCAGTTACCTAACAACAACAAAACTATTCCATTTTGAGGCACTATATAGGCGAAAGTGTTAGTTAACCATTTCTTTGGACTAAGGTGTTTAGAGATCACCCACGAAACAACTAAGGAAACCATACAAATACAAATTAGGCTCCATGCCGCTACTATCTCAAAAACTCCATGTTAGAAATTAAGGTTTTATTGATAGCCTCGATATAATAAGATATGATTCGCTTTGAGAATCGGGAAAAGCCAAACTTTAAGTATATTGGACTCTATAAGATTTTAACAAAACCCTTTAGGTTATCAACTTAAGCCACATGGTACATAATACATTCTATGACCAGAAACTTGATAACGCAAAGATTAGGATTCCGCGCATATAAACATATTTTCCTAGACACTTCAACATTAGTAACACACATTGAATTCGGAATGAATTCCATTAAGGGTGAGGCTGTAACCACCGCATTTTATGTTACTTTTCATTTTCGAGAATTTACTATTCACTTTTACTATTCACTTTCACTATTCATCCCGTAAAATTTTATTTCACATTCTCGTAAGATAAATTATTTTAGTAATGACACGAGAGTTCGACAATCGTTAGATCATTTTCATAAAGTTATTAAGAAAACATCGTTTTAAAATTTCGTTTTGACGGTCCATCATTTAAACATCACGCGCATAACGAAAATCAACTCGATAATTTTCCCCGCATCGGATAAATTTTAGATCACTCATGATTAATTTGAGAATTTTTAAGATTTATTATTTTTATGTTACCAAATAAGCCCGGTAGAGAACAAAACTAAACTTACGTTTTAAACAATTCTACTTACATCCGGACTTAACGATTCACCTTGTGTTTCTAATATGTTTTTGACACTTTTACATTTTTGGAAAATTCAAACATATTTCCTCCTCCTTTGACCATAAAGGAATTAACCTTGTACGTTCTACATTTTTGCTTAAATCGCGTAACTTTTAAACTTCACAAATAGCTGTTAAGTTATCCCGCGTATGAAGAAAACCAAAGTTTGACATCTCATATCACTTTTAGACTAATTTTAGTCTACTCTAAATAAATTCACGATCATTTCCTTGAAATTTTGTTCTTTTCGATAAAGCTGTGAATTATGCGTTTTGACCCGTATTTCCGACTTTAAGCGGTGTTTTGCACCAATGAGACTTATCACCCATTTTATATTTTTAGATGGAGTATAATGATGAGTTTCATCATTCCTACAAGTTTCGTATTTTTACGATGCCGGTTTCGTTTTATGGCTTAACGACTTACGGTTGGCATTTAGCGGAACCAAATCATGCTCTAAACTCAAGATAAGATCAAAACTATCCACCTAAGTCATCTTATCACTATATGGCCGACTTAGGGGGGGGGGAGTCATCATTTTGGTGGCATCATCCTAACCATGATTCATTTAGATCTTTACAAGTGTCCTAACTTAACCATGGTTAATATTTAACCCAATATATGGTTAACCAAACTTACCCTCCTATAAATAGCAAGTGAAATGCATCCTAAGAACCCTCATAATCTGTTTTGGGTCGTTCATATCATAAATCCTTCACATCTTCCATCATTTGATATATAAACTCCAAGTTTATGCAAGGAAGTTCAAAGATCAAGCTACTACATCAAATCTCTAGCAAGTTTAAGTGATCTTCTTGAGTTTAGATTCACTCAAGTTACTTAATACTTCATCACCAACTCTTCAAGATTGCAAGGGTGCCAAGGTGTAGAAAGCTAGCTCAATCCAAAGTCTTCGCGATCAATCAAAGTCCGATCCTTACTAAGTTACTCCTTTCTTATTGAAAGCCAAAAGTTGTAAGCAACTTATCACCACCATCATCTCATCTTTATTATTCATAATCTTAACTATTTCATGCTATATATATAGTTACTATGTTGATCCATGATGTACATATGCTCAATCACTTGTTTTAATTCACAAATTGTCATAAAAGTAACAAACTAGTAAACTAGTCATATTCTACACGTGTGAGACCATTAAAATCAGTAACATATGGACTTTCTAACTTACATAATATGGTAGACAAGATAAAAAGGTAAACATAGCAATTTGAATCACCCGAAACGGACAAACGAGTCAAAAGTTATAAGCAAAAGAAGTTAGCGAAACCTAAACGCCAAAAGCGCCATGTATAAGTTGTTAAGGGTTCATCTTTTTAAAAGTGGTACTTACGGTCCGAATCATCAAAAAGTTAAAACACGAAAGTTGTCCGGAACGACGTTTTCCTTCCATTTCGAAGAAGCTCGGACCTTGAAAACGCATAAATAGGCCAAAATCTTTCAAAAACAGAAACTGCCGTAAGTATAGTCTCATAACTATACTTTTGTCACAACTAAAAGCAAACCAAGAGGCCTAATGGCCATAAGCCAAGACCACGACTACGGCTAAGGCCAAAGCTAAGTCTCAAGACCATGGTAGTCAAGACCAAAGTCACGGCAAGGCCATGGCTAAAGCCTCAAGGCTTGTTTGGCCAAGACCGTTAACTATGGTAATTATATTTATGAAACAACGAGAACTTGTAAGAACTAGATAGTTATTAAAACATGATAAACTTTATGTTATAACAATCTTCACTCAAAACATATGTTGTATTTACTAAGTGCTACAATAGTAGGGAGCTTCATGTGAGGGTTTCATTTGAGTAAAACGTGTCGACGAGTTCTTTGATTTACGAATTAAAGTGTCCTAGCTCCTCGAGCGTTCTTGCATGACCTCGAATTATGATGGCCCGAGCGGTAGTACGATATCTATAAACTAAATACGTTTTCACATATTAAAGATCTTTCTATAAACATCATATGATAATTGACTACATCATGATCAACATAGGATATATATATATATATATATAGGATGGTTTATGTTTTCTTAAACATTATTCCAAACTTAAGTCGCAACATTTCATTTTAGGTTGCACATAGAAGTCTTCGACTTATCCATCACATCCGTTAGTACTTAACATCATCAACTCTCGGTGAGTTCATAGCCCTACTTTTATACCTTTTGAATTACTTTTGGGAGATACATGCTCAACTATTTTCATTTACTTTCATAAATACTCTAAATCGATTACCGTGAGTTCATAGCCCCATTTTCTATTACTTAATTGTTTTACAAACCCTTGGGGAGATACATGCTTTATTTTAAACCGAACACATTGCTTTCAAACTGTATGCTTATTTGATTGTTTTATTAGCACTAAGTTACCACATTTGCCAAACTTAAGTCCCTATTATCATGAACCATTAATCACTTGCGGGTGAGCGCGAATAATGTGGATAGATCTATCGGGATTGACGAATCCCGTTTGTTTGACCAAGTAAAGGTAAACAAACGCACTCTATTTGAAGAACCATAGGTTAATTGGCAAATTACATATTAGGGCAATCACACTATTTTATCAATTTCTATTGACAACACGTTAACGTTTTCGGTATCATGAGCTTAGTGCAATAATATCTCTTTGGTTTTCAAACCATTGGTGTGAATTATAACTCACACTACAAACATTATGTGTTCAATGATTTCCAAAACTCTATGAATTTCGCTCAACCTTTGTGTTGTGAGTTTTAAGCATGTATTTCGAGTCCATAATGTCGGAAGTCGGCACGGAAGAGCAAGGATCTTGAAGAAGGCTATAAATTTTATTATCATTCGAAAATCAATTTAATGTATTTTGTAAACATGGAACCATCGGGACCTCATTTTTGTAAACTCGATATTTATATAAATCGAATGATAAATCTTTTAAAACGACTCCATTAGAGTTCGTTTTCTATTATTATATTGTTGTGCCATGAAGTAACACTCGGTTTGAATTCATTGCGTATCACGAAATTGGGGTGTTACAACCATGAGGTGTGTATACTAGGTTGCGGTTTTATCATCTTTTGTAGTGGCTTCAAAGTCATCTTCAACAATGATGTACCAAAGATCAATATCTTTTGACTTACATAATCGAATCTATTTTCCAATAAATAAACTGTGGAAAACTAGAAGGGGGGGTTGAATAGTTTTACCAATTAAAACTTCCTTTTAAACTATTTAGATCGACTTATGTCAATCTATTTGGATGTGTGTGTTGGATGTTGATAAACAAGCATATAAAGGTAAGTAATGAAAAGATAAGGGTAAGAAGCACAAAACCACAACACGAGTATTTATAGTGGTTCGGCTACAAGGACACCTTCCTTGCCCTACTCCACTCCCCAAGTCACCTACTCGAGAGTTCGTAAACACTACACCAATCTCCTTATGGCGGAGAAGCCTTCACAACGTCGCCTACCCTTTTTCCGGTGCTAGGCTAACCACCGGGTTCTTTCACTCCAAGGTGAACCACTCCTACACAACGTCGCCTACCCTTTATAAGGTACTAGGCTAAGTACCTAGTTCTTTCACTCCAAGGTGAACTACACCTTCACAACGTCGCCTACCCTTTATTAGGTACTAGGCTAAGCACCTAGTTCCATTGCAATGGAGGAACTACTACCACACTACACCAACGACTAATCCCAAAGGAGATCTACTCCTTTACAACATCATCAAGGACATCAATATCCTTGGATCTAATACTAGTCTATCTTGTACATCGAAACACACCATATCGAATGTACATCTAATGCCTTTGATTAGATCTACAAGACACCTTTCACTAATGCCTTTGACTAGATCTACAAGACACCTTTCACTAATGTCTTGTGTCTTCACTTCTAAGCACCTTTCACTAATGCTTCTTTGTCTTGACTTCTAAGCACCTTTCACTAATGCACCTTTCTTACTTCTAAGCACCTTTCACTAATGCTTCTTGTCTTGACTTCTAAGCACCTACCACAAGTGCTTATCCTATAGACGATAGATACCCTTCACTAATATCTTCGTCTTGACACTTGAGACATCTATCACTAATGTCTTCAACACTACACTTCTTTGAAGAAAGAAAAAGATCATCAACAAGAGGACTTCAATAGCCTTGATGATGAGGAAGCATGACAACTCATGGACTTGAGCTTGCTCGACTTCAAAGGTGGTGATCTTGCCTTTAAGAGGAACCTAGAAGATCACACAAAAACAAAACTACAAACATAGATCTCTTGGATCTAAGGTTAGTGAGATTTAACTCAGGGGAGAAAGTGTGTTAGAAAGGGATTGAAAGGGTGAGTAACAATGAAGAAATGGCTCACTATTTATAGAGGAAAAACTCTCATGTTCCCGGATCCCGGATCCCACTTGGGATCCGGCTAGCACAAAGCTAGGGATCCATGGTCCGCTCCTCTTTGCCCATGGGTATTTTTGGTTATGGGTCATGGGTCATGGGTTATGGGTTGATCCATGGTTTTATTCTAGATACAATGTATCTTAAGGATACAATGAACTTGGTTAAGTGGTATATATAAAACCATGGGTTATGGGTCAAAACCATTTTCTAGTTTTTACCTATTTAGTATATACTTGTTTTTACCCATTTTAGTATATACTTAGTTAAGTATATGTTTACCCAATATGTAAACACTAGTTGTTGTACATATGTATATCTAAAGCATAAAATCACTTATACTTGTTTTAGTGTTTTATGTGAAAGCGTAAGTGTGTTAGAAAACTATTGGTTCAAACCATTTACGTATTTTATTTGTTTCGTTAAAATGATTTTACTTTTGTTATCGACAAAACATTAGAAGATCGTAAAATATAAATAAACGTTTTTACGGCTTATTTGTATTAACAATCCCCCCCTTTTTGTTGATGACAAAACATAAAATTATTTTAAGGAAAAATCTAAAATTCGTAAAAGTTTGAATTTGTAGTTTTCACTTTCTTCTCCCCCTTTTTGTCGAAACAAAAAGTGTTTGAAGAAAAGCAACACATTTTTTAAGAAAATCATGTGAAAGAAGTAAAAAAATAAAGAGCAATTAACGGGAATAGATCTCGTCTTTACTCCCCCTTGACGAGTCCATCCCTAAGTAACGGCGTCAAGAAAGTAATTCTAATCTAGTTAATTTGCAACTAAGTTTTGCAAAAGAATTCGTCTATGTGACGGTGTGCTCCCCTAGATGATTGCAATTTTGCAATGGGAAGTCATGAAATATAAATCTAAGATTGCAAGTAATTTGCAATGTATTGCTTTGACATAAAGCTCCCCTAGCTTTGGGATGTCAAAGTCTTCATGTGAATTGAATAACTACAAAACAAAGGTTAGAAAGCAAGTATAATTCACAATTTCCTGCAAATGTGATTCAAGTTAGTAGGAAAATAGTTTCTGTCTCACGGATCCCACGGTTCCCTCTAGTAGGGATCCGCTCAGGCAATTCGAGGATCCGTCTGGTGATGAATAAAATCGGCATATGGTGATATAACAAGTAATGTTATCACATAAATGAGATATGAATACAAAGTAATCATATGCTCAACAAAATAACAAGTAGCATGTAATTCCATTTAATAAGACAAGAGATATGATATACATGACTCTAAAAATAAGAAAATAGACAATACATGACTAGGAATTTCTAGACCAACTAACGCTTGATGCTAGGACACCACTAAAATCTTCTAGCTCATGTTTTGTTTAGGTTTGATCTCGTCGAAACGTTCGAGGAGATGATAGAACATGAAACGTTGGTCTTCTCGTACTTCATGTATCAAACTTTCAACATGTTGACAATGATAGCAATCTTTGTCATGGCTAGGTAGTGGTGGTGGATGAAATGAAATGGCTTGATGCGAAGAATCAAGTGAAGCGGCTTGTGGAGCTTCAAACGATGGAGGGATTGGTGGAGGTGCATTTGAGAATGACTCGACCAAGAATGATGGTGGTGGTAAAGAAGTGTCAACTTCCATATGGTCGGGTGGTTGACTTTGATGATTTCTCATAATCCAAATAGGATTATATGATGGAGACGGTGAAAAGGAAGCCGGAGCAAGTGTTGACTCAACACCTTGATTTTGAACCATTATTCCTCCTAATGAGGAGAATGTTGTCGTGAGCGGATGAGACGGCCTAGGAGGCAAGTCCTCTAAATTGTAGAGGTGTGGTGATGATAGTGGTGAAGTAAATGAAATAGCTCTAGGAACCAATGGTGATGGTTTAGTGGAGATGATATTGTTTGGCCTAGGAGGTATGGTGGTGTTTGGAATAGGTAGTTTTGTGGGTACTATCCTTTTAGGAATTGGTTTGATTGGATGATGAAGGATTCTATCATTTGTTGGCTTGACCGGAGATGATTCGGTTGAAGAGATTTCGTGTACAACACGAGCCTTTTCATGGGTGGTTCTTTGGTGGATAAGTTACTACTTGGGGTTTTCCTCATGATGAGATGATTTCAAGAAGTTGCAAGAGCTGAAAGTTAGGATTATAGTGATGACTATGGAGGTCCTAACAAGGTGGTTTATAAAGCAAGAGATTTGGCAAGTGCATTCAAGCCTTAAGCCATTAAGATTCATTTGAATGTGATGATTAACATGCACAAGAGTCAACTACAGAGGTTGTGCTGATCTAGGAACTCATTTAAGATGAGATGGAGTGTTTGAGTTAGGAAGATGAGTTGAAATGATTGTTTTAGCAAGATTTGACCTAAAGCATCACCGGATCCCACGGTTCCTTCCTCGGAGGATCCGTCTAGGCTAATCCTAGGGATCGGCTTCAGTTGATTATGAAAGAGTGGAAATGATGTTTCTAAGATCTAAGACCTATATCATCTTGAGTGTTTCAGTCCTCTAAGGGTTTTAAATGAAGGGGTGCTTGAGTACTTGAAGGTAATGAATGATGTAGCTAATGATTGTTATTTATGGAAGGATTTGGAACTTTCAAGAGTACCAATGGATGAGCAAGGATGACACTAAAGATTTAGAGTGTCAATTGAAACTAAATGATCCTAGAGATCGATTGTGTCTTTAGGATTGTGTTTTGGAAAATATCCTAAAGGCTTTGAGATGGGAAGACTAGAATTTGATCAACTTTGACCAATTTTGATGTAAGGATGATTATGACCGTAATTGAGAGATTTCTCACGTTTAGATATGAAGGATCATGTAAAACATGATGTGTGAGTTTTGAGAGCGGAAGAGTGATGGATTAAAACAAAATGATAGATCTATAAAACGTCTTAGAGTGTGATCTATGTGAGTTGGAATGAGTAGGAAAGATCAACCTATCTTGATAAGGACTTAATCTGCCTTAAGACCCTATGTTTAGCTTAGTGAGATGTTCTAAGGATATGTTTTGAAATATAATGCTTGCAATTGCATTTTCTGTTTGCCGGATCCCACGGTTCCCTAAGGATAGGGATCCGTCTAATACAACATTTGGGATCCGTCCATCGCTAGGCGAGAACCTTTACTAAAGGTATGCAATGATCTTGACAATGCATTATATTCCAAGATTAGTTAAAGGAGTTCTAAAACTAAGATATCAAATGTAAGATGTTTTATTTCATGAAGGAAATAGGATTACATTGATAAAGCACGAGTAGAGTAGAATTGATCCTATTTGAAATACTACTAAAATCCTTGAGTGTTTTCGCTAGAAGGATCATTATGTGATTGATGAGTGTTGGTGGAGTCAAGAATGAAGAAAGTCTTCATGAGAGATATGTTTAGCGGTTCCATCATCTTGTTCACAAGTACGTACAACGGACTTTGAAATTGAGGATGGAAGTGCATAACATTATGATAGAGCGCGTCAAGAACATTCCATAAGGGATGAGTTTGTTCTTGGAGCTTTGAAGATTTACAATTCTCCTTGCGAAGAAGTAGGCGAGATTGTATGGTTGTTGTGTTAGCAAACAAGACAACATGTGAGCACAACAAGCGGGAAGAATTTCTCGATTTCCCTAAGACTCCAAACATTTTCACGTAGGATGAGTGCAAGGGCTTGTACTCTTCTCGGATATCCGTGTGAAGATAATGTTTGGATCGGAGTAATATGGTCGAGGTTTGCATATTATGCGATTTAAATCTTAGGGGAGGTATGTGTGAACAATATGGACTATTTTCTTCACGAAAGTTGAAGAGAGAATCAAGAGACCAATCTTGGTGAAGGCACATTGTCCATGATTTGGAATTCGGAGGATATGAGCAAAATGCCCAAGGGTTAGAGTGAACTTTTGGTTTTGATATAAAACCAAAGAGATGAGAAGCGATCCTCGTTACGAACGAGTTCGACTTGACGGAAGAATTCCATTATGAACCTTGGACATATCTTCTCGTTGATTTCAAGAAGACATTCTAGTCCTATGGCTCGGAAGGAGGTATTGATACCTTCTTCGAATTGTAGAGGTGTCTACAATCGTCCTTCATGGAAGTGACGGTTTCGAGATTATTGAACCCACGGACATGATTGCGGTGTGTTGGGCTCGAGGAGATGTTTGGAGTGTAGGCGCTAGTGAGTGAAAAATCAAACTCATATTCATGCGTCATAATTGAACCTATAGAAATGACAAGTTAAAAAGGAGTTGTTTGTGATCAACCTATGATTATCTAACGTTTTATTAGATTTTTATTAACAATGGTTTTGACAACAATGACACTTAACTCAAGGTTTTGACTTTCTAGTGGATTATTATTTTTAGAAAGATAGTGGTTTTAGTCTTGCATGAAAACTGTTTTTCAAAGAATACGGATCCCATTTGTTCCTTTACAAAAGGGATCCGGCTAGTATATCTTCCGGATCCGTGGATGCGTAGTAGTAGTAAACAGATTTGATAGAAACATAGGTTTTACAGTTTTTATACCACGAAATATGTTTTATCCTACATTTTCTTTTAGCATGCATACATGACTTCTAATGTATCACGAAAGAATATAAAACATATAGATCAAAAGAAATGAAAAACACATTATAACAAAGATAACCTAGATAAACTAGATTATTAATAATATTGCATTTCAATGCTAAGGATGATACAAAGGATTGGGTATATGACCCCAATATAGATTAACAACACAAAGTAAATGTCTCCGTATGTGAACTTCATCATAGGGAACACAAGTGCGATGAGTGTTATGGCGATGAGCACGAGCGCGATGTAAACCATGTTGATGACGGATCTTCTTGGTTTTGGTTGAGATGAAGTGAGGAAGAAGATGAAGTTTTTGAATGAGAGGAAATTTTTGAAATTGGAAGATTTGAAAAAGTGATGGTTTGATAGAAGGGTCGACGGTGGGAGTATTTATGGGGAAGGAGGAATTTTGAGATTTGTGTTTTGTTTTATTATTAGAAGATATGATTTTTGGATTAAGTGAAACAAAACACAAAGTTTATAGACCATGATTTTTAGACGGAGGAGTGACACGTATGTGAGAAAAAGCTTCCTAATGAGGCTACATGTAAAACACGTGTAAACACGAAATCTACTCAAATAAATGCCTAACAAATAACACTTATTTATTAAACTAATATCATTTAGATATAAGTGGAAAGTCATACCTCGAATGCACTTAGGAATGTCTTTACAAATGACACAACAAATGTCACTTAGACGATTCCCGCTCCTTTGCGTTTAAGATACCTTCTTAAGGAAGGTATTCTTGTTACCAAGCGACTCCTAAAGCTTGGTGGGTATGAGCTTTGACTAATCAACATGACAAGGAAGATTAGTGCAATTAAATGGAAAAGAAAATAAGAAAAATGTTGTTATCAAATCAACATCCAAACATATAGTTTTTGAAAAACATGGTGTTTGTTTTTATGAAAAACCTTCTTTGTAGTTTTCAATTAACTATGGATCGTATCAAGTTTTTAAAGTACAATATACTTCAAGAAACTTGGTAACGAAGCTCGATGCCAATTGTGGAAAACTAGAAGGGGTTGAATAGTTTTACCAATTAAAACTTCCTTTTAAACTATTTAGATCGACTTATGTCAATCTATTTGGATGTGTGTGTTGGATGTTGATAAACAAGCATATAAAGGTAAGTAATGAAAAGATAAGGGTAAGAAGCACAAAACCACAAACGAGTATTTATAGTGGTTCGGCTACAAGGACACCTTCCTTGCCCTACTCCACCCCCGAGTCACCTACTCGAGAGTTCGTAAACACTACACCAATCTCCTTATGGCGGAAAATCCTTCACAACGTCGCCTACCCTTTTTAGGTACGGTAGGCTAACCACCGGGTTCTTTCACACCAAGGTGAACCACTCCTACACAACGTCGCCTACCCTTTATAAGGTACTAGGCTAAGTACCTAGTTCTTTCACTCCAAGGTGAACTACACCTTCACAACGTCGCCTACCCTTTATTAGGTACTAGGCTAAGCACCTAGTTCCATTGCAATGGAGGAACTACTACCACACTACACCAACGACTAATCCCAAAGGAGATCTACTCCTTTACAACATCATCAAGGACATCAATATCCTTGGATCTAATACTAGTCTATCTTGTACATCGAAACACACCATATCGAATGTACATCTAAGGCACCTTTCACTAATGCCTTTGACTAGATCTACAAGACACCTTTCACTAATGTCTTGTGTCTTCACTTCTAAGCACCTTTCACTAATGCTTCTTTGTCTTGACTTCTAAGCACCTTTCACTAATGCTTCTTGTCTTGACTTCTAAGCACCTGACTTCTAAGCACAAGTGCTTATCCTATAGACGATAGATACCCTTCACTAATATCTTCGTCTTGACACTTGAGACATCTTTCACTAATGTCTTCAACACTACACTTCTTTGAAGAAAGAAAAGATCATCAACAAGAGGACTTCAATAGCCTGATGATGAGGAAGCATGGCAACTCATGGACTTGAGCTTGCTCGACTTCAAAGGTGGTGATCTTGCCTTTAAGAGGAACCTAGAAGATCACACAAAAACAAAACTACAAACATAGATTTCTTGGATCTAAGGTTAGTGAGATTTAACTCAGGGGAGAAAGTGTGTTAGAAAGGGATTGAAAGTAGTGAGTAACAATGAAGAAATGGCTCACTATTTATAGAGGAAAAACTCTACTGTTCCCCGGATCCCACGGATCCCTTCCACTTGGGATCCGGCTAGCACAAAGCTAGGGATCCGTGGTCCGCTCCTCTTTGCCCATGGGTATTTTTGGTTATGGGTCATGAGTTGTGGGTTGATCCATGGTTTTATTCTAGATACAATGTATCTTAAGGATACAATGAACTTGGTTAAGTGGTATATATAAAACCATGGGTTATGGGTCACCATTTGCTAGTTTTTACCATTTAGTATATACTGTTTTTACCTATTTTAGTATATACTTGTTTTACCCATTTTAGTATATACTTAGTTAAGTATATGTTAACCCAATATGTAAACACTAGTTGTTGTACATATGTATATCTAAAGCATAAAATCACTTATACTTGTTTTAGTATTTTATGTGAAAGCGTAAGTGTGTTAGAAAACTATTAGTTCAAACCATTTACGTATTTTATTTGTTTCGTTAAAATGATTTTACTTTTGTTATCGACAAAACATTAGAAGATCGTAAAATATAAATAAACGTTTTACGGCTTATTTGTATTAACAA